>QEPC01013419.1:2298039-2343954 GCA_003113815.1 Sphenodon punctatus
AATGCCTTTGTTAGACCTCGTCGACTGCCTTGGCTCAGCATCAGCAGCCGGCTGTGTCTGTTCCTGCACTTCTGTTACCTTTATGCCGATTTCGACTATTTGTTCAGAGGACTGCTCCCTTTTAGTGGTTTCGTCCGTGGTTGATTGTTCTCCTTCGCCTGGACCTTGGAGAGTCATCACACTGTCGTTTGAGGCTTCCACAAAGGTCACACTGTTACTAATGGTTATTCTGTCTGTGCGTGGATCCAGGATCCTGTAGCCTTTGGAATGCTCACTGTATCCTACGAGGATACCTTCCACTGCTCTGTTTTGCAGCTTGGTACGTTTCTCCTCTGGGATATATACGTAAGTCTTATTTCCAAATACTCTGATGTGACCCACACTAGGTTTTTGACCATGCCACAGTTTGTATGGAGTTTTCCTCACTGTTGTAGAATACAGCCGATTTTGTAGGTAGGTAGCAGCAACTGCTGCTTTGTCCCAGTATCTTTCTGGTAGTCCAGAGACTGTTAACATGCATCTAACCATTTTGGTTAGCATTCTGTTTTTCCTTTCAGCTGTTCCGTTCTGCTCAGATGTATATGGCACTGTCTTTTGGTTCACAATTCCATGGAGTCTCAGGAAGTCCTCTACTTCCTTTCCTGTGAACTCACCTCCATTGTCAGTCCGCAGTGTCTTTGGGCTGCGCTAGAATTTGTTGCTCATCATGGTCACAGAGTCCTGAAGTTTGTCGAATACTTCATCTTTACTCTTCATGACGTACATGATCGTGTACCTTGAATAATCATCAATGAAAGTTAACATATACCAGTTGCTTCCTGGTGTGGGAACCTTCATTGGGCCGCAGACGTCGCTGTGTATAAGATCAAGCGGTTTCGTGGCTCTATTCTGAGTCTTCTTAGGAAGCTTAGCCCTCGTGGCTTTGGCTTTGATGCAACAGTCGCATTTCATAATCACGGGACACATTGAAACCTTAAGGTCTTTGGTCAACTACTGTCTGTGCATTTCCTTGATGCTGTCTGGGTGTCTATGTCCCTTGCGTCTATGCCACAGGTGGATGCAGTCATCATGTGGTTTGTGCACAGTGAGCTCCGTGTGTACTTTCATGGTGCTCAGATGGTACAGGTGTTCATCTGCAGTGGCTCTGGCCAGTACTTTTGTCCCACTTTGAATTGTGCATTCGTCTCCCTGGAAACGGATGGCGAGCCCCTTCGCTGCCAGGCGCTTCATGGACAGGAGTCCCCCTTCTAAGCTGGGCACATAGAGCACATCTTTCATGGGTATGGTCAGTGTGCCTCCCTGTGACTGGCTGCAGTACAGGAATCTTTGTCCAATTCCTTCCACATTGATACTGCTCCCATCTGCAAGGTAGATCCTTTCTTTACTGCTCAGGTCCAGTCCTGTGAAGAATCCTTTATCGCTAGTCATGTGTCTCATTGCCTCACAGTCTACACACCAATTTTGGGATGAGCTGTCTTGCATTGCTCTGAAGCACCCACTTCACTGTTGAGCGATTGTGTTGCTGTTTGTGACTTTAGTCCTCCGCTTAGGTGTTCGTGGAGACAGTTTCTGCTGTTCTGCTTTCCATATATAGCAGTCTTTCTTTAAATGTCCCTCCTTTTTGCATCTGAAGCATACTCTGGTTTCCCTCTTAGGAGCTTTGTCTGAGGTTTTCAGTGCAGTCTCATTACCCTGCTTTAGATCATTCTGCAGGTTCTCCTTTCTGCGCTGGAATTCATCCGCAAGTCTACCTTTAACAAATTCCAGCTTCAGTTCAGCCTCTGGCCTTGTCTCCAGGGCATTGATGAGGGCACTGTAAGATTCAGGCAGGCTGCAGAGGAGTAGGGCTACCACATGGCTGTCCTTTATATCTTCTCCAATGCCGCGCAGCTGTGCCACTACTTCCAACATGGCATTTATATGCTCCTGCATTTCACTTTCTTTGCCAAGCCTCATTTTGTATAGTTTCCTCAGTAGAAACAGTTTGCTATTCAGGCTAGTTCTCTCATGCAAGTTTTGCAATGCAATCCACATGCCTCTTGCTGTGGTCTCACTTCTTATATGGATTAGCTGGTCATCTTCTACCAATAAACTTATTGTAGCCTTTGCTAACCTGTCCTTTTTATCCCATTCCTCATGATTTGCTGCTGGTCTGTTCGTGGTAATCATCTCCCATAGATCATCTTTAGACAGCAGCATTTCCACTTTAAACTTCCACAACTGGTAGTTTACATTGTTCAGCTTTCCTACTGAAAGTCTGAGCTCTGAACTGCTTACCATACTTGCTTCCTTCCCTTTCCCCTTCTGGGATTTAAGCCTTCTTACTCACAGTCAGTAGGCCTCTCTGTCTGGGAGTTTTCTTTCACAGTCTGCACTCCTTCTGGGCTGCTTCTAGTCTTCAAAATTGCCTTGAAGATGTCCTGGGCCCATAACCTTTCTGTTCAATAACACACAGCAGAAGTTTCTTCAAAACAGAACTTTACTAAGAGCTTAGAAGACATGCTTCCATACTGTACAGACTGCATGGGACAAGATGGAGGACAGAGAGAGGAGAAGAGAGGCGACAAGGGGGAAAAAAAACCTGTTTCATCCCCTGACCCTCCCCCTACTGGACAAGCCCCATATTAAGCTTGCAGGGCTTGCAATGGGCTTTTACTTGTGACTGTTGCACAATCCAACAGATTCAGCTTCAATTGGCTCAACCTCACCAAGCCCCCAACAGCAACCAGGCACTGAATAAGCACCAAGACTGCAGGACTTGGGTTGGGTGAACAAAAAAAGAGGTAGAACTCCAAATCTCCAAATGATCTCACCCAGCGGTCTCAGATACACGTTGAACAAAAGGAGAGATAAGATTAAACCCTGTGGGATACCACAGGGGAAGTCTTAGGGGGATGACAAGCAAGCTCCCACCACCACCCACTGGAACCACCTGCCCGACAGGAACCACTCAAGAGCAGTCCCACGCACCCCACCAGGTCCCATAGTCATATCAACAACACCTCGTGATCAACCATATCAAAGGCTGCTGAGAAGTCTCCTATGCCCTCATCAGGGTGGGGGATATGGAAAATGAAATTTCAAATTCAAAGTTTTGTATTTCAAATTCCCAACAATTGTCAATATTTTGATCGCAAACAAAATTTCAGTCCACTACTAAATTAATCTTTAAGAATACATTAGCCTTGTAAAATAACTGATAGTGGACTGAGGAAGCAAAATATTGCTATGCAATCATTTCCACTTGCAGTGCAAATCCTCTTCTTGTACGTGCCTAACCCTGAAGGGCCTGTGTGCCATATGTGTAATGGACATCACTGGGAGATTAAAGAGTGGTCATAAAGGAAATACATTGGGAAATAATATTCTGATGTTCACTAAGGCTTCGTCTGAAGACCTGATGAATGGAAGCAAGAAAAATACAATTCCATTAAAAGAATCAAATCAGCATGAAGAACCACCACCGGTAGGTTGGTCCCATACTCTGTGCCCCATTCCCCTCTCACACAAAACCCTTAGCAATGTCTGTGGAAGTTATGCAAGTAACCCAGAGGAAACTACAGCCCATTGTACAGGACTGTAAAATGTACTGCCATGGGATGGAAAACCTTTCACATGAAAATCACTGAAAGATAATGCTGCTTTAAATGGATTAGTGAAGTAACTTTATTAGGGACATGTTCAACTGGCCTGCTGGGCCACATATTGACAACACATCACACTACAGTGATCTTACAAATTAATTTCTTTTTCCTCACAATCTAAGTCTGCTTTTAAATCACAATTGATCCAAATTCCATTAGTAAGCTCCAAGATGCAAACGGATGCTAGTAACTGCTATGAAACTGTTAACTTAGCAGAGGAACATGATTTCAATAAATGCAATTTAACCAAACATTTCCTTGGAGATCACATTGTGCTTGGCATTTCTGATGAGATCCCCACATGCCTCTGCAAAAATCACAAAACGATAACATGTTCCAGCTTTAAGACTTTTACTAAACGATCCTTGAATTTACATTTAAATCAAGCACATTTGGCACCTTTGCCATAAAAAGAGGTGAGGGAGACAAATGGAGTCATTTGTCATATGAAAACACTGAGGAAGCCCCCAGTGGTTATCTTCCATTCCTGTCAGAATATTAAAAAAAATAAAAAATGTTTCCTCTTGCCTAGTGATTCATTTTCTACTCCCCCGTCTGAGATTGATACAGCCTTCCAAACAACAAAATAAAAAGCATGTTTCGTAAGTGCCAGCGTAGCAGTATTCATTGAAGCACTTTTTATGTGCACACTCAAAATGGCAGGTCACAAAACAATCTTTACTACAAGTGGATTTGCTTCAATTACACCGAAACAGGAGTCTGTGTTTCTTGGCTAACGCGGGCTGTTTTCAATAGTAAATGTCATACATATGTAGCATTCAAGAGCTTAATTTATTTTCCTCTCAAATGGCTCATTCCTGGTGCAGATTGCAGTTCTGAGAGCTAATGCCATGGATGTCTTGGAGTGAGCTACGTCCAGAGTCTTAATGGTGGTACAAAACTGCAGTGTAATAAACAAAGGAGTCGAAAGACAAACTGCTCCAGGGTGATGGAGAGGGTGCTGCTGCCCTTGCAGTTCAACAGATTGGCAGAAAACACTCTTGCTGCTGAAGAGCTGATTTTTGGTAGGCAGTAATCCTCCTCCTAGCATGCCTTCAGTAGTGTTGTTCTCTCACCAGCTGGAGCAGTTATCCATGGGCAGGGGATCCTCACTGCATTTTCCCTGTTGCAGGAATGGGGGAGATGCAGTGAACCTGGGTCCTTGACTATGGAGAATCTGCAGCAGCCCCACCAGGAAGAGACCAGAGCTGCAGCCATCAGAAAGCAGCCTCCACCTAGTCTGCCAACAGCATCCTCAGTCTCTTTCTGCCCAAGGCTGTAGCTGGTGGTCTGGGATCCCTCTGCACACAGTGGCCCAAGCACAGAATAATTCTGAGTTGCTGCCAGCACAGCTGTTAAGTGTTCTGCTATGACATTTCACACATATGCCACTCCATGCCCTTGCTATGGGCATAAAGCATGTGCGGAAATACCCCTATAGGACAGAAGGGGAAGGGTTAAAGAAATGTACCTATAAGTTTTCCCTGACAAGCTCTTTCACAGCTATAACCAATAATGGAGGAAAAGCTACATGAGATTTTATGCTCATGTAGACGAGGGCCTCTTTACACTGCTCTGGCACCATTAAATAGCTCTAAAGAGGGTGTAGAAATTTCTTGCAGCACCCCATTGGGCAGGTGAGTATTGTGATTGCAATTTTATACCTAGGCAGACTAAAAGTGCAGGGACATTCTCAAAGGTGGTTTCTACGCATAGGCACCTCAGTTTCTGAGTGTTTTTGAGATGTATCCTGTAGCAGAGCGGCTTACCTCCCCAGTCTCAGCAAACAGGCTTCTCCTCTGGCAACTCGCATACATCCAGGACTTTTCATTAACATTGCTTCTTTTGGGGGTCTGCTTCATTAAACCATGTTTGGTTATCTAATGTAAACAGTTCCCTTAGCCCCTCCTCTGAGGACTTTCTGGTTCAGATCCAATTCCTGAGTCCCTGATGGAGCCCTGCTTTCTCCCATTGTGTCTTGCAGTGATGCTAGCATATGTATAAAACTGGTGCTCATTCACTTCAAATTTATTTTCATATTTTATGTGCCACACATTTAGGTCATCTCTTTGTTTACAGCAGCTATGAGCCAAATCTCAAGCACGGTATCAATGACCAAAGACCATCTGACTTCACGTGCACCATTTTCACTCAGGTATAGGGTGTCTCCAGACAAATGCCATGGGCCCAATCCCCACACTACCCCATGGCGGGCACTTGCTGCCACTACACACAGTGGGGCAAGCATGGCCACATGGTCTCAGGGAGGCCGGGCACGCTGGCTCCTCTTGGAGCCACTGCCACAGTTAGGAGGGCACCGGCTGCAGAAGTGCGCGCCCAGCCCTACTCCATCTCCCTCCCCAGGCCAGACCTAAAACCCACTCCTGGCTGTGACATAGTTGCAAGTGACGGGTACCAGCAACTGCCGTTCATGGCCCCACAACAGGTGGAAGGGGACTGTCAACACAGATTTCCCTGCGCTGGGCAGCCATACCACAGAGGAGAGGGAAAAGATCTGGCTACTGCCACCCACACAAGCCACTGCATCATGTGACTTGTGTGTCCAGGAAGGGGTACGGCTACCCAAAGCATGGTAGCCTCCCCTCCCTGTCTCATCTGGAGACACCCATAGAGAATTCCACTGATTTCAGTGGAACATTTCAGACTATAGACTAAATGAAAGCTAGAAAAAGGCCCTACCACTTGGTCATATATTTATTTATTATTATTATTTTTTAATTGCTACCTCACCCCTCCTGCCACAGGCAGCTCGGGGCGGCTTAAAATCACTAAAACCATCAGAATATTAAAAACATATAAAAGGAGGAAAAATAATTTACAACACACCATTTATCAAAGGAAGATATGTTCAATCTGCTTCAGAGCTTCAGTCATGCTTCATTTCCACCAAATAAAATTAAAGGAAAAATTAAGTCCATAGAAATAGAAATGGCTCACGCACGTACCTTTTTCATTGCTACTTGATGGGGGTTGTAGTGGTGGGTTTGCAGGTTTGGATTTGTCATAGTTGTTAAAGCTCTGGCTGCGCCGGTTGTTGGCACTAACAGAACCACGAGTTTTGGTCTCGCTGCCTGCAGCGGATACCCTCGTGGTAGGACCTGGAAGTCTGTATTCAGTGAAGAAACAAAATGGAGAATTGATAATGCTCTCTTAAGAACAGGAGGAGGAGGAGGAGGAGGAAAACACAAATGAAACCCATGCAAAATCTGAAAATAAAGTCAACAAGACCATAAAATTAGTCAGGTTTGTAAGTATTTTTAATCCAACTGTTGAACAAAGTATCCTGAGTAAATTTATGTCACACTAACTAAGTCTGGAATGCCGTTATGTAATAAAAAATCTTGATCCAGACACTCTACTCATCTCAGATGTGATTTTCATGTTTAAAATATTAATCTTTCCATTGTACCTTCCTCAACAAGTAGCCTCACTGGCATCATGGTGGAATGTATTTTACAGCTCACATTCAGGCGACTTTCACACAAGATGATTTTTCACGCAAATTTAAAAATACCACAAGTTTCATGCTTGTGTAAAGGTGCTTTTTTCTCTTAGAGAAGAGACAACTGAGATGGGATATGATAGAAGTTTATAAAACCAAGAGTGGTGTGGAACATGATTTACCCTCTCCAACTATAAAACAAGGTGACACTCCATGAAATTAACTGGGAGCAGATTTAAAACAAATAAGAGAAAGTATTTTTTCCACTCAGCACACAATTAACTTGTGAAATTTAGTGCCAGAAGAAGTGGTCAAGGCTGATAGTGTAGCTATTTTTAAAAGAGGATTGGATAAGTTCTTGGAGGATAGGTCCATTAATGGCTATTAGCCAAGTAGGTTTTGCTGACATAACATCTTACTGTTGGGGACTGGAAAAACAGGGAATGGATTGCCTCTTGTGACCCGTTGAATACTTTTCCCAGGAGACAGAGATTGGCCACTGTCGGAGACAGGATGCTGGGTTTGATGGACCATTGGTCTGATCCAGTACGGCACTACTTATATTCTTATGTCTTTGACGTGAGCTCAGGTAAATGTAATGACAGATGTCAGGGTGGGGAAATCCTACTTTTATAGTGACAGGAGTTAAACTACCATGAAATTCAGAACGTGGGAATGCAGTGATTGTGACAGGTATTATAATTCCGTGAAATCTGGAAGGTGGAAATACTTACATTATGATATTTCCAGATTTGGACATCACTTAAAGCTTGCACGAGAACACTCGGGCAAAATTTGAAATGTGACAAAGGTGTGCAGTTATTCCACCCCCCCACCCCCACTCCGAATTGGTGACAAAGTGTTCACAGCAGTCCCATGCCAATGGGTACTGACTGTATCCTCCTGCAATCAGTGACATCAGAGACCTTCAGGGAATACCATACATTATGGAAGATAAGGTAATATGAGAATGCGGCCTCAGTGTGAGTGAAAAAAATCGAGGTCTTAGTCATTTTCTTCAGTTCAAAGGTAGGACTTGGGGAATAATCTCTAAGCCTAATTCCCCTTTCACTTACATCACTATAAATCAGAAGCAATTCAAGTCAATGAAGTTGAACTGCTGTAAGGCGGATATTAAAAAAAGAAGAAGCAGGATTTTGGTACCAAAACTAGGCTGCTGCAGTGTATCTGCAAAGAGAAGAATGCAGTATCCTGCAGATTAAGTGGTGAACACTGTGCCTGCAGACGGTGACCACGGTCTTGGTTTGCCAATCCCAAATGTTCAAACATCATGAAACAAGCCCCCAAAATTCAGGGGACAGGCTTATGACCGTGCAATCTTAAAAATACCAAGCACTTTTTACTTGCCACCCTTCTTTAATCCGTTTGGGCATAGTGAAATCATTCAGGCTTTGCTCTACAACCAAGAGGGTTAGGAACTTTTAAAATACAACAACAAAAAACTCTTAAAGCTGGGATTCCCACAATTTTACTGCAAATCCCATAAAATGGCTTGTAATAAAATCCTGCAGGATAGCAGTCTGTATTTTTTTTTAAAAAAAACAACCTAGAAGTCCTTTAGAATTCTACAGATCTAAAAATCCAGTAGCCCGCCCACCCCTAAGTAATCTGGAGCGTGTTGGGTTTTTTCAAGGAGGGGGCACCAAGAATGCATTTCTCCTTTGGTCCCATCAGAGCACAGATTTCCAGTCTTTTCACAGCCATTTTCTGGAAAGTATTTACTTGGATAGAATGATTTTTCCATTATTATTTTATTTGTTATTGCTATGGTTCTATTAAACAAATTTTTAAGGCCTGGATTTCCCAAGGAGCTTAAGATTGATAGGCACCAAATGCCAGTTTCAACAGCATCTGGGAGTCTAGCAGAGACACAGCTAGACTGGATGGACCCTAGGGCCGAAGATGGAACGGGGCCCCCTCCACTTCTTTCCCCATTGGAAGGGGAGGCTGCTGCACCAAGGAATGTGAGCGGGCCCTCCAGGTTCATGGGCCCCGGTGCAGAATCATCACCTGTCCTTATTGTAGCTATCTCCTTGGAGCCGAAAGTCCCTCAATCTCCTTGAAAACTCTAAGTTGGACTGTTTTAACAGTATCCAGTGAAGCAGACAGGGACACTTAGATCTAAATCAAGCAAACACAGAGAACAAACTATAGGTAAAAACAGATGTGATTGTGAGCTGCTTGTTAATGCTTTGGCCCATGTGCTCTGTGTTCAGGGGCCACCAGATGTTGGTCTGGGATCTCAACTGGGCATGTTAGCAGCTAACCCGGGTTCTCACCCCCCAGATTAGCTCGGGGTCACAGCCCAGGCTACGGTCCACCCAGTCAGGGCAAAGCAGGTTATCACATCTGCTGTGGCCTGACATGACCCGGCCCAGATAACGGTCGCCATGGCTGCCTGTCACTGTGGGGCGCTGGGTGCAGCCTGGGGGTGGGGCCAGCCAGCTGCATGTTTGTGCATCTCCCTGCTCTCCCCGGTGGCCCGGCTAGGGAAACATGCGTTTGGGCAGCCCGACCCAGTCTGGACCGTGTCTGCCACGTCATTCCTAACCCGGATAGGGTCATTACAGCAGCACGCCACTGCCACGTTTGTTTTCACCCACCGTGGTACTGTAGTGCCCTAAATAGTACTAACCTGAAGAAAATTGCCAAGGCTTCCCAATGCAACGAAGCGTGACAATTGCACGGTAGAGGTGAAAATCATGCTCACCTCATGTACAGTGGCACCAGACCAAGCTACTTTTACCTATAACTGCTTTCAAACACTGTTTTTCTACATTTTATAGAAAAAAATGTGCCATAGGTGATGCGTCAAAACAATGGACTAAATCTAGATGCTTGTATTTATCATGTAGTATGCAACATTTGTACACAGATATTTGTACAGATATTTGTAACTCTTATAGTGCTGGGAAGGAAAGACACTTAACATTCATATTCTGCTGAACCAACTCTTCAGAGAGGAAAAGGGGGGAGGGAATGGAAAAATATAAATGTTAGTAGGTTGCATGCACATGCTTTCAAAGATCAAAGAAGGGCAAAGAGCACTCATAAATTCACATGCCCACACCCTCCGACACATAACATTATGAGGTTTGAGGTTTATTCTGCTGTCTTCCCATAGACAATCCCCTCATTTCTCAAATGTTTGTGAAGCAGTGTAGTTAATTTCAACACTAGGGGATGCTAGAAAGTTGTATATGGCAATGCTCACAAAGGAATGCAGACTCTGAGCACACTGTGGGATACTAGAGCAGCTGAAAGGAAGGCAGCAAAAGAAGATGGGGAAGGGTGTTACACGGAGAAAAGTGAGGGGAAATTAATACTAAGAGTTGCATCCCCCTTTTCATACTTCTCTTCAGAAAGTGCATGTGAAACAGATGGGACAAAAGAACTCATGCAGAGTTTAAGCTGTTTAAAAGGCAATGGGCTCAGCCTCCCAAAGGTAGGAAGAAAGTACAGGGTACAGCATTTTATTTTCTTACGTATAGAATGAGAGCACCTTGCCTCTAAAATGTTCCAGTCTCTCTCATAGGACTACAGGACAGTTTTAGGATGCTTTCCCTACTGCTTTTTCAGGGTGGGAGGAGAGGAAAAATGCATGCTGAAAAAAAGGAGATGGGAACATGGGACTTGCCATTCTGGTTCCACTCAAGAGCTAAAAACCTTATAACTACTAGCAAAATTTCAATGTTGGACATAATATTGTTGAGATTTTTGCCATAATCTAATTTCCAGTAAAAATCTGAATATTGGGAACTCTGATCAAAGGCCCTTTTCACACAGACACTCTAACACCGATAAAATGTGTGTTACATTTTATTATACATGTTGCAGGTCTGCAGGTGTGCTCTACAGGTGCCCTGCAACATGTATAATAAAATGTAACACCCATTTTATGAGTGTTAGAGTGTCTGTGTGAAAAGGGCCAAAGTTTCAACAAAGGATTTTGCAAGCTTAGTGAAATTACAATGGAAAATTCAAGGTACTGAGAATTGGATTTTTTAACTGAAATTTCATTACATTATGAGATTCTGATCCAGCTCAACTGAGTTCCATGGACTTTCTGTTCCACTATCCTGCCTCTGAGGGCAGAAAATATCTAATGCTTCAGAGTAACTTCAGCAGCCCTTCAAGAGGCAGATGAGAAATAATCTGCAACACTAAAAGTCTCATCCTAATCTCTAATACTTAGAAATTGGGATTAGTGATAAGCATGAGATTTTGGGCAACAGCAACAACCCTTGTCATCCACATGGATGTCCAGTTCTTCTATGAAAGTTTGAAGGTAGTAGTCAGTAGGGATAGGAGTGGACCCTAGAGAACTAATCTGACACTAGTAATTTCAACAGTGTAGAAATTAAAAGAAGAACTAGTAAGGAAAACGGCAGTGGGAAGAAATCCTCCCCAAAATATTGTGTTCCTCTCGAAATATAATTCACAATGCCATGATCCACAAACCACTTAATCCAGAGTAGTCCTATTGCAGTCCATGTGGCTCATTCCAGAGTAAGAGGTTTGTAGCTCTTGTTGAAAAGCTCACAAGAACTGCCATGCCACATTATCTTGTTAACATGAACGACTTCAATCTTGCCCCAAATCTTTTCCCTTCCATAAAAAGGCCAAACAAAATGACTCTGCTCTTCTGCATGTTTTGGTTATTCTGAAATGTTTAGTCCCATGCCCACAGGTGTACATTTGTAAAGTGAAGCCTAAACATGCAGTTGCAATTCTTGCAAGGAGGGTTATCCATGCTTCACAGAAGAGGAAGACGTGCTAACCTAGAAGTCTTTTTCTGACCGAGAGTGAATCGGATGATTTTGCTTTGAGATGAATCCCTGGGTGATGCACTGTACAACAGGAAAGAAAAAGTGGAAGATATGAGTGAGCAAAGAAGAAATGTTCCAAAAAAGCCACTGGAGTGGAGACAATGGTTTTTGAAAGGAGAGTTTCCCATGTGTTTCTCAAGAGAAAGGGGTTTCCTTCTGCAGGTATAGCTCCTTGGATTTGATCCATTTTATATCAATATTTGATTTGTTTAGGCTTTGATCGTACCTTCTCCCTAGTTACAGGCTTGGGGCAAAGTACAGAAACCCAAATACATACATTAGGAAATAATTAAACAAAATCAATTAAAGTTTACCCCAGAACTTAATCCCTAAACCATCCTCAGCCCCATGTGTGTTAATTTTATATACAATAACACAGGCTAACTTAGCATGATTAAATGAATACTCATTTTATGGGACCTCACAATGAAGTCCTGTATTGTACTTCTCTCTAAGTTTTTATATATGCAGTGCTTCAAAAACCTGTATAAACTGATAAGATTCATGTATACTACATAGATTTATGTCCACATATTATTCAAGCTAAATGTCTGTATTTGATTTTTTAACTACTGCTTTGAAAACAATCAGATTTATAAAAATGAGTGCAGACACCAAACTAGTGTTCAGTGTTTCAATGCTTTCCTGCTCCATGGAGGAGATCACTAAAATATATGTTTGATGTTTAATTTTATTATACAGTAATTGCTCTGCAGTGAAGCCTGTGAACGTTTCACGTGACTAAAATGCTGTCTATAATTCAGTTAATTAAAAAACATTGGTGCTTTGTTGGATCAGAAAGAGACATTGGTTATACTGTTAGGCCAAAGGTTAAAGAAGCCCGAGCAGCTGTCCTGTTCCCCCAATGTGGGGGATTTACATTCATTATTATTATTATTATTTTTAAATGAACACAGCGGATAGAATTTCTGTTTGTGTTTCTTAAAATTATAAGCCTTAAATCACCCAAGTAAGCCTACTGTATTTTGGTACTGAGACCTTCTTTAACAATATTGCTAATGTTTTTGGAGCACCATCTTTGATCTTGTGCAAATGACTAATATCTTCGGACAAGACATTTCAGTGTCTGCCAGTAGAAATGAATAAATAAAAAAAGCTCCAACTTCTGATTTAAACTAAATCTTGCATGCATGCAACAGACAGTATCTATTTGTAGTTCTGTCACAGACAGACTACTTCGCTACAACTTCTGTATCGATTTCAAGGGTCGTGAAGTTGATTGCTACCAAAAACCTACAGCAAGAAACTATTTTTGGTTTTGAAATGCCTTAAAACAAAAAGAAGCTTGGAGAAAACACCCCACCTTGACTGCATTTCTGGTTGTGCTTTTGACTGATGATGTGCAGCTTGCTGGGGCTGTTGGCACTGTGTATGAGGTGAAGCTGGCAACTGTGGCTGCTGCTGCTGTTGTTGTTGTTGCACCCCGACCTGGCACTGGGATGAGGGCCCGGTTTGCTGGCATACAATGGGAGGCTGCTGGGATGGGTGGTGCTGTGGATGTTGTTTCTGTGGCTGCTGCTGTTGTTGCTTGTACCGAGACAAACTGAAGAAAAGGCCAAGAATGGCCTTTAGATTCCCATTCCTGATTTCTGTAAGGCAATTTTAAAATGTCACTCAACAACCACCAATTTAGTTTATTCTTTCAATACAATGGCTTGTTTCAGCCCTCACACTGTTCCTAACACTCTCTGAATTTAAATTCCTTTAGGACAGGACAGACTTCCAGCAAACCTAATTGGTATCACTACTGATTAAAATTGGCCATCAACCACAAGGTAAATTAGTTATTTCTCCCCCGCAGTGATACAGTGGGGAAGCATTAGAAAAGGAAACACTGTAGGGAGCTGGTGGTAGTGCTTTTAAGTAAAAAAATTCCTTTCAGTCAAAAAATTTTAAAAGGAGAAAAACCAAACTTAATGGAAGAATGTCATGCTCATAAAGGATTTGCTGTATGTTAAAATCTTATGCACTGATGAGAAATTGTTCACAATTCTTTTTCATTCTGCATGCTAATTTATAGTCATTATGAAAATTCAGTTAAAAAACAGTTTTTACATGTGGTGGCTGTAGTTAAAGCAGATAATTACCATTCAAATGTCATTACAAGACAACAGTCTTTATCTTTTCTTCAAATTTGTTCTCTATCATTCCATCCTAAATGTTGCAACTTGTATCATACAGAGGTTCTACCTGTACCAGGAGATAAACGGCTGAAGGAATTGCCCATATTTTCCTAGAAACATACGGTCAGATCCTCTTCTGGAGCAATTGGTAAAATTCTGACCCCACCAAGTTCAATGGGAGTTTTACTATTATCTTCAGTGCTCAGAGATTTTCATCTGAAGGACATAAGGTCCATGAAAACTATGCTTATTTATAACCAGCAGGTTTTAAAAAGTGAAAATAACAATATACCACATACAAAAATAGAATTAAAGTAATGAAGAAACAAAAGAGGAAGCAAAGAGTGCCCCCAGGTACACTGGCAATTTTGTATATTGCTCATAATTTCCCTTAGTAAAATACAGCTTCAAGAGAATAACATATAAAAATTATACCCACACACTTTGGAGTCCAAACTATTTCCTTTGAACTAACCGGCAAGATTTCCATTTATTTCATGGGGGGCGGGCGGGCATGGTTTGCCCCTTTAAGAGTACTCAAACTGTTTCAAATAAGCCTTTCAGTTGAATTTCTGGTTCAAGATGGACTGAGGTAATTCACCTGGTGGTTTTCCATTGACCTTTGTACACAAAGGGTAATTCAACCTGAATGTGCTTTGTGAACTAGTACCGTCTCAGTTATTTCCTGTCAAAGCTCTCTTCTGTCCTGTGTATCAGTTTAAATATACCTACGGGATCATGACAGCATGAGTTTATATAACCAAGTCATTTCCATCTTGGCCACATAAAAGTTTGTGGGTGTTTTAAAAAAAAGTTGAGAACAAATACTGCCAGATGTTCTGGTTTCTAGAGAAGGAAGGATTTGTTTTCAAAAGGTTCCTCCTAATTTGTTGATTGGACGCTTCCATGCTACTGGGTTTCTGTTGTCGTTTTTGCTGGAGCTTCTCAGACTTCTATTTTCACTCAACCTACTTTTTTTCTTGACATAGAAACCACTCAATGGGAGCTGGAAAAGCCACAGAACACTAGCTGGCCAGTTGGCCCATGTACTGGAGAAAGAAGAAAGGAGGGAGAAGAGGATAAGACACTGAGGTACTGTTAGCCTCTGGCTCCAGAGATACCTGCAAATATTGGGCATTTTTACACACACCTTAAAGTTTAGGTTTTTTCAATCTTCTGGATTTATAAGTCCACAAGTAAGTTGCGGATGTATTTTTCACACACACACTGCCCTGAGGCAGCCTAAAGTAGCCGCAGCTGTAGACTTGAGGGGCTGCCAAGTGACCACAGCTGCTTGGAGCAAAGTAGTTTACCAGGAGACCTTTTTTACACACAAAAGTTCTGGGAGAAGTTCTACGCAGAAGTTCGCGGATGTTTAATATCTGGGTGAGTGATTTAAACGCACAGAAAGTTCAGGATGTAAAAGCAAACATCCAGGAGAAATGTGTGTGTAAAAACACTCAATATCACAGGAATTTAGGCAGCATGTAAACTACAAAACTTACTGGAAGGATGAACTTTCAGCATTAGTCAATGTGAGTATTGCTATCAATTTCAATAGGCACCCTAAGTATGGTATCTAAGGGTGTTAATACATGGAAAGAAAACCCCCTGGAGCTCAGACTCCCTCTGTGCCCCCCCTCCCCCACAGTTGCCACTTGCAGGCTCCAAAAGGAATCCATCAGATAGTTCCTCCCTGCCACAGTCTGCCCGTGCATCCCCCGCACCAGAGAGCTGCAGGCACTCACCCAACATCCTAGGCTGGCGCCCATGACTCAATGGTACTGGACACTTGCACCAGCCCCAACAGATGGGAGTAGGACCCCCAATACATAGAAGGCACACATACACCCCGGGGCAGCATTTCCCTCACGGTGGGGTCCATATTTCCAGTGATGACGCTGGGTGTTAACGAACGGGACTGCCAGACCCCTATATAGGGGTCTGAGGCATGGGGGGAGGAGATCTGCAGGGAATTGCCGGCATGCACGTACCTTGGAGGAACCCAGGAGCTGCGGTGACAGGCAGCCGCCAGTAGCCGCTCCGCCTCTGGGATCCGCAGTGCTGCAGATGCACAGCTGCAGCCGGCGGGGACACAGGAAGTTCTTGGGAGAGGCTCTGCAAGTATGGGAGCCTCTCCAGCCCAAACAATGGCGCCACGTGGTACGGCCAGGAGCGCCCTACCACTGCTCGCCATGGCCACGTCCCCTACACCCCAGCCTCGGCGCTCACAGTGCCTGCGTGCCCTGCACTCAGCGAGAGTAAAGGCAGCTCACTGCCTTCCAACCCTTGCTGGTGATCAGCGCCTTTTGCCTGTGAGACTAGCCCCCCTCCTCGTTGTTTGGTTTGAACTTGGACTTCTTCATTGAGAGAAGTGGCTGTGAGTATGACTTGGGTGAGTGACTTGTGAGTGCTTGGGTGAGTACATGGGAGACCTTACTGTGAATCCTATCCTACACGAAACCTGGTCCCTTTCCTGTGTGACTGTCCTATCCCGTGCTCCCTACCTTGGAATCCGCACCCACTTACCTGTCACCCTCTACACATCCCCTTTACCCCCTCCTAATCCCTGTGTGCATGGGTCTTGTGCTCTTGAGGCATTGTGCTACTCCCCACCACCCTGTGATACTCCAGGCTGGGGGTATACGCCCCAGAAGCCATTCATGATCCTGAGGGTTTGTTTCCAGACAGAGGCCTGCTGCCTAAAGGGTGTGGGTGGGTGGGTGGGTGTCTGGGTGTTGACCTGTTTCCCTTCTTTGTTCCCTCTGCCACATTTCCTCACAGTATCACCAGCATACCCAATAACAAGAAAAAAGGGATTTCCTTCGTTTCCATAGACCCCACGTTATGGAAGTTAAAGATCTTAAGGATCAGCAGGGCAGGGGGGTGGCGTCCTCCCCGCCTCCTCCCCCTGTAGTTCCTTCAGAAGAGGGAGCTCCAGTAACCTGGGAATCCAAGATAACTCCTGATTCAGGAGCCTCTGGGAATTTTATGGATTTAGGGTTTCTTAGATGACATATGATTCCAAGCCAACGGAGGTCCCCCACAGAACCAGTACACTCTATTGATGGTTCCCCACTAATTTTGGGACCAATTACTCTAAAGACACAGATCGTACAAGTTTCAATTGGAAAACATACTGAGTACATGCAGTTTGATGTAGTCTCTACACCTATGTTCCCCATTGCATTAGGAATGCCGTGGTTGCAATTACACAACCTGACTATTGACTGGCTCAAGAGTCTCGTTCCCTTCCCAATATTGTGCCACTCAGTGAGACTCAGGGCAACAGAAGCGACTACTGGCAACCATGGGGGAAGTAAAATGTGTTAAGATGCCACCTATGTATATGGACTTTTCTAATGTGTTTGATGAGAAAGAGGCTGCAGCGTTACCACCCCATAGACCGTGCAATTGTCCCATCGACCTAATCCCTGGGACAGAACCTCCTTACAGACGTATTTACACCCTTTCAGGACCAGAACTAAGTACACTGAAAGAATATATTGAT
The DNA here is from genome assembly GCA_003113815.1 of Sphenodon punctatus. Taxonomy (NCBI): domain Eukaryota; kingdom Metazoa; phylum Chordata; class Lepidosauria; order Sphenodontia; family Sphenodontidae; genus Sphenodon; species Sphenodon punctatus. The sequence continues at coordinate 2,315,652 of QEPC01013419.1, forward strand.
GATAGCCTACAAAGGGGCTTCATTCGCCATTCCTTCTCCCCTGCAGGGGCGCCCTTGTTTTTTGTACCTAAGAAAGACAGGGGTTTGCAGCCATGCATAGATTACCAAGGCTTAAATGCGATAACTATCAAAAACAGATATCCGCTTCCCCTTATCCCAGAGCTACTCGATCATCTTCAAGGACCCAAGATCTTCACTAAATTAGACCTGTGTGAAGCTTATAACTTATTACGAGTACACCAGGGGACGAATGGAAAACAGTCTTCCGGACCAGGTACGGTCACTTTGAGTACCTGGTTGTGCCGTTTGGCTTGGACAACGCCCCAGCTACCTTTCGACACCTCATCGACGACGTGTTTTGGGACATCCTGGACTTGTATGTAATCGCTTACCTAGATGATATTTTCGTTTTTTCCTCTACGGAAGCGGAACATGTCAGACACATTAGCACCATATTGGAAAAGCTATGGCAAAATCACCTATTTTGTAAATTGGAAAAATGTGCTTTTCATGTTACTACTATTGAGTTCTTGGGATTTGTCATCTCCCCACAGGGTGTGGAGATGGATATGAAAAAGACAGACACCATCTTGGCATGGGTCCCCACTCCTTCGGTAAAGACCTTACAATGTTTCCTTGGCACCACTAAATATTACAGATAGTACATCCCAAATTATGCCAGATTAACAGAATGCCTCACTAAATTGCTACGAAAGGGGGTCCCGTAGGAATGGATGGACCGACAACAAGCTTCCTTTGATGCCTTAAAGGCAACATTTACCTGTGCTCCCATTCTACAGTATCCCAATTTTGAGAAGCCTTTTATTGTGGAGACTGATGCCTTGAACATAGCACTAGGAGCAGTACTACTTTAAGCTGGACATAAAGGAGATTGTTTACTGCCTAATGCTTTCTACTCCCGTCAATTGTCCAGTGCAGAGAAGAATTATACCATATTGCATCAGGAGTTGTTAGTCATCAAGGCTACATTTGGAACTTGGCAACATTATCTTGAAGGGGTTAAATTCCTGGTGACCGTGATTACAGATCATAAGAACCTCACCTACTTACAGTCCACTCGAATTTCCAATGCTAGACACGGGTGTTTGGCCTTGTTTTTTGCCTGTTTTAACTTCAAAATCCAATACCGACCTGGTCGACAGAACCTACTAGCAGATGATCTTTCCCAGTGTACAGAAATCGGGGAACCACCGGACCAAAGATTGGAATTGCTACTCAAGAGGAAAATATTTGCAGTGACTTGTCTTTCCCTATCCCAACTACAAGAACTGTCAGGTCAAGACTCTACCTTGTTGACAAATCCTCACTATCAACAGCAACATGGACTATACTATCATAACGGAAAGGTGGTAGTCCCCAAGAAAGCTCAATGGCAGGTGCTCTGGAGTCACCATGATGCACCCCTGGTTGGACATCCAGGACAAAAACGAACATTAGAACTTCTTAGGAGGCGGTTTTGGTGGCCCGCTATGAAAATGGACATCGAACGATATGTGCAAGCTTGTACTACCTGTGCCCACACTAAGATTCCTCGGCAGTGACTGCAGGGACTGTTACACCTATCCCCGCTTCCTCCTACAGGAGCCATGGCAACAAATAGGCATGGGTTTTATTGTTGATTTGCCTCTCTCACACTAATGTGACACCATCCTTGTGATAGTAGACCACTTTTTGAAGCTCACCCATTTTATTTCATGCCAAGGACTCTTGACAGCCTCCCAAATCGCCCAGCTGCTGTTACAACAGGTTATCAATCTCCACGTCGTGCCCCTGGAAACAGTTTCCAATAGAGGCACACAATTCAGTTCCCATCTATGGCAGGCCCTCTTGGCCGCCCTACATGGAAAATTAAGTCTAACTACAGCCTACCATCCCTAGGTCAATGGGCAGGTAGAACAAACAAATCGAACACTTGAACAATACCTCTGGTGCTATATAGACTACCTGTAGGACAACTGGTATGAATTATTACCTATTGCTGAATTTGTGTATAACAATACCTTAAACGCTTCTATTGGATCTTCACCTTTTTTTGTAACATACGATTATCACCCCCGTATAATATACCTGCCCAACCTCGCTCCTCTTACTGCTCCCGCAGCTGGTGTGTTAGTCACACAGATTCACAAGGCAAAAGCCCACGTTAAAGCCATGCTTACACTGGCAAGGCAATGCTATAAGACTAATGCAGATCGTCATCGGCGACAGGCACCAGAGTATCACCCAGGAGACTGGGTGTGGATTGACCAATGACACTACCCCTCCTCTAGGCCCTCTGCAAAGTTGGACTATCGATATATGGGACCGTATCCCATTTCACAAAAAATAAACAATGTCACCTATACTGTAGAACTACCTCTGCACTATCGTATTCATTCATCATTTCACGTGTCCCTTTTGAAACCTGCTCTTCCTCCCTCCTCTGTTGCAGGTAATGATCCAGAATCACCTCCTTTGAATGAGGGTCCGGAATACAAAGTTCACGACATTCTTGACTCATGCTGTCAACAAGGCCACCTTTACTACCTCATAGATTGAAAGGGATATGGCCCATCCGAGAGGTCATAGGAAAAGGCATCCGAAGTTCACGCTTCATACTCATCGCCCAGCTAAAATGAAACCTTTTCCCCTCCATCTGCCATGGAGAGGGGGTCTAAGACATGGGGGGAGGAGATGTGCAGGGACCTACCGGAATGCACGTACCTGGGAGGAACTCGGGAACCGCGGTGATAGACAGCCGCCTGCACCCGCCCCACCTCTGGGATCCGCAGCGCCGACAGATGTACAGCTGCAGCTGACAGGGACACAGGAAGTGCTTGGGAGAGGCTCTGCAAGTACGGGAGTCCCTCCAGCCCAAACAACGGAGCCACGTGGTATGGCTAGGAGCGCCCTACTACCGCCCGCCATGGCCATGCCCCCTACACCCCAGTCTCGCTGCTCAGAGCACCTGCATACCCTGCACTCAGCAGGGAATAAAGGCAGCTCACTGCCTTCCAGTCCTCAGTGATCAGCGCCTTGTGCCTGTGAGACTGGCCCTCCTCGCTGTTTGGTTTGAACTTTGAATTCTTCATTGAGAGAAGTGGCTGTGATTACAACTTGGGTGAGTGACTTGTGAGTGCTTGGGTGAAGCCCAGCATGCTTTCAAATCTGGGGAAATGTGAGGCAAAGCATTGCCCTGGGACTGCCTCGCATGTGTTGAGAGGGGCCATGGGGCTGCTCCATGCCTTCTGCCTACTGGGGTGCGTGCAAGCATCCAGTATCATGGAGTTGCAGATGCCAGTCTAGAGCATCGGGTGAGTACCTGCAACTCTATAGTCTGGGAGGGAGGGGGGCTGCACGTGGGTCTCCTGGTGAGACTGGGCTGCCGGGAACATATTACACTGGTTCTTCGGTCTCTGCACTGCCTGCCTGTAGTTTTCCGGGCCCAATTCAAGGTGTTGGTGCTTGCCTATAAAGCCCTAAACGACTTGAAGCCCAACCTATTTGCCTCACCACCCCCGCTCTGGATCAGCCCTTGCAGTCATCGGGGGATGCTCTCCTGGAGGTCCCCCAAGTTTGTCGAGGGGCCACGATGGAGAGGGCCTTCTCGGTGGCCACCCCATGGGCGACTTTATCTACAGGAGCCCCTCCAGCCCAAACAACGGAGAAAGTTATTGAATGGGTGGTTACCTCACAGCTCCAGGTGCATCTTGATGCTATTGGATTCCTGGACCCATGGCAGTCGGATTTTCATCCTGGGCAGGCACCAAGCCTGTGCTTGTGCCCTGGTTGATAATCTCCACTTGGAAATTGACAGGGGACAACGTACCCTGTTGATTTTTTTAGTTCTTTCAGCGGCCTTTGATACAGTTGACCATGGGGTGTTGTTGACACGGATGTGGGACCTGGCAGGGGTGTGTGTGTGGGACTGATCTTGAGTGGTTCCGTTCATTCTTAGCTGGGAGACTCCAGAGAGCAGTGATGGATGGTAGATTGTCATCCCCACTGGGAGTTCCCTTGTGTTTAAAGGGAACTTCTTCCCACTCCTGTTTAAAGTGTATCTGAGGGCTCCTGGGCAAAATCATTAGGCGATTTGGAGTGAAGTACCATCAGTTTACTGATGACACCCAACTCAATCTCTTTTTTTCCTCTGACCCGGGCCCTGCAGTCTCAGTACTTCCCAGGTGCCTGTTGATGCCAAATTAATGACAATGGGCCTCCTTGGTTGGCAACGCCTGTTTGCCGTTGGGGACTGGATATGGGCAAGTCAATTTAAGATGAATTCTGACAACACCGAGGTGACAATGGTTTGTCGGATGTGTGACCTGGGAGGCATAGGGACCCCTGCTACTCATGGTGTCCAGCTTCCTTTGGTCACTCAAGTTTGCAGCCTTGGTGTGCTCTTGGATCCACTGCTGCGCCTGGATGGTCAGGTTGCAGCGGTGGCCAGGAGTGCTTTTCACCAACTTCATCAGGTAAGAAGGCAATCTTTTCTATCAGACTTGGATTTGGCCACCGCCATCCATGCCTTCATTACCTTGAGGTTAGACTATTGTAATGCGCTCTATGTGGGGTTGCCCTTGATGACTGTTCAGAAGCTGCAGTTGGTGCAGAATGTGGTGAACTACCTGCTTTCAGGGGTGGTTTGCTGGGAGCACATTACACCGGTGCTCCAAAGTCTGTACTGGCTGATAGTAGCTTTCTGGGCACAATTCAAGGTGCTGGTTTTGACCTTTCAAGCCCTAAATGGCTTGGGACCCAGATATTTAAAAATGGAAAGAGTCCCAATGAGGTAAATTGGGAAAAGCATAAGCGTTGCCAAAGTAGATGTACAAAGTTAATAAGGCAGGCGAAAAAGGAATTTGAGAAGCAACTTGCTAAAAATGCTAAAACTAATAATAAAAACTTTTTCAAGTACATCAGAAGCAGGAAGGCTGCTAGAGAGTCTGTTGGGTCGTTAGATGACCAGGGGGTGAAAAGGGTGCTTAGGGAGGAAAAGGACATTGCAGAGAAGCTGAATGAGTTCCTTGCTTCGGTCTTCACTGCAGAGGATGTTGGGGAGATTCCCACACCGGAACCTTTGGAAGAGCTATCACAAATCAACTTCACTCTGGAGGAGGTTCTAGAGCAAACTGACAAACTAAATACTAACAAATCACCAGGACCAGATGGTATTCACCTCAGAGTTCTGAAGGTGAACTCAAATATGAAATTGCAACTCTACTGTTGGTAATTTGTAACCTATCACTAGAATCTACCACTGTACCAGAGGGTGGCAAATGTAACCCAGATATTTAAAAAGGGATCCAAAGGTGATCCTGGAAACTACAGACCAGCAAGCATGACGTCTGTATCGGGCAAAATGATGGAAACTATTATTAAAAACAGAACCCGCTGGGCATGTTGATAAACATGGCATAATGGGGATGGGTCGACATGGATTTAGCAAAGGTAAGGCTTGCTTCACTAAACTGTTGGATTCTTTGAGGGTGTAAATAAGCATGTGGCCAAGGGAGAGCCAGTAGATATAGTGTACCTGGATTTCCAGAAAGCATTTGATAAGGTCCCACATAAAAAACTCTTGAGAAAATTAAAAAGTCAAGGGATAGGAGGTAGTGTCTTACTATGGATCAGTAACTGGTTAAAGGATAGGAAGCAAAGAATAGAACTAAATGGTCAGTTTTCACAATGGAGAGATGTAAAAACTGGTGTACCCCAGGGATCTGTATTGGAACCGGTGCTGTTTGACTATTTATTAATGATCTGGAAATGGGCGTTAAGAGTGAGGTGATCATTTTTTCAGATGACACCAAGTTATTCAAGGTAGTTAAAGCCTGAGCAAACTGTAAAGAACTGCAACAGGATCTTACAAGAATGGGTGCCTGGGCATCTAAATGGCAAATGAGATTTAATGTGGACAAGTGCAAAGAGATGCACATTGGGGAAAAATAATCCAAACTATGAGTACACAATGCTGGGTACTAAGCTAGGAGTTACCACTCAGGAAAAGGATCTGAGAGTGAAATACACTGAAATCCTCAGCCTAGTGTACAGCAGCAGTCAAAAAAGCAAACAGAATGTTGGGAGTTATTCGTAAAGGGATAAAGAACAAAACTGAGGATGTCATAATTGTCTCTATACAAATCAATGATGCGACCACACTTGGAATATCGTGTGCAGTTTTGGTCGCCCCATCTCAAAAAAGACAGCAGAACTAGAAAAGGTACAGAGAAGGGCAACGAGAATGATAAAGGGTATGAAACGGCTTCCGTACAAAGAGAGACTTGACAAGCTGGGTCTCTTCAGCTTAGAGAAGAGAAGACTGAGAGGGGACATGAAATCTTGAGGGGTATGGAACAATTAGATAAGGAACGGTTATTTACCCTCTCAAATAGTACTAGAACTAGGGGACACTCCATGAAACTAGCTGCCAGCAGTTTTAAAACAAATGAAAGGAAGTGCTTTTTCACTCAACACATAATTAACTTAGGGAATTTGTTACCAGAGGATATTTTCAAGGCCAGTAGTATAGCTGGGTTTTAAAAAGGACTGAATATGTTCTTGGAGAGTAGGTCAATTGATGGCTATTAACCAAGTAGCTTACGGGATGAACTTCTTACTGTCGGGAGCTGGGAGTGAACAATGGGGAATGAATTGCCCATTGTGACTGTTGGTTCTTCTCCCATGCGACCGAGATTGGTCACTGTCGGAGGACAGGATGCTGGGCTTGATGGACCATTGGTCTGACTCAGTATGGCACTACTTATGTTCTTATTTGAAAGACTGCCTCTTCCCTTATGTTCCATTGCAACCTCTGAGGTCAGCCGAACATGCCCTCCTGAGAGTACCAGCTGCCCGTGAGGTTCATAAAACATGCGAAGAGGTGTTCTTGGTGGCTGCTCCGCAATTATGAAACTCTCCCTCCCTTGGAGAGCCATCTAAGTCCAAGTCTGCTCACCGTTTGGAAGAGATGCAAGACCTTTTTGTTTGGCCAGGTGTTTGGCAGGCTGGGATAGAGTTGGGTGGGATTAGCTGCAGGGGTCAGGGTGATGGGTTGGGTTTAGGGGTTTAAAATGTTTTTTATACATTTATATATGTTTTATGATTTATAGTATTATATTTTTGCAAGCCAACCTGAGCCTTCATGGGAAGGGTGGGGTAGAAATTGAATGAATGAATGAATAAAAAATAAATAAATAAATAAAAAGAAGAGGACAAAAATAGTTTATTATTCAAGGTAGCCTATATAAATATCATGCTTTCTTCACTGTGTCCTCAACTATCCCACCCTAAAAACATTTAAATAATTAGATTAGGCTAGCAAAGAGCACTCTGCACAAAGATTCAGAATCCAAATCCAGACCTTGCCAAACAAGAGAATTGTTGCCGAGGCAACATTTGCAATTCAGAAGGGGGAGCAAGGTTCACTTCACTTTGATTCTGTCTCCTTCGGCTGACCCTAAAGGAACTTTGATAGGAAGCTGCACACAGCACACTCTCATCTGAAATGATCGACTGGCCTGACAAAGTCTAATAAGCAATAGAGACAAATAGTATAGCGAAATCTTTTATTGAACCAACTACAGTTGGTGGAGCCATGCAAGCTTTTGGATTTTACAGGGACCCTCTGAGGTCCAAAAGCTTGCATACCTCCACAGACTGTTTCTATTGCCTATATTCAAGACCAACACGGCAACCTTACTTTCTCTAAAAAGACTAATAAAGAATACAAGAAAAAAAGTGGAGATGACCATCTGAACAAAAAGAATTGTGCTACTATACAAGTATCTTTGATTTGTTTAGGCTTTGATCGTACCCTCTCCCTAGTTACAGGCTATCTTTGTCTGAACCTTTGGTAAAATTTCTTGGGCAGATAGAGTTCAGAGCCCATCTAGAAGGTTTTCAAACTGAAGTTAACGCCTTTTAGTGCTGCTGTGTGGGAACTGTAGTTTCCAGAAAAGATTAATTCTATCCAGGGGAAAATGCTTGAAGAGCAGTCTGCAGTCACTGCAGTTGGTGTAGAATGCGGCAACCCACCTTCTTTCAGGCAGAAACTCCTCTCAGTTTGGGAAAGCTAACCAAAGGGGAAAAGGAGGGAATGGTCAAGTTGGTTAGATCTCTCGTAAACAGCACAAAGAGTTTAAACCTGCTTTCTATAAATATGGACTTTGTTTAAGGTTTTATTAGTCAAATAGAAGAGTGTGAAAAGACCAACAGTGCAATCTTCAAGCTGGTCAGTACCGGTGCTAGCCCTTATTGCCAACACAACTCATATTCCTTTCAACGGGATTCAACTCAGTACCAGTACCAAACAGGGGGACAATTGTGCCATCAATCTCCCTTCTGCAGGGTAAGCAGAGTCAAGCTAAATGTCACATGATTTTTTAGTACAGGGGAGGGTGGGGAAACATAGACATGGGCTGTTTTTCATGGATGCCTCCCCCCCCCCAAACCCTCAGCTGTGTTCGGGCGAGTGTGGTGGTGGTGGCATCTGTGCAAATGGCCGGTGGGGGGATGAGTGTTCGCTCGGTGTTTGTCCATGCGAAAACCACAGGGGATGGGTAGGGTGCATGCATGCTCCCACGCAACACCCACCTCCACCCATCACCCACCCATCTCCACCCACCACCACCTACGGAGCCCTCCGGAAAACCAGAGGAGGCCTCATGGGTGGAGATGGATGGGTGTCCATGTAAAGGGACACCCACCCACTGTGCCACAACACCCATCCCCCCACCCACCCCCTCTGTGTAAAAACTGCCATGGAGGAAACTAGATAGTGGTTGCTCCTAAAAAGGAGTTTCATAAGATTACTCTTTTCATCACTTTATGTTTTCATGATTAGCTTTCCAGCTAATCTACTAGTTCAAAAGTGGTTAAATGTTTATCTACAAAGAAAGTTTACTTAGTTCCGTCTGTGTATGCACAGCATTCATAATTTGCAAACTGTGGCAATAAGGAATGCTCTATGGAAGGTTATTAGAGTAGCCGGGAGTAGGAATTTCAAAATCCCCTAAATCAGTCTGTTCTTGCTTCTCAGGTATCACCTAGTCATCGTACCTTAAGGGATAAGGTAAGGATAAGGGAGAAACATTTCAGGTTAGTAAAGCCCACTAACATAAAACGAGTTTTATTATTCTGGCTAGCGAAGCAGAATGGAGGTCCCAAATCACTTAAATTCCACTCCAGTTAAAGGAAACTTTTCCTTGCAATGATGTTCTCTTTGGGGGGGGGGGGGGGGAGGATTCACACTAGTATGTTCCAGAGGAAGCATCAGTATACATTTTAATTCTGAAAATTATCTTGGCCACTGTCTCATTTAGCTACGGCATTGTTTAACAAATTTCAGTGGAAGCTTTCCACTTACACTCATTGTTAATGTTTCCCAGAATGCATTGTTAATTAACTGTGGCATTTGAGCCTCACTACAGAATGGGTTCTTTTTGTAGTAAGTTTCTATATCTCCCTCACTTTCCCACCTTCATGATTGGTTACTTTTGTCCTCGACAAAAGGGATTTTAAAATTTTCACAGAAAAAATCCTCTCTTCTGGAGCAGTGGGTGAAATCTTGACCCCACTAAGTTTGATGGGAGTTTTATGATTAACTTTGAAGCAGGGAGAGAGATCCACAGGCTTCGCACGGCCACTGAGAATGCGCTCTCAAATGTTCCCACCCGAGAAACCTCCAAGAGGGCGCTCCCCAGCCAACCGCAGGGGTCAATCCACGACACGAAGGATGAGGCGGTCCCGCAGGTAAGCATGGCCCAGGTCGCATAGGGCTTTAAAGGTAATAACCAACACCTTGAATCGGGCCCAGAAGACTATAGGCAGCCAGTGCAGAGAGCAGCACTGGTGTTATGTGCCCATGGCAGCCCATTCCCATCAGGAGGCGGGTTGTCACTTCTGCACCAGCTGCAGTCTCCGGGTTGTCACCAGGGGTAGCCCCATGTAGAGTGCATTGCAGTAGTCTAATCCTGAGGTGATGAATGTATGGATGATGGTGGCAAGATAGGAGCCCAAGATAAAAGGCCGAAGACGACGAAGCAGGTGTAACTTACAAAACGCACTCCTTACCACAGCTGCAACCTGGACATCCAGGCAGAGCTGTGAGTCGAGGAGTACACCTAGACACCGAACCCGAGGGACCAAGGAGGAATGCCTCCACCCCTCACCCTTTCCCACCAACATCACCTCCGTCTTATTGGAATTCAGCTTCAGACGGCTTGCCCTCATCAAATCACCCACCGCAGCCAGACACTGGGTAAACACCGAGACTGCAGGGCCTGGGTCAGATGAAAATGAGAGGTAAAGCTGGGTGTCATCAGCATACTGAAGACACCGAACCTCAAATCTTCTCACGACCTCACCCAAAGGCTTCATGTACACATTGAACAGGAGAGGGGACAGAATAGATCTATGCAGAACTCCACATGTGAGATCCCGAGAGGACAACGAGAAGTCCCCCAGTATCACACGTTGAGTTCTTCTGGCCAGGAAAGAGCTGAACCATTCAAGAACAATTTCTTCCACCATGGAACGATCCCGCAGGTGGGTCACAAACATCTCATAGTCAACTGTGTCAAAAGCCGCTGATAGATCTAATAAAATCAGAAAAGTGGACCAACCTCGGCGCAGATCAACCAAGGCCACAAGTGCAGTCTCAGTGCTATAACCCGGACACAGATTGCTAAAATGGGAAGGTTAGAGACTGGCTGATAACTGGCAAGGGAGTCAATGTCAAGAGATAGCTTCTTGAGCAAAGGCTGCCCCACAGCCACCTGAAGGCACCCCATGATCGTGCCCTCCCCAAGAGAGGCACTGACAACCCTCACCAGTAACAGCCCCAACGTCTCCCAGCTGGCCTTGACCAGCCAGGATGGGCATGGAATGAGTTCACAAGTTGTGGTCCTCACAGCCCCCAGCATCTCCACCACATCAGCAGGCGATACCTGCTGAAACCGATCCCACAAAACTGGACAAGACGGGGCATCAATAACCTCAGGTACACCTACTGCATCAAGTGCAGCATCGAAATCATGGTAGATATGAGCAATTTTATCAGCAAAATAGTCAATAAACAGGTCACAGTGAGCAATGGAAGATTCCAGTTCAAGGCGGAGAGAGGCCAGACTGACCATCCCCTTCACCACCCAGAAAAGCTCAGCTGTTTGAGACTTTGCGGATGATATGATGGCAGCAAAAAAACCTCTTCTTTGCTGCCCACATAGTCATGGCATAGGCCTTTAAAAGCAGTTCTATGTCGCAATCAGTTGGCTTCAGTACGAGTACGGCACCACCATCACTCTAACCATCTCCCCTCCTGATTCAGTCGAAGCAGGCCTTCCATGAACCACAGAGCCTTGCGTCACCTATGCTCGGTGAGCGGATGTCTGGGAGCTGTCTGGTCAATGGCCTCGGCTAACAAGGTGTTCCAAAGAGCAACAAGGTCATCGAGCGATTGGTCGTCAAGGTCGGAACGTATATCCCCCATATCATTCTGGAACCATTCAGGCGCCTAAGTCTCCAGGGGTGAACCAAACAAACAGGTTCCACACCCTGTCAGGAGCAGACGTGCACCGGGAGACTGGCCACTAGGAGATAAGTCTCTTTGCTTACCTGATGTTTGTCAGCTGTGGGGACTGGATGAGGGCGAGCCACCTGAAATTAAATCCTGACAAGACAGAAGTGATGGTTGTGGGAAAAGCCGAGGAAGTGATCGCCTCCATCATTGATGGGGTCCGTCCTTCCTTGGTTTCTCAGGTCCGGAGTCTGGGGTGCTCCTGGACCCGCAGCTCTCCGCCTGGATGTCCAGGTTGCGGCTATGGTGAAGGGGGCACGTCGCCTGTTACATCTGGTGCGTTGGTTAAGGCTGTATGTCTTGGACTCTGATCTAGCCACAATCATCCATGTTTTTATTACCTCAAGACTAGACTACTGTAATGCGCTCTACGTGCGGCTACCCTTGGTGCTGGTTCAGAGACTGCAGCTGGTGCAGAATGAAGCAGCCTGTCTCCTGACTGGGATGGGCCAACGCGAGCACATTACTCCAGTGCTTCGCTCTCTGCATTGACTGCCCAATGTGTTGACCTTTAAAGCCCTAAACGGTTTGGGCCCCACCTACCTGCAGGACCACCTAACCCTCTGGGTTCTGGATTGGCCCCTGCGGTTGGCCAGGAGCACCCTCCTCGGGGTCGCCCGGGAGTCTACCATGAGGAGGGTGTTTTCTGTGGCTGCGCCGCAACTGTGGAACTCCCTCCCGTTGGAGGTCCACTTAATCACCGACCTCACCCCTTTCTGCAGACAGTGTAAGACCTGGCTGTTCCGCCGGGCCTTTACCAAGGGAGATGGGGTGGGTTAGGGTGGATGGGTTGGGTTATTTTATTTATTTTATTGTATTTGTATGCCGCCCCCTCATGCCTACGGCATCTGAGGGCGGCTTCCAACAAACAGAAAACAGTATAAATAACATAAAACCATATTAAAATCTAATAAATTCAATTTATATATAAACTAAAAACACTAAAACACCCCCTCATATAAAAATTTAGCCCCCCCTCCAAAGGCCTGGAAAAACATCCATGTCTTACAGGCCCAACGAAAGGCCATCAGACTTGGGCCAGTCATGCTACCTCTGGGAGGGAGTTCCATAGCCACGGTCCAGCCACCGAGAACGCCCGCTCCATTGTAGTCCCCTGCTTTACGCGGGGGACCTCGAGGAAGGCACCCCTGGTGGACCGAAGGGGCCGTCCTGAGTCACGGAGGGCAAGGCAGTCCCTGAGATATCCAGGTCCAAGACCGTATAGGGCCTTATAGATCAAAATCAACACCTTGAACCTGGCTCGGTGCGTTATAGGCAGCCAGTGCAAAGCACAGAGCACCAATGTTATGTGCTCTCTTCGGCCCATCCCTGTGAAGAGACGGGCCGCCGCGTTCTGCACTAGCTGCAACCTCCCCACATACAGCACGTTACAGTAGTCCAGCCTCTAGGTGATGAAGGCATGGATCAAGGTGACCAAGTCAGTTCTGGAGATACATGGGTGCAGCCTCCGTACCAGATACAACTAACAGAAAGCCGCCTTCGCCACCCCAGCCACCTGCTGATCCAGACGGAGGTCTGTGTCCAATAATACCCCCAGACTCCGAACCTGCTGGGCCACAGAGGGGCACACCCCCTCCACAAGAGGGGGCAACACCTCCCCCGCTCAGCCTACCACCATCACCTCCGTCTTATCAGGATTTAGCTTCAGTCTGCTCTGCCATAACCAAACTGCAATGGCCTCCAAACATTGGGATAGCACGGAGATGGCAGGACCTGGGTCAGCTGAAAAGGAGAGGTACAGTTGAGTGTCATCCGCATATTGGTGGCAGCGCACACCAAAACCTCTCACCATCTCCCCCAAAGGCTGCATGTATACATTAAACAATAAAGGAGAAAGGATTGAACCTTGCAGAACGCCACAGTCCAGGGCCCAGGGGCTAGATGTTTCTGCCCCCAGGACAACCCGCTGGGTCCTCCCTGAAAGGAATGACTGGAACCAACCCAAGGTGGTCCCATCAAGACCACCTAGGTTACGCAACCATCTCAACAGCAGCCCATGGTCCACCGTATCAAACACTGCCAAGAGATGTAGCAGGACCAGTAGTGTTGAACGTCCTGCGTCCATCTCCTGGCGGAGATCATCCACCAATGCCACCAGCGCGGTCTCCATGCCATAGCGAGGATGGAACTCTGATTGAAATGGGCCCAGAAAACTGATGCTGTCTAGGTGATCCTGGAGCTGGAAGGCCACCGCCCGTTCAATAACGTTTCCTAAAAAGGGAAGGTTAGAGATAGGTCGGTAACCAGCGAGTGTGTCCACATCCAAAGATGGCTTCTTCAGCAGGGGGTGCACTACAGCCTCCTTGAGACTGGGGGGCAAACTCCCCTGCCGAAGGGACGCGTTGATTACCCCTGCCAGCACTGACCCCAACGTCTCCCTGGAGGCTTTCACCAACCAGGACGGGTAAGGATCTAATTCACAACTGGTGGCCCTAACTGACCCCAGAATCCCCACAGCATCAGCTGGCATCACTTCCTGAAACTCATCCCAGAAAGATCGACCAGACAGAGCCCCCAACACCTCATGCTCCATTTCTACTGTCTCTAATCCAGTGTCGAAGTTGCTCTGGATCCAAGCGATCTTGTCTGCAAAGTAGTTGGCAAACTCCTCACAGCGGGCCTGGGACAAGTCCCCGTCCAGGCAGAGGGAGGCCGGACCGACCAGCCCCCACACCACCCGGAACAGCTCCGCTGGACGTAACTCTGCAGACGCTATGAGGGTGGCAAAGAATTCCTTCTTTGCCACCCTCACAGTCTCAATGTACAACCACAAATGGGCCCTATGGAGAAGTCGGTCGGATTCAGCGCGAGTCCGACGCCAGCATCGCTCTAGTCGCCTACCTTCCTGCTTCATACCCTGCAGTCCCTCTGTAAACCAAGGAGCCCTGCAGTGTCGAGACAGGGGCAGGGGACATCTCGGAGCCACCCTGTCGATAGCCTCCCCAAGCAAGATGTTCCATGCCTGGATGAGTTCATCCACAGAGCTGATGACGGGGTCCAGGATTAAATCTCCCAGGGCCTCCTGGAACCACTGAGGTTCCATCAGCCTCCGAAGGCGGACCATCCTAACTGGCACCTTCCCCTTCTGGAGGTGGTGCACTGAGAGACTGGTCTGAAGGAGGTAATGATCCATCCATGACAAGGGCATAGTTGTTACATCCCCCACTACCGGATCACCCGCCTCAAGGCCAGAACATAACACCAGGTCGAGGACATGTTCCCCTTACATGGGTCGGGCAGCTGACAACCTGGGACAAATCCATGAATTCTTGCTCCACCCCCACAAGGCCGGTGTCGGTACACGGACATCAAAGTCCCCCAGTACCAAAGTCCTCGAAGAGCCCAGCACCACCACCGAGACCAGCTCCGTTAGAGCAGAGAGGGATGCCGCCAGGCAGGAAGGGGCCCGGTACACCAGTAGCATCCCCAAATTGCCCCCGGTCAAATAAAACACCACATGGAGGGCCTCAATCCCAGAAATATCTGGAACTGGATACCTCCTAACTGACCATGCCTCTTTAAAAATCACAGCTACACCACATCACTGGCCCCCAGCACGAAGTTGATCCTGCATGGCATACCCAGCTAGGACAAGATCAGTCAAAATTGGCCCCGCCTCCTCATCCAGCCAGGTCTCCGTTATGCATGCAAGGTCCGCTGCCCCATCCAGGATCAAATCCCAGATTATCGGGGCCTTATTAACTACGGACCTTGCATTCACCAGCATCAGTCTCCCGCCGAGGGACCCTGGACCCAAGTCCCCTTGGCTCTCAGGTCGATGACAGACCCTCTGTGGTTCCACAAGGACCCTAGGGCCCCATGGTACCCGAGCCTTCTGCTCCCATCGACCATATCGTCCACGGCCTAGGACAACCCCAATGGCCATGTCCTCCCCCCTATCCACACTGTCCTGACCCCCTCCTGCCAGCTGCCTTCCCAGCACCCCCGGAGGCCCCCTCCGACACTCCACATACCTCCAAACCCAAGTTTCCCATCCCACCCTCCAGGTTGTTTTAGGTTGTTTTAATTGTATTTTTATTGTTGTGTATTTTAATATATTTTTTAAATGTTGTTAGTCGCCCTGAGGTGCCTGAGGCAGGAGGGGGAGGCATATAAGTTTAAATATTATAACAACAACAATCTGTCCATGACAAGGGCAAATACCAAATCCAGAGTATGCCCCCCCGCCCCCCCGTGAGTCAGGCCACATGCCACCTGAGACAGGCCCATAGTTGCCATGGCAACCATTAATTCTTGCTCCGCCCCCTTAAGACTGGTATCAGCGTGAAGGTTGAAGTCCTCTAAGATCACCAGCCTCGGGGACTGCAAGACCACCTGAGACACCAGATTAGCTAGAGCAAGTTGAGATGCAGCTGTACAGGAAGGTGCATGGTATACAAGCAGCAGCCCCAATCTGTCTCCAGCCAAATCTACCATGAGCTGAAAGTCCTCTAGTCTAGATGGAGTTTGCACTGGATCTCTCCACAAGGACCAAGTGTCCCTAAAAACAATGGGTACACTGCCCCCCCCCCCAACACCATCCCTCCGATCATGGTTGATGCTGCACAGAGTACCCAGCTGGACCAAGGTCAGCCAGAATTGGCCGACTCAGTGTCCAACCAGGTGTGCGTGATACACACCAGGTTGGCCGCCTGGTCCAGGATCAAGTCCCGGACCGCAGAGTTTATTTGCAACTGATCTGGCGCTTTAACAGCAGCAGGCTTGCCTTGTACCTGGTTCGGAGGCTGCAACTAGTGCAGAATGCAGCGGCTCGTCTCCTTACGGGGACGAGTCGTCGGGAGCATATTACACCTGTGCTTCGGGCTCTGCACTGGTTGCCGATAGCGTGCCGAGCCAGGTTCAAGGTTTTGGTGTTAATCTATAAAGCCCTTCACGGTCTGGGCCCCTCGTACCTCAGGGACCGCCTCGCCCTCCGCGCCCCGGAGCGGCTCCTTCGGTCTGCCGGAGGTGCCTTCTTGGAGGTCCCCCGTGTTAAGCGGGGGGCCACAATGGAGAGGCCATTCTCAGTGGCCGGGCTGCGCCTTTGGAACTCCCTTCCGGAGGAAGCCGCCTGGCCCCAAGCCTGTTGACATTTCGGCGAAGTTGTAAAACCTGGCTGTTTGCCCAGGCCTTTGGGGAGGGTGGGGTAAGGGTTTTTAGCTCCCCTACCTTATTTAAATTGAAGCCTGGGCCCTGTTTTAATAATTTTATATGATTGTTATTATTGTTGATGGTTTTAAATTGTTTTTATGTATTATATTTCTGTTTTTATTGTTGTAAGCCGCCCCGAGCTGTTTGCAGGAGGGGCGGGATAGAAATTCATAAAATAAAAATAAAATAAATAAAATAAATAAAATGGGGCCGGGGGCCCTTCCATCCTCAGCCACCTCACCACCTGAGCAGGGGGCAACAAGGGGAAAGGCACTAAACACTTTGACCCCCTCCGAGGTCATATATGCCCCACAGAGGGACCATAATTCGCCCAGCCCATTACAACCCTTATAGCTGTGGCCTCCACCCCAGTCAGCCCCTCCTGATCCCCCTCTCCCCATGGCTGAATCACCAGGCAGGCAAGGGAGACCGAAACCCCCCCGCCCAAAGCCCCCACCCCTCTCACAGGGAGGTGTAACCCTCCCTTTTCTGGGTCAGCCCCCCCACTCACAAGGGAGCGAAGACCCACTATATCACTCCCCAGCCTACCCCCTGCTCTCACCAGGGGGCAAGTCATCACCCCCTCTCTCTAACCTTCCCCAACAGAACAAAAATCAATACCCACCCTCCCCCTAACCAAAACCCACCCAAAATGTATTGAGCCCCACCAAAAATGTAGCACCGGACAATAGTACTCATGGGTAGCATATTTTTAGTCACTGCTCACCCACAGAGAACTGTGCAAGAGGCATAAATATAATTGCTTAGTCTTTCACAAAGAGTGTGAGACGCCAGAAACCACATATAATTATCCCTTTGGCATGATAGCTGGGATTCCCCATGTGCTATGCACACTAATGCTTCCACAGCCAGGAGATTCTAGCCATTGGCAACAAGGCAGCAAATACCAAAAGACAAGATCTTTCTTATTCCAACTGAGAGAGCTTGCCAATCTTCCATTTAATCACTCTGTCAATTCACACGATTGGATAGGCTCTCAAATTCACCTTGATTTTTAAGCAGCAAGAAGAACTCACAGGGAGAAATTACAGATTTAGAAACAAAGATAAAGGAAGTTACCCATTCCCAAGTAAAAATGGATATAGTTTGCACTAAGTCAGCTTCTGAAACTCAAGCTTGCAAGCAGATTTACTGAGAAGTCATTAAACCAGGAAAACAGCCTCACCTGAACTTGCAAATCCGATTATTTGCTCTGAGAAATACTGAAGAAGATATAAGGTAATAAGTTCAGCAGCAGATTTAACTGCTGCTTACTCTGGCTGTTGGCACCTGCTTCCTTTTACAAACACACATAAGTGAAAGTAAAGATGAACTTTGGAGCTGAGCTTGACACACCAATATTTCTCAGAAACTGTTTTAACCCCTCTTATAAACAATGCAAATCTCTTGCTTGTTTGCAAACAGAGAGAGAGAGAACACATTCAGGCATAGCACATGCTGGTATGAAAAAGCGTAGGAGTTTGAGGACAAAGTAGGTATTAATATAAGTCCTGATGAGAACGGATTGTTTTAATGCATGAATTAACTGCAGGGTGTAGTCAGATTTTTTTCTGCACTGTTTATTTTGTAAGATTTAAAATTGTTCTAATGTACATGCATGCAAAGTTTAAAGAGATATTTCTTTTAAATCTATTATTATTATTATTTATTATTATTATTATAAGCATTTGTATAGCCCCAGTTGTGTACCTGGTGCTTTACAGAACAGTAAAATAAACGCGGTCCCTGCCTACAGCTTACAATCTAATAGACACAGAGGGGGGAGACAAGGAGAGGGGACATAGGGAGAGACAATGGATCAATAACATTCAAGCGGATGCGAAGTCGCAGGTGCACGTGCTTGGCTTGGGAGAGCAGACAGTAAATATTGAGAGGAAACTTCTAACAGGCGCCGGGAAAGGCGGCGAGGAATAGATGGGTTTTGAGGAGGGATCTGAAGGTGCGGAGGGAGGGGNAGGGAGGGAGTTCCAGGCATGGGGGGCAGCAAGGGAGAAGGGACGAAGGCGGTTAGGGGAGCAGGGAAGACGAGGGAGAGCAAGCGAGGGGACAGAGGAGGAGCGGAGAGATCGTGCAGGAGTGTGTAAGGAGATTAGGTCGTAGAGACAAAGTAGTGTAGAGAGATCTTTTATTGGACCAACTTAGGTTGGTGGAGGTTTGCAAGCGTTTGGACCTCACAGGATCCTTCGTCAGGCAAGCCAGCTTGGATTTCTGACTTGCCTGACAAAGGATCCTGTGAGGTCCGAAAGCTTACAAACCTCCACCAACCTAAGTTGATCCAATAACCTATTTTTGGGGCCAATACGGCAAACACACTCTCTCTAAGGAGATTAGGGCGGAGAGGTAAGGGGGAGCCAGGTTGTGAAGGGTTTTGTAAGTGAATAACAGGAGTTTGTGAAGGATACTTTGGGGAAGGGGAAGCCAGTGAGGAGAGGAGAGGAGAAGAGAGGAGAGGAGAGGAAAGCCTGCACGTGGTCTACATAATGAGAGCTAAAGACAACACGGAGTCAGTGTGGTGTAGTGGATAATGTCCTGGACTTGAACCTGAGAGACCAGGGTTCGAATCTTACTCTAGCCAGTGAGCTCACAGAGTGACCTTACGGAACTCAGTTCCTGATCTGTAAAATGGGAATGTGTCTGTCTTGCCCTGTGTATTCCCCTCAACCATCTCAATCCTAGATTGTATGCTCACTGGGCAGGAACCTGTCTCCAAAAATCTGTGATTGTAAAGTGCTGTGTATGCCTAGTCAGCGCTATAGAAACAATAAGTAAATCTACATTTTTAAAAAGAAATCACAAGGAAAATCCAAAAATGTAATAACTTGTCACCTTTCAATAGATGCTAAAACACAAATAAAAAGTAACACATTGTTTCATTTTTGCACATAGTCCAGTTTCTACCTTAAAACTAAAACGTTTATTCTTCAGGGGAACCAAAATGATGCAACCATTTATTAATGTGATCAATACACAATCATGATCCTACAAGCACTTATGTATTACTTTATTAACAGGGAAATTTCTGCTTAAATTAATGGGACTTCTCTTTGAGGTTATAGGAAATAAAAATCTGCATTTTAAAAAAAATCTAGATGTCTTTTGCATGTTTTAACAAATACAATATTCTGCCCTTGTTCCTAATATAAAACTCACAAATTCTTTAGTATATTACTTGTAGTTTAACTCATTTGTAAAAGTATGTTTGTAAAATAAATTAGTTGAACCCTAGTTCATTTATTTTTTAAATAGATACTAGGCATGTATTTTAGCATGTATTTACTTACCTTTTCAACAGAGGGAAAAGAGAAGAAAACACAAAGTAAATTGTGTTAATGCTATTGAAGTTTCCTGGGTGTTTTGGTTTGGTTTTTTAAATCAAAAAGAAAAAATAAATAAACGAAAATGCAATATCCTTCATCGTAAAATAAATATTGGGATGATAGATTTGACTCACCCTCTGCTGACAGACCCTGTATGTTTATTCCCTTGGCAGCCAAGAAACTCAGGCATGCATCTATATTTTCAATCTAAGATAGAAGAGAGACAAAGAAATCACAATGCAATAAATGTTTACACTCACTTTATTATGCACCACCATTGTATCTCAAGAGAAAAACACACGTCACTTTGTTCATGACATCGGACAGTTCATTATGCTGGAAAGGGGTCTTTAAACAACATGCAAACTCGCAAGCAATTATACTAATACTGTACAGGACTGAACTTTTTTTGCCTGCACTTGAAAAAACAGGTTACCTATCCACACAAGTCTGAGAAAGGCACTTTCAGTAGAGGGCCAAATATAACATGCCAGGATTTTTATCCTAATGTAATTCTAGCATAAACACAATACTGAAAATAAACATGGATGCCAAATTTGCTGGACGTTAAGAAAGATTACCACTTGCTTTTAAGCAGACCAGCTGGCAGAAGTTTCCAGCCATGGAGACAGTAGAATGTAAGAACGGAAACTGGAAACCCCTGTTGGAATCCAGAAAATGTTTACTCACAAAATTCTCTAGATGATAGGAATTACAACTTGCTGAGGAAAGCTGCTGCTGTTCACAGCAGGGCAAATAACGCCAAGTAGGCGGAGGGAGCTGGTACATTTGTGCAGAATTGTCAGGCACAGGATTTCATCAGACCACACAAGCTGTGCACTTTGTGAAAGTTTTCTGCGTGATGTTTCAAGTCAGGAGAGAGGAAAGGCAATATTACCTGCTTTGCTCCATTTCCACACAGAGGAGACATAGCAAGGGTTTGCCAGTAGGCGGAGTGTCTACTGTGGAACATCCCCATGGCCTGAGCAGACTGGAGTCTTGGTCTCTTTCACCTGTTAGAGATCACCACCTCCCAGTTGTGTTACTCAGTCTAGGGGAAGGGGCACTGAGAAGTTTTGTTCCCCAAAATTTTGTAAACTAGATCGAAGACAAGATTTTTCTGTGCTCTGCATTGGCCTAACTCTGCTCCCACCAATGTCAGGCATAAAGCTCACATTGATTTCAACAGGAGCAGGGCTGCCAAATGCTTTTGAAAAATCCCATTTTAATCATGCAAGCTAAAAATTCTTCAGAGACCTGAGGATTTCAGTTCTTAGATTCCCTTTTTTGTGAAGAGTCCAGGTTACTGTGACCCATTCTCCTTTGATTAGGGGTTAAAGGAAGACAGATGTTGTCACCCTTGGGATTCATTAAGATTGCTCTTTATGTACCTAGAAGCAGCAAGCAGTACATGCATATGCAGTGTTCTCCCCTTTCCCTGAAATGCTGAACTGGTGTCCTGTTCTAACATTCTCTATTCATGGCTTGAAGCACCAAGCACCAAAGTCAAATGTATCAAGGCTCCGTCCTGAAAACTTCTTTTACACAGGCCTTATGCTGTAGTGACAGGACAGTCTTTGTGTAAGGTGTTCAGCTACCAACTAGGGTCCTGAGCCACAGTCTGTACACGCATAATGAGAAGGCCAAAAACTCGCACTGTGCGAGTATACACTGTGCAGCACAGGATACCACCGTTTGAGTCCGCTGCTGCCCAGCCATACTGCCACCTCAGCCCTACCTCTCCCTCTGCTGAGCCACTCATCCGTACTCACACTCAGTGCCTCCAGGTCCACGTAAAAGACATTTGCAAGAACCTCTGCTACAGGCTTTTAGTGTAGCTACAGCTGGGTGACTTGGCAGAGGGAGAGGCAGTGCTGCCATGGCTGCAGAGTCAGGTAGCAGTGGCCTTGAACATTGGCACCATGAAAGTTTGGTCTGCATATCACATGCATGTAGACTGTGGGTCAGGGCCTAGTTTTTCAGATCAGGAAGGAACAAAGTCATGTACTTCTGAGAAGCAGTACTAAAGCGTTAAGTTGTAGGGACCCCTATCAAAAGGATCCAGACACATTCTGCAACATGCTGTTCTAATGAGTAATGAAAGGTTATCTAGCTGAAAAAAAGTATTTTATGTGAAAACATTTCAAATTTACTCTACTCTGAAATGTTCAAATAAAAAAAGGAAATTTCAGACATCTAATTAGATCTGGTTTTTTAAAATTATTATTATTATAAGCTTTTATATAGCACCAGCGATGTACCTGGCACTTTACAGAGAATAAGACAGACACAGTCCCTGCCTGAGAGCTTACAATCTAAATCAGAATTTTGTTACGATGGAAAATTTTGAACTAGTGGAAGTAAAGACAGTTCCTGTTTACATTGTGAGAACCAGAGAGATTAAAATGTAGCTTTATGTATATGCAACAGATGGATGTAATAGACAAATTTAAGTTGTAAAGCAAACATGCTTGTAAGCATAATAGTCACTCACTATAATGTTAGCTTGCCAACTGTCATTGTTAGGAATTACAGCAAAGGTAAATCTTAGGGAGGAATTTGTATAACCCCTTTCTACACCAAAGTGCTTGAGGCACATACCGAGTCTAAAGTAAAGAGCTATTCTAATTCCCGAGAGCATGCCAAATTCAAAACAAATAATCGCTAGCCTGGTAAAGGTTAACAATATTTAGAATGTATAGGACTGTGCACATTCAAAGTAATATGCAAGTATTAATAACAGTATTCTTCTGAAGATCAGAATTATATAGGATGGTAGTGGAGCACCTTGTTGCAAGAGATGACCCATTATCAAATCTAATGTGGGCTGTAAAACAGACAAGAGAGCTGCTAACTTCCCTTCCCCAAGGATTCATTGTCCATTCAGTTTTACACCTGTTATTCCACAACATCAAGCATAGCATAGACAAATAAAGGAAAAGGCTTTACAAGTATACACATTTCCACTTAGCTGTGGCAAAGATTCATGTTCCTGGACTAACATCCCTCCCTTCCCAGAGCCTTCATTCCTCTCTTCTGCTGGAGGTAGCTAGACTATCCTTCAAAAGGAATTTACTATCTATTTAGAGACTCCTTCTGAGAGTTATCAGAAGGGTTCCACTTCCTAGTTTTCTGTGCCAATGATTTTTTGCATGTGAAAATTTCCCAGAAAAACCTGATTATTACATTAATTTTCCATGCTTTTCCAGAGAAAACCACCAGACTTCCTGTTTTCCCAGAGAAAAACACTGAATTCCAGGTTTTTCTGGGAAATTTCTGCCTGCAAAAACTCACTGGCAGAGAAAACTAGGAACCCTGGTTATCAGTCATTTTCCTCCTAATGGGCCGTAGATCATGGGCTGTGGTAATGGACAGCACAAAATTTGTAAAAGAAGAAGAGATGCCAGGGTCCAAACCTGCTCTTACTTTGCCAGCTTGAAAGTCCTCTCCCTTGAGCCTGGAAACATTGGCAGTGGGGGATTCAGAGGGCAATCCATGCCCCATAGTTCCACATGCTCTTGTCCCAATCCCTACTTTGCTTGCCCTTGCTGAGCAAGATTCAGCTTGATGGGGGCCAGAGCTGGAGGTTGCAACTGCTGCCACTCATCAGCTGTTTGGTGTCAAAATACTCCCCCCTCCCAAAAAGCTGATTGGTGGCAGTCACAACACACCAACCTGCCCAACCACAGCAGCCCCGACCAGGTCAAAGAAGAAACTGGGGCTGAGGCTAGGACTTCTGCCCCCAGCCTGGATTGGGGTCTTGCAGAGTAGCAGTAGAAATAGGGTCTGGAAGTGGGGCCGGGGCAGAGTCCTGCAATGACTTATCAACAACACTCTTCCACTATGCGACATAGTCTGCACTATAATGCAAACACAATAAGGCTAAATATTTTGAACACAAAAAGACTCGTGACTGTTCAAAAGAGAAAAAAGGCATCAAGATACAAAAGGCTGGTAACAGGAAGACGTGAAAGCAGGCTTTGATGCCAGGAAGTAAAATAAATAATATGACCTCGCAGCAGACCTATAAGTCTTGTGCCTCCATTGTATTTTACGCCCTATTAATAATAGCGCATAAAATACAATGGAGGCACAAGACAGAGCAACAAAGCATATCTATCTAGCATCATAAATGCAAGTAGTACTTTACAAATGAGAATAGAAGCATGATATGACAGCAGTGATTTCAGCATGTAAAAACATGATACAGAAGGGAAAGGAAGACATGCGGTGTTAGGAGTATAATGTAGGGTGTGTCTGAAAAGAGAATGCTGTGAATGGTAAGGACCTGAAGTCATTCCATTTCAGATCACTTAAGGTTCTTACTAATGAAAGTGCCAGTTGTGTTTCCAAACTGGTACCTTGTTTGCAGTCTTATGTCCTGAGAAAAAACAGAGTACAGAACAGGCTAAATCATCATTAGTAATAAATCAGACCGGGTAGAGGCAAGCATGATATGACTGGGCAAAGGAAACCTGCTCTGTTGCTTTCTATACCAGATCTGCTATAGTGGTAGAAAGGAGGTGATGCAAATCTTTGAATTTAAATAGTTTTTCATATTGAATTAATACTATGGGTTCTGGCAGACAACCTGGCTGAATAAGCTGAAGTTTTATTTAACACTCCATGTTGCGAGTGAGTCAAAGCTACTAAAAATACATATGGGATATCCAATAAGGCAGGTCTCTAACACCATAAGCATTTCTTGAATTCTGTCTGCAAAGAGGGGGGATTAAAGATAGGAGCTGAGATCCAAATGCCTATTGAGTTTAACAGTAGTGTTTCCATTGACTTTAACAGACTTTGAATTAGACCAAGGGATCCGTATACCACCTCTGCTGTAGCACTTTAACACAATGTAAAAACTAATTATAGACTCTCAGTCTCTCACATCTCTGCCACTAAATTAGTTTTGGTCCACAACATTTGAGTGTGCCCTCAAATCAAAACACTAAAAATTACGAAAGTATAGGACATTAGGGAATGTTTGTTCTGTATCTTAGAGACAGACTAAATACGATCTGTTGTGGCAGTTGTCATGGAATCATTTTTCTAGGAATATCTGTGTAACTGGGACTTCGAACTCATACAAATTATCCCTGCAAAAAAAACCCGCTGCTGCCTCATGCACACATACAGTACTGCATGCAAAGAGAGATGCAAAGTATTTAGAAGTAGCATGGTAACAATAGCATGTGGTGTGGGTGCCTGGAGTGGAAATTAATTTCATGAGTGGATTATAGTCTGTTGAAAGCCAATTTTCAAAGCTAAAGACATTGTGCTGCACTGACACTTCACTAGAGAGCACATGGTTTCATCCCTAAAGTTGTATTGTTCACAGTAGAAGTCAGTGAAACTCTAAGAGAGTCCCTTCTGGGCCAAGCCTACACTTTGTCTGAGCTCTGAAAGTAAACCTGAGAAGAACACTGGACGCTTTCCCACGATACTTGCTATTGCTACGCATGATTTGCCTCGGGGAAAGAATTAGGAAAGCAAAGCATGTGCAGGGTTTGTAATGTGGGACCGCCTACCCTGCACATTTTTGCTGGCGATCCAGTGGAGGTTTGCAGAGCTGGATTTCCCTACTCTGCAATCCTCTGCAGGATCACCAGCAAAAATGGGTGCGGCGGGGGAGGGGAGAGTTGGTCCCACGTTAGAAACCCTGTGCATGCTTTGCATCTCAGATTCTTTCCCAGAAGCAAATCGTGCACAGTAAGTATTGTGGGAACGCACCCATTGATTTGTCAAAAGGGGAGTTAGTATTTTCTTGCTTTGAGCCGTAACAAGGGTGTCTTTTGGCAGCCAGTTCCGCTATCTCAGCTGCTCTGCTCCTACTGCAGGCAGCTTCTATCACAACATAGGCAAGAAGGAAGAAATGGCTCATCAAGCCCTACCAGGTCCCCCCGTATAGCAGGGAAGCTACATAAATGAAGAAAGAGGAGATGGGTGGTAAAGGGGGCTGTTTAATTTCACAGGAAAATCTATTATTGTTAATGCTATCTTATTTGACATGAACAGCTACTGTCAGGTCAAATGTCTAAAAACAAAAAACAAACAAAAAAAACACTACTGCTCCCTTACCAGCCTCCCTCTTTTCGGGAACTATAAGTGCTGCACTTTTTAAAGAAAAATCCATTTTCGCATATTAAATCTGTCATGTTTCAGTGTCAGAACCATATCGTTCTCGCAGCTACCAGGACATTCATTGGTTTTTCTAAAACTGTACACATATTATTTGGGACACACCTAGTTTTAACCCTAATATGGCCTGTGACTATCTGGAAAATCTTGTTTCTCAAACTATGCTGGTTCAGCTGGCAGTATGCTAAAGAAACTACAGTCTCCAAATGACACACACCCATAGAGCAATACGAAGAGGCCTTTTTTACACAAGACGCACCCACACATGCCCATGCAGGTCCACCGGGTGGGCATGAGTGGGTGCCTCCCATGTGAATGCCGCAGCGGGAGGGTAGGCATGTGTGCTCCCGCGACCCATCCATCTCCACCCATTGCCCACACATGGAGCAATTAGCCAAAATAGTGGTTGCTCTGTGCGTGGAGATGGAGGTTCACTCCTGTACGCATACATCCACTGCACCAGTGCACACACACTAATCCCCCCCGCACTTCAGCCCATTTAAAGGAAACAGACGGCGCTCACTGGTAGGCGCAAAATCTGTATTCTTTTTCTTCAGTCTTCTTTAAATTGGTAGACTTCTTCTTTAAAACTCTTTAATGCTTGTTATTTCAGTTGCTGTACTTTATGTATGTGTGAACACCTCTTTCCATGCAGTAATTTGGCTTTAGTTCTTAACGAAACAACAATATTTGCTTGAAATTAGGAAAGGGTCTATTCAAAACTTGAGAGAGGGTCTGTAGATTACAGCCACGGTCTTCCAATTCTCATCCATGCTCCTTCAGTGGAACTTTCTTAGGAATATGGCTCAGAGTTATTCTTGTACTCCCAAAGGTGCATTCAGATACTTATGTACTTACAATATGCCTGAACACAAATAGCTAGCTGCAGAGTGTTTTGCACTTGTCACATAATGACAGTCTCGCATTCCATAACCATTCTGGTCTGCGTTGGTAGGGAAACATCTTCTAGCCTGTACAGACAGAGCAAGGCATAGAATGCTAAAAACAAAACAAAAAAACCCCTACATGCATGGAAATGAAGACCCAGATATGGGCAGACATACAGATTGAACATTGACTATATTTGACATAGGTTCATATAATGAAACTCCACCCAGAGTCAGAGCTGCGCACACAGTTCTTGCCAACTCAAACAGAGCATTTAATGTTGTAAACTGTGCTGCCCTTGTGACATGCTAAGATACAGGACTTTCTCCCTTAACAAAGCTCAGAACTGAACTCTGATTGAAAGTTTCCTCCATTGCAAATTCTAGAAAGCATTGCTATATTAAAACCCAAGCTCTCTATTCCCAGCTTTGAACAGTTTCATGAGCTAAAGGTCTCCCTGCCTAGTTATGATTTGATATCACAGTGTTATCTTAGTGCCACAGATCATTTTCTGTGGTAGAGAAAAGGAGAGGGAAAAACAGGCAGCTGCATTTAAATATTTACAATCAAAGTTGTGGGGCATGGTTTACAACAGTTTCAGAGGAGGCCTTTTCAGTCTAACAGATTAACTTCAGTGTTATATTGACTCCTATTAAACAAATAATTAGTTGCTGGAATCTCTCAGCACACAGGGGACATGGCTACAGGGGAACCTGTACTTTTGGAGAAAACTCGGGCCCAGATCCAGTACGCAATGAAGTCAATGAAAAAGCTCGCATTTCTTTCAAAAGTTGTTGAATTGGTTCAGATATCAGCATTTCCTTCCAAGGTGCACTTAAAAACTTCCGTGTGCTGTTACATCCCAACATGAGAAAGCAAGAAAGGGTAAAGTTCCTCATTCCCCTCATGCCTCTCACCTAACGACATAAGAACATAAGAAGCGCCATACTGGGTCAGACCAATGGTCCATCGAGCCCAGCATCCTGCCTCCAACAGTGGCCAGTCACGGGGGCCTTGGAGAAGCACCCAACAGGTCACCATGCCCTCCAGTCCCTGTGGGTCATCCCCAGGCTCCCGACAGTAAAGGGTTTTGTTCCCCAATCCTATCTGGCTAATAGCTGCTAATGGAACTATCTTCCAGAAACTTGTCCAAACCTCTTTTAAACTCAGCTATACTGCTGGCCTT
>QEPC01013419.1:2351433-2426728 GCA_003113815.1 Sphenodon punctatus
CACACACTCAGGGGACAGAAGGATGGGTTGGAGCCAGCTGCGGTGAGAAGCCCGTGAGGGGGAAGGGCCCGTACCCAGAGTTGCAAGGGAGGAGACAGGGTCACGCACACACAGTGCTCCCCAGGGTGGGGACCTACCCCGGGCCTGGGGTGGAAGGGAAGGGGACTCCCACACCTCTCACACTCACCACTCACCCTGCACTCGCTTCAGGCACACCAGGGGAAATTCAATGGAGGAAG
The DNA here is from genome assembly GCA_003113815.1 of Sphenodon punctatus. NCBI lineage: Eukaryota > Metazoa > Chordata > Lepidosauria > Sphenodontia > Sphenodontidae > Sphenodon > Sphenodon punctatus. Next base: position 2,351,673 of record QEPC01013419.1, read on the forward strand.
TCACACAGTCTCAAGGTTCCAGAAGGGTTCTAGCAAGCAAGCTTCGCAGTCTCCACACTCTTCGCTCAAGCACAAGGGGGCCGGTTTCCAACAATCACCAGCGTCGCTCTAACTGCGGCGCTGGTCTTTATGCAGCAGGCCCCGCCCCTGTGCGTGCCCGCAGACGGTCTGAGCGTCGCGGCAACGACGGGGGCGTGGCCAAGGGCGTGCCCTGCTCTGCAGGGAGAATTCTCGGAACGGCCTCTGGGGGCGTGGCCACGGCCCCTGCGTCGGCGGCCGGTGCGCCGCTCGTGAGGGGCGTGTCCCGCAGCCCGTCTTGCGGCCCTGCACTCTGGGAGCCCTGCTGGGCTGGGGAACGCTGAGGCAGGCGGCGGCGGCGGCTGACAGCCACAGTTACTCCTTGCACTAGTTCCTGTGTGCCACTTAGGACTAGATCTAAAGTAGCTCCTCCCCTCATGGTTCCGGAACCAATTGCTCTAAAAAGCAATCATTTATGGCATCCAGAAATTTTGCCTCCACATTTCGCACCTCAAACTTCCAAATGACCTCAGCCAGTGGCCTCATATACACAGTGAACAAAAGGGGAGACAGAATACAACCCTGCGACACCCCACAGGGGAAATCCCAAGAAGACAATGAACAATCGCCCATTTCCACTCTCTGGGATCTCCCTGACAGGAAAAAGCAAAACCACTCAAAAGCAGTTCCGCAGTCGTGTCAACAAAATCTCATGGTCAACTGTATCACAGGCCACTGAAAGATCTAATAGGATAAACAGGGTAGAATTTCCCTTGTCAATCTCCAGGTGCAGGTCGTCAACCAAGGCCACAAGCGCAGTCTTCTTACCATACCCAGGCTGGAAGCCCGACTGAATCCAACAGCGTCGACAACCACCCATTCGATAACCTTCCCTAAAATGAATATGAACTAGTGGCCTACTCAAATCTTGGCTCGATATCTATCACTTATGCATTTTAACTTCCTTTCAGACTGGCCGGTCGCTTCCCCCCGGGGGGAGGCAGCTGGCACACCCAGGGACATCGAGGGGTTTCCCCCCCGCCCCCAACGACAGACTTACCCCCAATGCTGCTAGTAGCGGGGCCACGTGCGGCTGCATCAGGGAAGTCCCCACATCAGCGGGTTTCTACAGCAACCCGTTCCGACGCAGTGAACAGAGACGCACAGCTGGGGGCGCAGTATGATGCAGGGGCAGGGCCCATGCCTCTGCGTCACTCTGCCCGCCTGCAGGCGCATCAGGGGGCAGGGCCTACACTTGAAAAGCTGGTGCTGAGAGACACACAGTGCCGGTAATCAGAGCATTGAGAGACTGGCCCCCGACTGGTTGTGTTCGGACAAAGCTAAGTGTGATTTCCCTGTTCCTTTTCCTAGTGTGATTTGGTGCGCGACTTGTATTTGTGTTCCTGCCCTTTGGTCCTTGGTGTGTATGAGTGTATAAGAGCGAGTGGTGACCGAGTGGATTGAAAGCCTCCCCTCTCATGGGTTCTCCTCTTCTTTCCCTTCCTCCCCTTCCTTGTGAGAACAAGCCCTTATCTTTCCCTGTGGCCCTTGGTCCCTTGCCCCGCTCCGCACATCTCCAGCACCCCTCCCTTCCTTCCCCCCGTGGACTGGGACGTGCGAGTTGGAAGTGTGATTGGTGCATGGCCACATCTTTCTTCCACTGCTCTACGCCCTATGATGATAGAGGCCTGGTTTCTTTGGAACCATTAGGCCACACTTCTATCCTGACGGGCATTAGACCTCGAGGGCCCTCCCCTGGGGCAATTGTGTATGGAACCGTGCGTGCGTGGTGTTTCAAACCTTCCCTTTTCCCGAATCTCTCTCTGGTCCTCCCTTCCTCCCCACCCCCTACCGTGACACTTCCTTAATGCAAATGCAGAAAGGAAAAATACTCATCATGCCACAAAAAATCTATCCAAATCCTCACAGAAGACAGTAGCATAAAGATCTTAAAGGGCACATTGAGTAGCACTTTGCACCTCTTCTGTCAGTGTAACTGATTCACCTTCCCAAAAAGTTGGGAGTTAGACCCATTTTACAGATGGAGAAACTGAGATACAGAAAAGCATGGAGTTGACCCAATGTGACACTAGGGATGTGCGAACAGAAACAAGTTCAGAAATTTGGTTCGGTTCGGAAGTTTGGTTCGGTTGACCGAACTATTTGAGTTTGGTCGAATTCCGAACTTCCGAACCGAGTTCGTACATTCAAAACCGGGGGTTTTTACCTTCCAAACTGGTTCAAATTTGACCAAACAATTCGGTCGAATTCGAGTTTGGTCAAAAGTTCGGTTTGGTTGACCGAACTATTCGAGTTCAGTCCGAACTCCGAACTTCCAAACCACGTTCGCACATGTGCGAACCCCTATGTGACACGTCAAGTATGTGATGGAACAGAGAAGGGATCTCAGATGTTATGATTACCAGCTCTATTGTTTAGTCACTACATGATACATACTCTCAAAATGTTAAAGATAATAGGTGATACTGCCTTGTTCGAATGCATCAATTTTAGGCATATACATACCAACACATGCATTTTTGTTGGCAAAGGCAGAGTTGCTACTAATCCTAACTTAGGCTGCTTTCATGCATTACAAAATGAGCTATTATAATAACTTGAGATAATAACGGATATTATAATTCCACAATTTTTGTAATGTGTGAATGCATTACCCCCCTTTTATGCTGTGAGATCTCAGGTCATTGTAAAAGCCAAATTTGGTGGCTCTTGCAATGACTCAAGATCTCACAGTACAAGAAGGGAATAGTGCATTAACACATTACAAAAATTGTAAAATTATAATACCTAGTATTATCTCAAGATATTATAATAGCCCATTTAGTGAAGCCAGTGTCTTTTTTAACAGGCTATTCTACAAACTAAGTTTACAGGATATTAAAAGCAACATGGGGTTAACAGAACATTTTCACAGTGTGAAGAAGTTCAGATAGGACATGATGATCTTGCAGATTGTACCATATTTTATATACCATATAGGTATAATTGGTGCATAAACAAAAATCCAACTTCGCTTCTTTTCGTGCAACTTGTTGCTCATGTATTTGAAGAACTGGCCCTTTAAGGAGTAACAGTTTACATATACGGCACTTCACAAATATACAATAGTTTAAAAGGTACAGACAACACAAGTTATTTGCTGTCGAGCTGGCTCGTAGCGCAAACCACACCATACACCAAAGCCACATCAATATTTAATTTTCTCTTTCTACAAAGATACCTGCAGCTGCACTCACAGCATGCTATATAGGACAGAAAATGTGTGCACTAAGCATCAGGGAGAATGCTCTGATTCATGGTGTCCAAGTTTCTATTCACTTCAAAGAGCTTTTAAAGGGCATACTTGAATTCAGAATGGCTTCAGGCATCTGCTCAGGCCTTGCCAAGCAAGTTGCTAAACAAAATAAGATAATTTTGTCTGAAAAAGTGCCCTTTTACTTCAATTGCAGATTCTGCTTTCTATAAACCCAGTCCTGAGGGATATAGGGAGATTATGGAGTACCCTCACAACACAGTTACTATTGTTAATGAGAGACATGGATACTAAGTGACAGAGCAGATCAAACCATTTTTGACAAAAACCAATGAATATTATACTGCATATTTTAATTAATTACATTAGCTTTCAAAGTAACTAGGAAATTTCACAGGCAGAAAGACATTGCAAGTGACCTGCCATATTGTTGGCCAACCAGGTCACTGCTGCTTATCCTCCTCTGGCCCCAGATACCCCTGCTAAGTCACCTTCCCCCTGTGCACTGCAAATAACCCCCATTAGACCCCACTATGCTGGTCCCAGCCACTGCCACTGCTGTTGTCAAGCCACTGCTGCCCCTCCCCCAACCCCCCTGGCTGAAGACATCCTCCAGTCAGACCACTGTTGTACATCCCACCTCTACTCCAAACACTCACCTTAAAACCCCATTTCAGCCATGACTAGCGTATGAGTAGAAGTTGGATGACAGGAAGAAGAAACAGCCAGCGCTTCACCTACTCTCAACCTGCAATCCTGCTTTCCCTCTCTGCTGTCCATGTATGCCCAACACTTACTCTGGGGGGCATGAAAGCTAATGATCTCGCTTGTCCACATTACTGTATAATTCCAGACAAGGCGACAGTCAAATGTAGACTCGTAGAACATCATTTATTGATTTAACACACCAATTCAGGCTCCCTCAGCTTCCCCTGAAACTAAGGGTGATTTCAGACGTGACGATATCACAGTGAACCACGCTCAATTCCGCGTGGTGGCTGTGATAGCGTCACGTCTGTTGGGGAAAACGGATGTTTCCCCCCAGATGTTACCACGGCTGGGGATTGCATTCGACACGTGAGCAGCCGAAGCGGGGGGACCGGAGGCCGCCGCGTGTCGAATGCAATCCCATGCCGGGGTGAACCCCGGCGTCACGTCTGGTCGGGCGCCACGGCCCAGGATCACCGGTGGGACCCCGGACCGTGGCGAATCCGGCCCGACGCGGTGGCCTCATTGGCCCCGCCGCCCGCCCGTCTCCCCGGAGGGCGGGCGGCGGGAGCGTGGAGGGGGCAGGGCCGTGCGGCCGCATGTTGCGCCACGCGGCCCCGCCCCCTCCCAGATTCCCCGCCGGGATTCCCCCGGCACGTCTGTTGCGGCGTGACGGGGTGACCCCGGCGGGGAATGAATAGGGTGATTTCGGTACGGGGCCAACGGGCCCCGTTATGTCTGAAATCACCCTACGCTAAGCATGTGTGCCTGCCTGCAGCTTCTTGAAAGTCTCCCTCTCTCCCCCTATTTTCCCCTCTCTCATCCATCCACCACAATTTCAGCACTGTGTTTGATTCAATGGGTGTACCTGAGGTTATGGATGCCCCGTCTTCTCTGGTTTTGTGGGATCGGTTTCAGCCAGTATCGTCCACTGATGCGGTGGAAGTGTTGGAGGCTGTGAGGGCCACAACTTGTGAACTCAATCCACGCCCATACTGGTTGGTTAAGGCCAGTCGGGAGATGTTGGGGTCGTTGCTGGCGGTGGCGGGAGTTTGTCAAGGCCTTCTTTGGGGAGGGCAAGGTCACGGGATGCCTTAAGGAGGCTGTGGTGCGGTCTTTGCTCAAGAAGACATCTCTTGACATTGACTCCCTTGCCAGTTATCAGCCAGTCTCTAACCTTCCCTTTTTAGGAAAGGTTACTGAATGGGTGGTGGCCCACCAGCTCCATGGGCATATGAACTGCACCGGTTTCCTTGACCCCTCCCAGTCTGGCTTTTGACCAGATTATGGCACTGAAACAGTGCTTGTGGCCTTGGTTGACCATCTCCACCATGAGTTGGACCAAGGTCGGTCCACTCTTTTGATTTTATTAGATCTATCCACTGCTTTTGACATGGTTGACCATGAGTTGCTGGGACCGTGCTGGGGCGGAATTGTTCTTGAATGGTTCCATTCATTCCTCGCTGGTAAAACCCAGTGTGTCTTACTGAGGGATTTTTCATCATCCCCCTGGGATCTCACTTGTGGCGTACCACAGGGATCTATTCTGTCCCCTCTCCTGTTCAACGTGTACACACAACCTTTGAGTGAGATCATGAGAGAGTTTGAGGTTCGGTGTCATCAGTATGCTGATGACACCCAGCTTTACCTCTAATTTTCATCTGACCCAGGTCCTGTGGTCTTGGTGTTTGCCTGGTGTCTAGCTGGGGTGGGGGATTTGATGAGGGCGAGCCATCTGCATCTGAATCCTGATAAGACAGAGGTGACATTGGTGGGGATGGGCGAGGGGGGTGGAGGCCCCCATCATTGATGGGGTGCATCCCTCCCTAGTCTCTCAGGTTCAGAGTCTGGGTGTACTCTTTGATTCACAGCTCCACCTGGATGTCCAGGTGGCGGGTGTGGTGAGGAGTGCGCTTTGTAAACTACATCCGGTTTGTCGTCTTCGACCTTATATCTCAGGCTCCGATTTTGCCACCATCATCAATGCATTCATTACCTCAAGGTTGGACTATTGCAACACACTCTACGTGGGGCTACCCCTGGTGACAACTTGGAGACTGCAGCTGGTGCAGAATGCAGCTGTCTGCCTTCTGGTGGGGACGGGCGACTGGAAGCACATAACACCCGTGTTCCATTCTCTGCACTGGCTGCCTATAGTCTTCTAGGCCTGATTCAAGGTGTTGGTTGTAACCTTTAAAGCCATATACGGCCCGGGCCTCACTTACCTGCGGGACCGCCTCATCCCTTGCATCCTGAATCGGCCCCTGCAGTTGGCCGAGAGTGCCCTCTTGGAGGTTCCTTGGGTATCCCAGGTGGCGACGTCTGAGAGGGAGTTCTCTGTGGCCATGCCAAGGCTGTCGAACTCTCTCCCAGCAGAGATTCGCCTCTCTCCGGATCGCCTCTCCTTCCACAAACAATGCAAAACCGGTTTGTTTCGTCAGGTGTTTGGCAAGGGGGATGGGTAGTGGCTGGGGGCAGTTAGTTGTGGGGGGTATTTTATTCGGGTCTCATTTGTAAAAGATTTTTATATTTGATATTTTGTATGTTTTATATTTTTGTATTTATGTTTTTATTATTTATTGTTCGCCGTCCTGAGCTTCTATTGGGGAAGAGGGGGCGGATTAGAAATCCTGAAAATAAATAAAATAAATGTTAAAATTCTCTATTTTTTGGAAGTGAGCTAAAGACCCATCATAAAAAAATATGGTGGATTTATCCTGAACTGGAGAAAAGTAAACATCTGTGAATGTCCCCAAATCTGTGAGCAATTAATTCTACTAAAGCATAATTTCTACTCTTCATATCAGATTCATGTTTGGTGCAAACAGGAGCAAGCACACTGATATAAACAAGTCAACCGACTTCAACAGAAGTGTTCAATGGGAAAGAAAGAATAGAAATGTTTAACCAAGGTAAAGCAGCCAATTTATGGTGCAGTTTCAGCCCCCTGATGCTAATGGAAAAGTCCCACTGAGTTAGTATAGTTAGTTAGTGTAGTTAGTATGTCACCCTTAGACCCTTTTTACACAGACCGCAGTACAGGGGTCGGTGTTTGTGCTGCTTCATGTGCGGGGGGTGTAGATGGGCACACACCGCTGTACGCCAACCTCCACCCACCACACACATACGGAGCAATCACCGTTTTCGCCAGTTGCTCCATGTGTGCGCAATGGGTGGAGGTGAGCGTGCACGCCTGTTCGTGGGAGTGCGCATGCATGCACACACACACACACCTCACCCAACCACCGCGAATTTTACACAAGACTCACTCACACATGAACACCCAGATTTCGGGGGGTCTGGATATTCATGCGTGGGTGCCGTCCATGTAAAAGGGGTCTCAGTCAATTGAAAAAAAAATTGCAAACATCAGTGATAACAGTGATTTTATTTTGTTAATTTTTTTTTTTTAAAGAAATCTATGGGAAGTATACGGGTTTGTTTTTTTTAAATAGTCACCAAATTGTATTAAAAATAATAAAAGTTTTCATTTTTGACAAACATTTCTTTTAAAACTGTACCTTTGGGGGTGAGTTGAAAAAAATCTGTTTTCAGCAAATGCAAAATATGTTTAAAAAATTAATTTCAATTTCAAGCCATGCACAACGAAAAGATTACAATGTTTACTTAAAAGTACATGGACCATTTATAAAGTACTTTTGACTGGGGCACTCATTTTTCTGATTCTGTTAACTATGGCCCTGTGGGGGTAGTAAATATCCTCATGGACCACAAACCATTTACTTCAGTGTAGCAGAGTTTCAATGGGACTACTACAGAATAAGTGATTTGTGGATTGTGGCTTTAATAATTTAACCATTACATTTCTCCACATTAGTTAAAATGGATTTCTCTCCACTCTCTAATTTAGATTGTAAACCTGCCTTCATACTCCTTTGACTCTGTGGTAGTGATTCTGTGAGGGACCTCGCAAATTCACCAAGCTTAGGGAGAAACGCATGAACCCTGCATCCTCTAGACTCCTTTATCCCTTTTTAGCCAATCCACCCTCCTCCCCTCCCCTGCGCGCCGCTGTCAAATTGCTAGGGGTAAAAACAGATGTGCAGGTGACACAGCAGCTCTCCAACCCAGCCTGGGGCATAAAATAGTGGCGCCCACTCTCCAGGGTCAACAGGCAGTACTGAACAAACATGCCCGCCAACCGGAGAGTCATGGCACAGATGTGCAGACAGCCGGCCTTGCCTCTTCCCTGCCTCCCGCCTTGATGGGCAGCCTAGAGACCAGCCACAGTGCTTGGCCATGGCGGCCTCCACCCTGCAGGGATGGTGGGGTCAAACAGATGCATTGGCCTGCTTTTGCTCATGGGGGTGGCTCTTAGCCCAGAATTGGCACCTGGGATCGGGCCCAGGGCACATTCCAGGCCAGCCGCCTACACGCTCCAGGGCCGTCCTGGGCCAACATCTGGTGGCACATATGCGGTGAGTCCTGGGTCAGAGCAGGCCTGCATCACATCAGTTTTTACCCAAGGTCTGGAATCGCAATTGTACACTTATTACTAGTTCTAACAGCAATCACAACAGATGCTTGAAACAGGTAGGGCTAATTTTACCTCCCCTATTATTTAAGACATCTATTTACTGATTGACTTAAGAAGGTGATAAGGAGAATGGTGCTTTGAAAGACAATCACATTCCAAAGAGCCACCTTTATAAAAATATAAAAGGTTCTGGACACATACCACAGCTATTTTATTATTATTATTATTATTGGACAGAAGATGGGAGAAAACATCCAGTGGACTTTCCAAGGGAAGGTTGTGGGGCTGTTGTTTTTTAATAGGCCTCTACTGTGATCAACACAGACAGGTTTCCTAAAAAATATGCCACGGCACACATTCCCACACTGAATATTTAGCCAAGTGTCTCAGCATGCAGTTTTAGGAGTTAAGCTTATGGCTGCCACTGTACAATCTGGCAATGTTCCAGGCAATATTTTCCCTTCCCAAACTAACATACAGCTGTGCTGTTAAACATGCCATGCTAAAAGATGCCCATCTGTTGCTATAGGAACACTAAACAAATGAAGCATTGAAACAAAATCTGATTCTCAGCAACAAACTCTCTGGTGAACAAAGAGGAATAATAATGTTACTTTCAAAAACCAAGGAGCTAGAGATCCCCTACACTAGAGTTTTCAGCACAGCCTCAGAGAAGAATTGTTTGAAAATGCAGAGCTCTATTTAACTGCTGGACTATGTTTGCAAGAGTTCTCATGCCTGGAATTTATGGAGGGAAAAAAAGGTTTGTGATGCTTTTGATCTCTTGTGTACCGCTGCAACTCTGAATTAACAGCACATTCCTAAGCAGAAGAACCCTTTCTGTTAGAAAGATATTGTCTAAAGTAGTGGTTCTTAAACTTTTTAGACCATGCTCCCCTTCTTCCTCTTGTCTGTAGTACTTGGTTCTCCCTCTACTTTCATCACACAAGTTATACATACTTTACCCCATTTCCCTATGTCCCTTGCCACTCTGATTCCTCTGCAGTCCCCTTGCCCTTTCTCCATACCCTTTGCCTGCTAGCCTACATCTTGCTTCCCCACTCCCTGACATTTCTACTGTGGCTGCTGCTGCTACCATAACTCCTTTATCTAAAAGTAACTAAGCTGTGGAGCCTTCCAAAAAGGCACTGGTTTTCCTACTCTTGAAACCTGAATTTTTCAATCACCTCAGAAATTCCTACACCACCTATGAAGTGGTGGTGACTGCATCTCTTCAGACAAATTCCATGCTCCTGGTTAAAGAATCACTGGCTTAGAGACTACACTTTAGTGTGTAGTCCACTTCCATTCTGTCTCCCCGCAAGCTTTGCAGAAGTGCTCGGGGAGTGGGGTGGGTGGACTGGATCCAGCCTGAAGATGCTGCACGGCTGTCCCCAGTGCCCAGGGGAACTTTCCCTGCAGCAGAGGCTCCAGGCGAGGGGAGCAGGAAATTAAGAATCCCAGGTGAAATTAATAAACCATCTAAAGAAGCCGGCCTCAGAATAGTGGGACCGCTCCCAACAGCCCCGGTAACTTCAATTGTCTGGGAGTCATTTAAAGCCCTCCCTGCTCCTGGTCTGCCCCCCACCGGCCAAACCAAGCTTTGTTGCTTCTGACCCTTCGAGCACGGGGTGGGCACAGGGCTGGCCTTACCGCGGGGCAGTTCGGGGCGGCTGCCCTGGGCCCTACTCCTTTGGGGTCCCCGTGCTTGGGGACCCCAGCTCCCAACCACTGCTCCCGGACTCTGGCAGGGAGTGAGGGAGAGGCAGAAGCTCTGCCTCTCCCTCACTCCCTGGTCCCCTCCACTGCCTGTCTTGGCCAGGGAGTGAGGCAGAGGTCCCACCTCCCCCTCACTCCCTGGCCCATAGCAACCTCTGGTGGTGTTGGGCGCGGTCGGTGCCAAATTCAAATTGCTGCGGCGCCTGGCGTGACCAGCCCAGCATGGGGTCCATGCCAGCGGAGTCATGGTCGGCAGCAGATGGGGTAAGTGCCCCGAAAAATGGCTGGGCTTGGGGCAGAGGGGAGTGCCCCCTCTGCCCATCCCCAGGCCTGGGTAGCACCCCCAGACCAAGCCGGGGAGTGCCCCTAGGCCCGCTTTGCTATGGCTATCTGCCTGTCCATAGTGGACAGTCAGCCTCCAGCCCCCTGCCAGGAAAGGGTTCTGCCCCAGTTGCCAGCGTCCCCGCCACCGAAACCACACAAACACACCTGACCTCAATGTCCCTTTCCCCTGCAGGGAAATGGCCAGGGAGAAACAAACCTCTCCCAGGACACTAATTCTATCCCACTGGTTAAGGTGCCTGTATGCATCACTCCTGGACCTTACTGCACATGCAGTGCACTAAGCTCTGTCAACATTACATCCACAGGGTAAAGTGGGGCACAAAACATAAAATAACTTCCAAACCAATGCAGGGACTCAAACAATATAACGCAGAGGCACCCTTCACACACATGCTTTAATTTTCTGAATGGTTTCCAGAACCTCCCATATAACAGTTAAACCGCTAGCTTCTTCAGCGGAGAAGGTTGTTAACAGCAGAAAACTGCATCTAAGGCTGCAACCTTTCAAAAGATATATCTGAGCTATTTCCCATCGGAAGTGGCTGAAATTTGGATACCTTCAACCTCTCCTAGCAATCCTGCATACAAAGTTTCATAATGATAGCACCAATTACCACGATTTTATAATAGAATGTTCATGCTTTATAACAGACACTGCGTTGCGCCTTATTATTATAATTATTATTTTTATTTTTATATAGCGCCTGCAGCAGGGAGCAGTCCTGTCGGGCTGCTGCCCCTTTAAGAAGGGGGCTGAGCAGGTCAGCCAGAGGGCTGAGCGCATACAGGGGCATGGCAGAGACAGCCCCTAGCTGGGGAACAGCTGTGGGGTAAACAGGCTGAGAAATCCTGGGACAGAGTGGGCAGGTTTGTGGCCCTTTAAGGCTGAGGAAAGGAAGCCTGGCCATGCCCACTCTGCCTGTATATAAGGGGTTACAAGGCAGAGAGGAGAGAGTCTGCCAGGGAGCTGAAGGAGCAACATCTCCCTGAACAAGTCTTCCTGCTATACGCTATCCAAGGTGCTGAAGGATGGAGAACCAGAGGGGCCCAAGCAAGTGGGAGAGGCTGTGCCCAGGAGGGAGCCTCTTGCCTGAGGAAGGCTTGGCCAGAGCATGAGGCTTGGAGGCCTGGCTAGACGGACCAGGGGGGTTGATATTGTGGGGCTCCTGTGCTTGAGAAAGACAGGCCTGCAGGGTGGAGGCGACTGAGCTGGCAGCCCCAGGTACACTGGCACAGGTTGTGTCTAATAAAGGACGGTGGACTAATACCGTCTGGACTGTGTGGTGTGTCCTGAGAGTACTCCCTTCCATAAAGAGGGGGATTCAGGTGAGGTTTGAGGCTGAAACGGCATAGCAGGGGGTGAGCTAATTCCCCAGAGTGAGACCCCCAGCACCCTGTATGGCCCTGGGAGACCCCCCCTGCTACAGCGCCCTTCTTCCATGGCACTCAGAGTGCTTTACATATAACAATTTAACACAACTTTTTAATCCTCACAGCAACCCTGTGAGGTAGTTTAGGCTGAGAGAATATTTTGGCTAGCCCAAGATCACCCAGTCAGTTTCTGACTAAGACAAGACTTGAGCCGGGGCCTCGCCTTACCTCGTGCTTCAGGTACTATGCACTTGGCCGCTACGCTGACTTGAACATCTTTAGGTATGTTTAACATACTTCAACACATTAATGGCAAGATGTATGACTAAAATAATAGTAAGTAATTTCTTTAGTACTTTCAGCATTCAAAGTGCTTTACAATTCTTACCTAGTTCACCTTCACATCAACCCTACGAGGTAGGTCATTATTATTCCCATTTTACAGATGGGGAACCAAAGCTGAGAGTGTGAGACTTGGCCAAAGCCATCCAATGAGTTTAAGATTGTGACAGGCCTTTTGGTGAGTGCCCAGAAAAGGAAGCAAAAACCCAGTCACTTTTCCCCTAACAGCCCTGGTCCCTTTAGCACACAGACATGTGTATGAGCATACACACACGGCCAGCATTAAAATGTATACTCGACACTTGGACCACTAATAGCAGATAGTTACCACAGTTATTTCCTTTTCTAATTATAGGGAGAAACTGTGGTCTCTTTGTGTAGGCTGCATTTCTTCCTGTCTCGCCAATATTTCTTCTTGGATGTCCTGTTCCTTCTACCAATTTGACATGCCTTATGGAGCTCTCAGCTTTCATTATACAGATTCTTGCCTCCCCCTTTTCTGTTACTGCAAACAACTTCTCTATCTCTGCCTACTTATTTAAAGTCACAATGTTGGGATTATCATGGGACTTCTTGTTTTCCTTCATCCTCTTCCCAAACCATGTCATCTCATTTCTATTGCATGTCTAAAACCTGCCCCTTCACCTCCATTCACACCACTAAAGTTGGGGTTGGGCAGGTAACAAGGTCCCTGTCCTATTAAAGATTTCAAAAATGTCTTCCATTCTATAAAGAGACAACTCTTCATCAAAACAAATATTCCAACATTTTATTTTTGTAGTTTTTAAACTGACACAACATTTTACATTTCAGATACCCTGGAAAAAGTACATATGAAACTGTAAGGTCCTGTGGGTCTTGAGCCGCCAGCCTTGGGATTCCAGAGTCCTGCCCCTGGCATCACTGCCTAGTGCCTAGGCCTGATCTCAGTCCTGTTTCTCCTCCCAATGGTTCATTCTGTATTTCTTCCAGCCCCTGCCTGAACCACACTTTTCCCAGGTGTCTTCTAGGTACTTCAGCCCTGCCTCCCAACTTCCTGATTGGGTACCAGCTAGCATAAAAGGCATGCTGGTACCAGCAGGTAGTTGGACAGAGGAACTCCAACTTCCACTTCCTCAATGCTGCTTGCTCCATCACACTTCAATGCCTTAATCCCAATGTGTCTTGATCTTCTCTCTGTTCCCTTCCTCCCTTGTGCTCTAGCTCCAGCCTCCCTTATGTTCTAGTCTCCATGTTCTATTCCTTGTTTCCAGTTCTCCCCGCCCCTAGCCTCTAGTTTCCTGGGTGCCTGGTACCAGTTCCCCTCTACCTAGTCCCTTTATCCTGGGTTCCCTGTCCCTTGTATTCTGGGTATGCTTTCCTTCTCCCTGGGAACCTCAATGATGAGCTGTATCCTCTCTCTGAAATCATAGAACTCCGAGGAGGTTTGCTCTCCTTGACCTTGAAGAGCGGCTGAGGGTTTTTCTTGCTTTCCTTTGTTCCTAGTCCACTTGCTGGCCTCCAGACCCCTCCATTCTCCCTTTACCCTAACTTCCCCCTATCTGCTTCCTTGTGGCTCTCTAGTTCCTTGTATTCAGTCTTGTCCCCTGGGTCCCTTTCTCTTGGCTCTCGTTTGCTTCCCTTTCTCCCTTGTCTTGTTCCGAGCCCCTGCCTTTGGCTTCTGTCTGTCTCCCAATTTCTCCCTGCTGGTCCTCCTGGCCCTGTATCCTGATCCCCATACGTCTGCCTACATCCCTGACTCCCCACACTTGGGGCCCCTGAGAGAAACACGTGACAAATGAATAGGTCTTACAAGTAAGTGCCAAAATGTCACAAAGACAACTAAGTTATCAAGGGGTGTCCACACACAAGAGGGGAACCAAGCCCCTAATAACTCCATGGGCCCCCTCTTGCAGCCACCACCTGCAGGCTCCACATGGGACCACACCAAACGGGCATACATTCCTCCCTGCCACAGTCTGCCTGCACACACCCATCCACCATAGAGTTGTAGTTGCTCCTTGGATGCCCTAGGTTGCTGGTCGCAAATCAACCTTTTTAAATGTGCAGGATTTCTCCTGCAGTTTAAAGCTGCGGCTCGGGGAAAACCCCGTGGGAGAGTTTAGATGCTCCTCCATGAACCAGAAATCACCCGAGTGCCACTGGCAACAGCAGCACTGGGCGATTCCCGGGTGGCTTGAGAAGCGGCCTTGGTAAGACCTCGATTATCAGCGTCTTACCTAGGCCATGTCTCAAAACACCTGGGAGTCACCCGGTGCTGCTGTTTCTAACAGTGCCTGAGCAATTCCTGGTTTGTGGAGGAGCACTTCCCCCCCCTCCCCACCCCACGGATGTTTCCCCAAGCCGCAGCTTTAAACTGCGGGAGAAATCTTGCACATTTAAAAAGGCCCTAAGGTGCTGAATACATACGCCCCAACCAGATGAGGGGCACAGGGCAGTCACGTAGGTACCCCATAGCCCCCCCAACACATGGGAGGTGACCCCAGGGCAGCACATTGCCCTGCATTTGTTCAGATTCGCCTGCAAAGAGTGTTTCACATTTCCAGCAATGACACCATGTGGAGCAGCCCTGGGGTGGCCCCTGGGTGAACATCTGGCGGCCCTATGATACACGAGCAGGGGAATCTGGAGCTCATGGGGGTAAAAGTGTGGCAATGCCTTGCATGTTAATACTCAATCTATACTTTATTTATTTAGACTTATCTGCCACCCTTCCCACAAAGGCTCACGGCAGCTCACCATCAGACAACAACCATAACAAATTTAAGCAATAAAACCTCCCACCCTCCCCGCAAAACTCCTACCAAGCCCACAACCCTACTAACAAACCCGTCCAACCTCTATCCCCATCTGCCAAATGCCTTTACAAATTAAAACATTTTATACTGTCTCCAGAAGATGCTTAGGCTCGGGCTCAAATGAACCTCCTGGAGAAGGGAGTTCCACAGAACCGGGGCAGCAACCAAGAATGCCCTCCTGCACACCCCATCAGATGGGAACTGCAAGAGGACGCCCCTAACTGACCACAGGGTTCACAGTGGGACGTGGTAGGACAGGCCATCTTTCAGATATACAGGACCCGGACCGTTTAGGGCTTTAAAGGTCAAAACCAATCTAGATGTTTGTGACATTTTTAAAAAATGGAGCTTAAGCGCTGACTAAAATGCCTAGGTTCCTTATTTTGAAGAATTTCAGGTGGCAAAGAGTGGAAACAAACAAACATTTATTTAGTTAGTTAGTTCATTTAGTTCAATTTTTACTCCGCCCTTCCCAATTGGCTCAGGGCAACTTAAAAGCAAATAAAAACAGAATCCTTTAAAACGGAGTCCTTTAAAAACAATCTATGCTGCAATCGGTCAGCTTCAACATGAGTCAGGCGCCACCTGAGCTCCAACAGCATACCCACCCGCTTCCACTGCCTCAGGTCCTCCATACACCAGGGGGAACTGTGCTGCTGCAGCGGTGGCAGTGAACGTTTGGGTGCAACCGTGTTGATGGCCATGGTCAAGATGTCTTCCATAAAGCACCAGGTCATCAACAGAGTTACTCGTGCCGAGATTTGTGTGTGCGTGGTAATGTTTAGAAGTCCCAGTTTGGTGCAGGGGATGAAGGATGGGTTAGAAGCTGTAGCAGCTTTGTGCCAACAAAAACCTGACCCTTAACAGTGCTCACTTTTGAGTGTAGTGTCATGTTTGTTAACAATCTAAAGATTTAAGTAGATTGAGTGGGAAGCCACCTACTGGCTAACACATTACAGTGAACTGTATCCTACGTTTACTTTCCTCAAGATGGAATTTGACTACTTCTATAGTTTAGGGGTGGTCCACTGGAGGAAACTGCCATTCAGTTCTGTTTACAGTTTTGGTTCCACAATTTCCAGATTTAAATATGGATAAGTATTACGGACCAATATTTAAATCAATAAAGTAATTTTAAAAATTAAAACGATTGTGTATGCGTAAAATAGCCACCAGGCCGTTCTGAGCATGTACACCTTTTCTGCTGCCACTTTGGAAAACGGCATGCATGCGTGTGCAGAAAGGTCCAGTGGCCACTTTGCACATGTTCAGTTTTTTAATTTATTTATTAAAAGCATTTAGTATCCCACTCCTCCTGCCACAGGCAGCTCAGGGTGGTTCACAACAGCGTATCAACAGTTAAAATCATAAAACTATAAAACATACTACTACACCGTCATCCCTCTCCTCCCTCCCCCATCCCTGGGTGGAGGGAGGAGAGGGCGGGATCAATCAATGATTGATTGATTGATTTTAAACCAAACCGTAGCTGGCATTTTTGCCACGGTTGTGGTTCAGTACGGATTAATCTGTAACTGCCCGTTACATGGTTACAGATTAATCCGAACTGCCCACCCCTACTATATTTGGGACTTATTTTATGCGGGCCTTGCCTTGGGAAATATTCCCAATAGGCGTGTTCATCCAGAAATGTAAAGGACTGGGAAAAGGCCAATTTTGGAGTTGGAAACAAAAGCAAGAGAAAACTTAGGTGGTTCATTTGGCTTTCATTAATGACTTTCCTGCCCTGCCTCCTGTGCTGGCCATGATATAGATGGCCCTGATAGCCCTTAGATCACAAGATCCCCCGATTTATATTCAGCTTCAGAGAAGCATATTAGTCCAGTGGTTGGATTTATAGCCAAAGATTAGGGTTCAGTTCCCTGCTCTGACAAGTTCTGGCATAGGTGCATGGCTTTGGGGCTGGATTGGACCATGGCAGGTCTTTTTTTTTAAAAATACAAAATTAAGCACTGTGTATATTAAAAAAAAGACACCATTAAGCATGCAATATGCTCTTTAAGGTACTGCAGTAGCCACCTGTAACTACTAGGGAAGGTATTATATAGTACCACAAGCTCTGTAAATAAGCAGTGTTTCTGGTATTTAAGGAAGCATCCACTCGCTTTTGAACACTACAGCTGTTTCTATGAAACACATACAAACAGGAAACTGGTTTTGCTTTACATGCTTCCCCCCACCCCTTCTCCACTGAGAATGCAGGTCTTATTCTATGTCAAAAAGTGCAACGTAATCAACAATTTCTACTACTGCTTTACCACAAATTTTAACTTTTGAATTTCAGCTGGAACCAATTACGACTATTATCTATCTATTTATCAATACTATAACAATATCCAATAAAACACTCAAGTGGCGCTAAAGAGACCCTCCCTCCAACCTATCCCCCATCTCCCTCGTCAAAAGCCATTGTTTTTGTTGTTTCGTTTAAACAAAAATATAATTATATTGCAGTCTATCTATATTGCAATTGTATTACAATCTAGCTAGTCAGCATCCATAAACATGTTCTAAAAAAGCCAGCGTAGACTCGTAGAGGTATGAAAAGGCAATAAACAGCATGTGCAACTAGCAGTTTGTGAGGTGTGTGTCTACTTGCAATGACGATGAAGGCTTAATTTATATGCCTTTGCTGTGCACTGAATTGTAAAGCCTGGTTGTACGAGGCCACAGTAACTACACATCTATAAACAGAAGGATTCATTTTAAACAAGAGCAGATTGGGTCTGGGCTTAGTGTGAGCATTCCCGCTCCTGTGCCAGGCCAATCAAAATAGTTCCTGCACATGAGACTGCAAGGACACCTTTTTAGTGCTACTAAAGACACAAATTCCCCCTAAGGAATAGAGTGGATATAAGAATGACCACCATCCCTGGGGCAGGTCATGAAGGAATGTAGGCTAAACCCACAAACATGTGGTGTCACAGAAATACTCTCCTCTCACCTGCCCCTCACACGTTCAGGGTAACTCAGGGGCAAACTGTGCCGCCTGACACAAGTTTACGCAGGCAATTGTGTATATCCCACTTCCTGGCATATGCAAAGGACAGTCTTGCTTTATATCCTTCTACTACCAGCAGGCATTCTTACAGCCCCCCTCCACCCCATTATACCCAACACCCACAACAACTTCATATGTGGTCTCTGCAAAAGCCATAATAGAGCCCTTAATTCTTAGAGAAAGAGGGAACTCAACTTTCACTTACAATGCTATGGAATTTTTTTTACATACTGTAATGTTGCTTGCACTTCATGAATGACATGCAATTCCTACAGTACACTTGAGTAACATTCACTATATTATAGTGATCTTCAAAGTTTCCTCAATTATTTATACTCGAGACAGCTGCTGTGGCTACCGCAAGAATAGCAGCCTGTCTCAACAAAAGAGTGAGAGTAGCTGTGATAAATCTCAAAATCTGTATAGATGGTGGCTGTTTTTTCTTTTATGGAGTGGTTACTCTCTAGGTGTAAAGAGAATAACTTCTAGAAGACAAATAAAACAAAATAGAACAACATAATGTGGCTTCAGGCTCTTGGATGGAAAACTGCTGTTAAACCCTTAATCTGGTTTCATTGTGTGCTGAAAATGAGTTGAAAAATAAGAATGCAAAGCCACTGCAAAAGATGTGATATAAATTACACCAAACAGGACAAGTCCAGTATCTGAATGTAATTTATACATGTTTTAGAATTAATGTCACAACATGGATTCTATATAGAAAGAGGGAAAATGCCTTAGTTGGTGCTTTGGTTTAAAGATTACATACATACATACCGAGTAAGAACATTTTACAGACTAAAAAAACAATCCACAGACACATTTGAAAATGTCTCATTATTGAGATATTGTTGTACTTTTATTAAAGTAATAAGAAAGCTAAGTTCTGTCTTCTGAGAAAGGCAAAAGAAAATATCTAAGTTGTTTTAGAAAAGTCTTTTTTGTCCTCAGTCTTAGCTTGTTAATTTTAAGTATCCCATTTATACATCTACTTCACTAATCCTGCAGAGCATGTTTCTAAACAAGAGCACAATATTTCCATACTTCTGTTTAGTTGTATTTAAACAATTTTGCCACATGAAATATAAAATAATCACTGTTATAATAATAGTGTACATTGTATATGTCTGCTAGTAGATTTGGGCCTAGACTTCTTTCGCTGACTTCAACACAAGAGAGTTCTAAATATTGAAATTTCCATTCAAGTACAAAGATGTACTATTTTGACATTTTCACCTAAACTCAGTTTCATTAAGATAATCTAGGCAAATACATAGTTGTTTGATTACTTACCATTTGAGATCTATTCTTTGGACAGCCATTAATGTCTTCAATTTTTTCGTTTGCTGAAATACATACAAATATAAGGAGTAATGCACAAAACTGCAGTGAGGACACTTACAACAGTTATTTCTAGATCACTTGTTGCTAGCTATATTGAGCAGCCTAAAACGGTGGTTGCCCAATCAAAGCAAATGTGTGAAACGCTGAGACCCATCGAGATAGTGGCTGGATTCTTCTCATGAGCTTTTCCCTCCAGAGACAGCTGGAGCAAGGTCATCGTCATTTCAAAAGGAGACAACTGGGCTGACATTTCTTAAAACGATGGGTAACTTCTTATCATACTGATACTTTAAAAACCTGGAAGCTACATCAATTGAAGTATAAATGTGTGCTGACTGGGCAAGGGCAACTGGCGTAAGAAAGTGAGTATATATATTATGGGCCAGATTTCAATTACATACAAATGAGAAACTGTAATGGGAGTTAATGGTCACATAACTTCTGTTAGGATAACTTTAGACTATGGGGGAAAGAACTAGATTTGGCCCAGGGTTCTCCATGTACTCTGCAGCAAAATGGCACCAAATTCCATGGCAATAGTATTTAAATTCCCTAGTTACATATCGATCCTCTTCCACTGCAACAAAGACATACACAAATAGGGCTAGTAAATTAAAATACACATTGACCTAAAATAATCTGATGATGGGATTTTTTGTATGCTCTTATGATGACAAAATGAGGATTGTTTATGGCTTCTCTCTTCCTTTTCGTGAGCTGAGCAGAAGAAAGTAGCTTAGTTCCATGTTAAAACCAGTGTTTCTTCAAAGATAAGATCTGAATAAAACCTAATGGAACGTTTATTCTTTGCTGCTAGATACACTGCAATGCTGCTAAATTGGTACATAGTACACAGACAGGTCAGAGTCACATGGATATGAACACAGTGGAGTAAAAGAGTCTGTCTACCACTGGCAGCAGTAAGTTCCTTAAATATGCTTGTCAGGCAGCTGCTTGTGTCCCTAATGTAATATGCATTCCTTACCAAGAAAAAAACCCAACTCCTCAGCAAATGGCATTTCTTACAGCACATGAAATTTTTTTGTTGGATGGATCCTAAACAGTTTTTATAAATTTTATAAAGAGCAGGATGTCAACAGATGTATAGGAATGTTCCATCAGAATTCCAGTCTTGGGGCACCTGCAAGAGTGGACTAAACTAGCACCAGAGACCTGCTCAGGAGTCCAGTCCTAGGGTTCCATAATCACGTGTCAAGTCCAAGAGGGTGATCCAGAGGCATAGGTTGTTTTTACACAAGCATTAATCCGAATTAAGCAATTCTTAATGTGGATTAAGTAGAGCGTGTGAACACTTTAGTCGAAATTAATGACCCTGGATTCAAAATTTAAATTGGATTCCCGAAACCTAATTTTTGAGGAGTTATTTTAATGTGGATTAAGCTCAGTCCAAATTACTGATCGTATGAACAGTTAATCCAGACTGAGTCCCAGGCACCATAGAGTGCTGTAGATAGGCATGTCTCCCCTCTAGGCCTTCCATATCTAATCCCGCAGTTTTCAAGCGGGCTCTGCTTGGCATGTCAAATTTAAAATCCACCACACCAAAGTGAAGACCCCTCTATTTTGCAAGGTGACTGCTGTATCTGTTGTTGTCACGGTACTCCCAGAAATCAGAGCAGCAGAGGATGCTGAAATCTGGTTGCGCTGCACCATGGGATTTCATAGTCTTCCATGTGACTCCTAATCCAGATTATACTCTTCACACTGACAACCAGGATTCTTATTCCCAATTAAAAATGATCATGTAAACAGTTACTCCTGAATAACAACCTCAAATTGATGGACCTGGATTAAAAACTAATTTGGATTCACGGTCATCATGTAAAAATAGCCATAGTCAAGTCAGTAGCACGGGTCAGAAAACTAGGCAAGCAGTCCAGGAGGCAGGAAGGAGAGAGACTAATGAGCAAAGAGAAAGATGAGTCCTGTCACTAAAAGAGTGGGCCTCTGTCTGAAGCTCAGAACTAAAGGCTGGCCCTGACCCAGGAAATATTTATTTGTCCTTCCAGCCAGTTCTGAGACAGACCCCTGCAGCAAATCAAGGCAATCAGGGACAGGGTGGGGACTGAAGGTGGGGGGCCATCCCTCACCTGCCTTTGCCTGCTAGTAGTGCTGCAGCAGCAGCAGCAGAGGGACACTGATAAAACTTGGAGATAAAGCTATTTGTTTACAAATAACTTCTCCCCATGTGAGTGATCAGAAGGTTGTTGCCTTGTAAAAAAGATTCTTCTAGATGGCTCCCAACTTTCTCACAACTGGGTTGTGCATGCTCACCATATTCAAACAGACCACGTGATGGTCTCACGCTCCTCTACTATAAAAAGCACTCTCCCCTTCAGAATGACCATTCTTTCCAAATGACTGTTCCTTCCAACCCTTTCAAGGAATATAAGAAAATTTCATGCGGGGCTGGAAGGGTGGGTGT
Organism: Sphenodon punctatus; assembly: GCA_003113815.1. Lineage (NCBI taxonomy): Eukaryota > Metazoa > Chordata > Lepidosauria > Sphenodontia > Sphenodontidae > Sphenodon > Sphenodon punctatus. The sequence continues at coordinate 2,373,558 of QEPC01013419.1, forward strand.
TATGAGTATGTTAGGAGCTATCCCGAAGAACCTTGTTTACAAGGCAGCAACCTTCTGTTCTTTTTCGAGTGGCTCCTCACAGATGGTGGATGGATCCGTGGGCGCACCAGTACTGGCATGAGCAGGCCGAACACATGGCCGCACATGCATCCCCACTCACCCCCAACTCATCCACACCCATGGAGCAACCGCCATTTTCCCTGGTTGCTCCGTACATGGGAACGAGATGGGGGGGGTGAGTGGGGATGCGTGTTAGGTGGGCGTGTGCGCACACACACCCCATTCACTGCAGAAATCTGCATGTTCATGGGTGGGAGAGGCCCGTGTAAAAGGGGCCACATTCTCACCACTATCTTACTTATACTATTTTAGGGGTAGGAATTTAGGATGTAAAGCAATATCTATTCTATCTTGGAAAATCTGCAAATATGGTTCTGAGATTATGGCTGCTATTTCACTAACTCTTCTTAATGAAGTTATTGCTAACAGGAATACTGTCTTTAAACCTCCAACCCATAACCAGTTCATTTGTGCCCCCCACACAACCAATCCACACTGCCCTGGGAGCGCAAATGAAATTGTTATGGGTGGGGGGCAGTGTGAATTGATATGCAGGGCGGGGGTGCAAATGAACTGGTTATGAGAGAGGGGCAGCATGAACTGATTATGGGGGCACAACTGAACTGGTTATATATATCTTTTCATAGCATAATGTGCTTAATAGCCTGGCTGCATTTTGGGTGTCTTGTGTGTTTGATAGCGGCACCCCTAGGCCTGCCGGTGGGACACAAAGAGGGGGGGCCCATCTTGACTTCTTGGCCAGGGGCCCATTGCACCCTAGTTACGCCCCTGGTCTAGTGTGCGTGACTGATCAATTTGAATAAGTGTATGAGGTGAGAGCATGTGTGTGTAGTGTGATAAAATAAAATTTGATATAATAAATAAATAAATAAAATAAAATAAATAGTGTGTATGGATGAGCGTGTGTGTGATCAATTTGAATGAATGTGAGATGAGAGCATGTGTGTACCGTGTCTGAATGATTTTGTGTGCGATCAGTTAGAATGAGTGTGTGTGAGAGAGGTGAGAGCGCATGAATGAGTTTGTGACCTCTTTTACGCGAGACGCTCCCACGCAGTGGCAAGGGTGGGTATGTCTTGTATGAAAGCAGTCGCTAGTGTGTTCCTGTGTAACATGCACCTCCGCTCATCACCCCTGCACAGAGAAACCTGCGGAAAAACAGGTTGCTCCATGTGGGGGAAATGGGTGAGCACCTGTGTGCACCTGCAGTGTTCTTGTGTCTGGGGCCAGCTTATGCATAAACAAAATTATTAAGTTTCAAAAGAAGGGCAAATTTAAAAATTTTAGTTTAAGAAGCTTGTTAAGGTGGCATTACAAATGATACTCAAGCTTCTTAAACCAAAGGCTTTTTGTCTAGATAATTAAGCATTATAACTTCAACCTGTACCACCTTTTGTATGTGGAGAGAAGACATCTTGGTTTAATGTCCCATCTGAAGAATGATAAAGTACTACAAGTGCTGGCATGTTGAGACTGGGTATGAGCTCAGACACAATTCTGGAACAAACACACAATCTTCAGTCACCAAAGCAATACTTTGTGTACTCTGTTTATGTGAGAGCTTAGTAAAGTTACATTGGAGTTAGTACTTTGGCAACACATGATATCACAGCACATTATTTTATGGATGCTGCCATTATTAGTACTACAATTACTGTTAACCAAGAGCATCAAGACACTAGAAATGCTGTGATTAACAACAAAGTACTTTTTAAATGTAGATAAGAGGACATGATTCTAATCTTGTTATATACTGACTTCAATGGGAGCAACTGAGATATATTTGTAAGATAGTAAACATTTATAGGAAAATTATGCGTGCCAAAAAGTTTAGAGATGTAAAGCCAACCAGAGTAAGAGATCTATTTAGCAGAGCAGATATGCATGGCCTCCTTTAACAGAAAGTGAGGCTGGTAGTTGAAGTTTGCTAATAAGTCACTATCTTTGGACACTGATGACAGAATTTCTAATAAGCCACTAGCCCCAATTGTACATTTTTAAGAAGTGTCATATTGGGTCAGATCAATGGTCCATCAAGCCCAGAATCCTGTATCTAACAGTGGCCAATCTTGGTCACGTGGGAGAAGTAACCACCAGGTCATAATGGGGCGATCCATTCCCTATTGTTTACTCCCTGCTCCTGGCCATCAGAGGTTACATCCCCAACCTACTTGGCTAATAGCCATTAATGGACCAATCCTCCATGGACTTATCCTATCCTTTTTTAAACCCAGCTATACTACTGGCCTTGACCACATCCTCTGGCAACAAATTCCACAAGATAATTGTGTGTTGACTGAAAGAAATACTTTCCTTTATTTGTTTTGTATTTGTAGTGGTTAGCTACAGGGAGCGTCCCCTAGTGCTAGTGCTATTTGAAAGGGTAAATAATTCCCTACTTACTTGTTCCACTCAACTCATGACTTCATGAACTTCTATCATATCCCCTCTGTCGTCTCTTCTCCAAGCCGAAGAGACCTAACCTATCAAGCCTCTCCTTGTATGGAAGCCATTCCATACCCTTTATCATCTTTGTTCCCCTTCTCTATAGCTTTTCCAGTTCTACTACATCTTTTTTGAGATGAGGCAACCAGAACTGCACACAACTGAAGGATAATGCAAAGATGTAACTCAAACAATCTTACAAGGAAATTGTAGTTTTAACAGATGACTTAATCCTTTCCATTACCACATTTGAAAACTTTCATGTCTGTTCCATCTTTCCCAACTTTTTTGTATCTTTTAGAATGTCATACGTTACATTCTTCCTAGAAAAAGATGAAGCCAGTAAATATTAAGAGATTGGCATACGCTATATACCAAGCCAGAGATGTAAAGCCAGATGATGTCCACCTCTAACGGATTTGGAGGCTTTCTTTCATTGACTTATGGAATTTGCAGCCTCTTCAGCTTCTTCTCCTCTCACATGCAACTCATAGGTAAATTGGACCATTTTAAAACAGAAAATGTTTTTTTCAGACAATTTAAAAAATATTAGTAGGTCTCAATAAGTTGGGGAATTGTTTTATTTTTTTTATTTTTTTGCACACTTAGGTAGCTTCACCACCAATTGAAAAGGCTAAAAGGTCAAAGTTTGGATTATTTTTCCCTACGTACATCGCTTTGCACTTGTCCACATTAAATCTCATCTGTCATGTAGATGCCCGGACACACAGTCTCGTAAGATCCTGTTGCAGTTCTTCACAGTCTGCTCGTGTTTTAACTACCTTGAATAATTTGGTGTCATCTGCAAATTTGACCACCTCACTCTTAAGGCCCTTTCCCAGATCATTAATGAATACATTAAACAGCACCAATCCCAATATAGATCCTTGGGGCACACCACTTTTTACATCTCTCCATTGTGAAAACTGACGATTTAAATCCTATTCTTTGCTTCCTATCCTTTAACCAGTTACCAATTCATAGTAAGACACTACCTCCTATCCCATGACTTTTTTTTCTCAAGAGTCTTTTATGTGAAACCTTATCAAATGCTTTCTGGAAATCCAGGTACAGATACAGATCTACCGGGTCTCCCTTGGCCACATACTTATTTACACCCTCAAAGAATTCCAACAGATTAGTGAGGCATGCCTTACCTTTGCTAAATCCATGTTGACTCTTCCCCATTAAGCCATGTTTATCAAGATGCCCAACGATTCTGTTCTTAATGATAGTTTCCAGTTTTGCCCGGCACAGACGTCAAGCTTATTGGTCTGTAGTTTCCAGGATCACCTCTGGAACCCTTTTTAAATAGCGTGGTTATATTTGCCACCCTCCAATCCTCAGGTACAGTGGCAGATTTTAGCAATAGTTGGGGGGGTGGGGGGGAGAGGAGGTGAGAGGAAGCCCCGACAGTTTATTCATCCCCTTCCCCCTGTGGAATTTCCTGCCCCGTGTCTCCCAGTGCAGAATTTCTAGCCTGTTCTGGGAGAAGTGGGCCAGGAGATTCCACGGTGCAGGGAGAGGGGAATTCTGTGGGAAATCCGCAAATCGCAACCCTGCATTTGCTTGTTCTTAAATAGGATTCCTTTCTTATTGAAATACACATGTATTTTGGAGTGGCAGCAATGTAAGCAGAGAGAAGTAGTACTGCCTCTGTAACATTATTCACTCTACTCTGCTGGGCCTCCTGAAACTGGATTATAAGAACATAAGAAGTGCCATACCAGGTATGACCTGCAGTCAATCTAGCCCAGCACTCTGTCTCAGAGTGGCCAGCTTGCGTAGTTCAAGAAAAGTTATGTATGGGTCATGGAGATATGATCCATCACCTACTAACCACTTTCAACTACCAGTAGCCAGGAGTTTAATCCCCAGCTAGTAGGCATTTATGGCTCTATCCTCTAAGAATTTATCTAATTTCAGTTTGAAGCTAGTTATGCTGCTGGCTTTCAGTGCCTCTTCAGTTGCTAATCCATACTGACAGCTTTGACAGAGGGTGACAGTTGACTACTGTCTTCATGGCGTTAACAATTCAAACAGATAATCATACTAATAAGATGTTTAGAAACCTCTTTTCTCCACCTCAACCCATGAAGAGTTTTTGCCATGTTATGGATGTTTGTCCAATTATTTGCACAAACTGTGTAAGATGATTCATACGAGTCATTCTATTTGGTAAAATGCAAATCTTCACATGAAAAAAGATACGCATGTGCTAGTACTTGTAAGGCTTGCAATACAGATCAAACTTGTATACATAACGGGTATAATTCAGCAGGGTCTGGAACACCCTACAATCAAAATTGGAGGAGGAAGCTCGCCTGGCCTCAAGCCTTTTGACATTCTGGCGAAGTTGCAAAACCTGGCTGTTCGCCCAGGCCTTTGGGGAGGGAGGGAGGGGGGGTTAGAGGGTTTTATCTCCCTTACCCTATTTATTGTCTTATTGTGATTCCCGGCCCTGTTTTAATACTTTTAATATTCTGAATGATTGTATTTTGGAATGTTTTAACTGTTTTAGATGTATTTTATATTTGTGATTTTTCTCTTTTTTTTTATTGTAAGCCGTCCCGAACTGTTTTAGGAGGGGCAGGGTAGAAATCTGATAGTTAAATAAATAAATAAATAAATAAAATATAACAAAGTCAATAGAGCTTAGTTTTCGTTGAGTATACACCAATTTTGGATGTGGGCAACTTTAATTTAGATTTGAGCATCTAAATCCTTTGGACTCCATTGGAAATCTCATCTGATGCATTTTCCTATTCTGCTTCCTCAAGGGTGTTTTATGGCAAGAAATAGGTTTTACTACAAAAATCAATTTAGATGAACAAGCATTTGTAGTTAAGTGTTTTTTCCATTAGACACTTAAATGTGAGTAGACCCATTGACATAAATGGGATGACCTGAAAATGTTTCTAAATACTGGAACCTTGTCCACCTGAATAATCAGCATGTTAGAGGCTATGGATTTTTCTTTATAATCTATAAGGCTTCAAATGACAGGCACACTATCCTCCATCCATTGAGGCCAATGGCAAAACTTACAGTGACTTCAATGGTGGAGGATTGTCCTATGAGTTGTATTTTTAAACTAATGGATTTTGTTCTGCTCTGTGTTTGCCTTTCAGGCTGAAACTCAATCCCTCATTTCTCCCGCTTCTCGGAGAGAATAACAGTTCTCAACTCATTCTGGCAAACTAGAACAAGCCAAGAACCAGGTTCTAATTTCTCCCTGGGCCCAGCTTGAGAATCTCAACTAGGCTTCAAGGGCTATTCTTAAGGCTCAATTCTGTTCCCTCGAAGTCACGAATCAAAACCCAAGCTGCTCTCTAACCTTTCCTCAGCCTGCAACTTGTTCTCCAGGGACTCCAGCGGCCAGGCTTCCCAATTTGCCTGTGACCCTAACTTGTCTTTGCTCTCGGCTATTATCTTCCCACTCAGGGTCAGTCTAAGTCCCCTTATTCAGCTCTCAACCCCTTGGTAATCCTAACCTCGGGGCATGTGCAGGTTTCATTCCTCTCCGCTGCCATGGCCTTATTCAAGCAGCTGTTGAGGTATCTCCGGAGTCGCAGGCAAAGTGGCCCTCTAAGGAACCAGCTGGGGTCCCCACTCTCTCCACCATTATGTAACAGATCTCCACCCCGGGCCCCAGCACCCCTTGTCCCTCATGCTCACCTGAGAGCAGTAGCACCTCCAGATCCCTTGTTTCTTTTCCTTGGTTTCCATCCAGAGTTCTTGGGGCTTCACTCACTGTCCTAGCCTGTTGCCAGCGCTCCCGCTGTTCCGCCACCTCTTCTCTGTGACATCATGTCAATTTCAAAGTGGGCTGTGTCTCCTACAGCCTCTGCTCTCCCACTGTCTACAACCGCCCAGGCATTCCTCTCACCTCCTTCTCTGGGAGCTCCTATTCCCTCCTACCACCCACAGGTGGAACTCGCCTCACCTGCTCCAGATCTCCCAGCCTATGTCATGCATAGGCTTCCACAGTACAAATCTTTATCTACTGGGGCAGGTCATGAATTTTTAGCTGGAGTTCATTAGCTATGCTAAAGCTGCTGCCGCCTGTGTAAAGTTATCACTTCTGATACCGCAGCGATATGCAGTTTGCTTAAGGCCAGCGCATAAGGAATGCAAATGGCTATTTTTCTTTCAGTGCCAATTTGGAGGACTAAAATGTAAATTTGCAAGTGTAAACATGGATTTTCTTTTCTTGTAAAAGATTCTGTGAAAAAGAATATCCTTAACCCTGTTTATTAACCTTTCACAGCTACCTTAAAGAGATGTACTCAACCACAAAAGCAGCAATGGAAAAACGCAAGAGGAAAATTAAATGTTGAAGCAAACCAAGCATCTTGGCAAACAAAGTTTTACAGATGTGTGGATGTGAGTTTGCGGGTATGTATAATTATTATATTATTTGGGTACATACAGATAAATGCACAGAAAAATATAATTTGGTCTATTTTGGTACGTAATGGTTATGCACATGTGTTGTGATATACAAGTTGTAAATCAGCAAGACCTGCACTGGCAGAGCACTTTTGGAGTCAATAGAACTATACCAATTTTATACTAGCTGAGGCTTTGGGCTATAGTTTGCTAACATGTCAGAGCCTTAACTTTTTTATGCATCATTTGTAATTAATATAAATTTGCATGCTTTTGGTGGTCTTATTAATTCACCACTGCCAGTTTAACTTATATCGTAAATCTGTCACTATTGCCATCAATAATAAATCAACCTAATTCCAACTAATGGGTGTCTGATTGTCCTTTTCCATTGCTCCTGCTATGTGTCTTGTGACATCCTAAATACTAGATGGATGAATCTCTAAAGGAAATAATAAAGAACACAGACCAACTGGGCTAGAGAGGGTATAGGAAAGAAACATGAAGCCTGACAAATGTGTCCGATTCTGGAAAGCACCCTAAACTTCTACAGATGTCACTGCGGAGTTCAGGGAGCTGAAGACTTTGCAGGACTGGACCTTTTATCAATACAAACTATTCACATGATAAACGATCCTTCTCAGTTATATTTTAAACGAGTCATTAAAGGTTTTATTTTCTTCCATTTTTAAATATTCTCCACTTTCCTACCTGCAAGTGGAGATTTCTCAGGCCCAGCTGAAGTTGGCAAGTATTACATGTCACCCCCACTATTTGCATGAAATATTTCTAGATCAGCCCTCCCAGCAAGGAAAAAGCATATTTTAATTGAACAAATAAGGTAGGTGGGACCCAAGAAGCCTAGCAGAAAGAAAGCTTATCAGCTGCTTGTTCCCTTTGGCTGTCCTGGGAGATACTGCTGTGTCAGGAGATTGTATCAAGAACATCAAATATTCTCCCACAGTCCCTTAACATTAGGCTTTTATCAAACTAATTATCACAGCATGTGAGGCAGAATTATCATAATTCCTTACATTTTCAATTTCTTTCCCCCATTTTCCCATGAAAGATAAACAAGCCTTGGCTTTAACAGAATTGCTTTGTATGTATAACAAAAGGGAAACTCACTCACCTACAACCTGGATGATTTCAGCCAGTAAGACTCCATCAGTCACATCTTGCTGTAGGTCCTTTATCAATCGTTTATGACCAGATTTTGCTAGATAGTGATTTGCCCAATCTGTGTAAATCTGTAAAGAAGAGGGGGGGAGGAATGCTAAATTTTAGACATTTAATATGACTTGAAAATTCAGTATTTCATCAAATAATCTATTTATAAACAGCCTCTAGGATTTACAGACCATGAGCAGAAGATGCCTGCTTTTTTGAGCTGTTTGAAGCAAGTTAGCACTATTAAAATTCAAGGCATTGTGTAGATCAAGTACTATTCAAGCTTACTATAGTATGGCTTTCTTCTATTGAAAAATTTGACATCAGAGCTTGAAGAAAACTAAAGAAAGTTTCTAAACATGCTACAGCTTGAATGGAGTATCAGACATGGAACTAAACCGTCTGCAGCAGAGACAGGTTTAGGAAATACATTTCTATGTACAAACCAAATATTTTGTGATTTTCATCTGCCATTTCTTTTCTGCTATTGAGCATCCTTCAGAATACTTTTCTAAAGCAGCATTTCTGTGGAACACTAGTTATAAAGTAGCTTGAATTTAAAGTTCTTTTTCAAATGCTGACTAAATGTCCAAACACATGAAATCTAACTGGTTCACTTAATTTCTGTTAGATTAGTTCATTCTCCAAAGGGGATGGGGGGTGGGGAGCCAAAACCCACCTGATATCAAAACAAAAACATAAATGAGGCAGTTGATCAAGGTACTTTTTAGGAAAAAATCAATTTTTTTAATGGGTCATCTCTTTCTCAACACACACAGTATCACTCACAGCAATGGTAAGTAATATTATCTAGAGTATATAACGTACTGTGAAGCAGATCACACTTTCACACATTATCACCGAAAGGGAAACTTTTAATTGAGTCCAATATTCTTTTATTTTAAAAAAGTAAGGGAAAAGTCTTGCCTGTGAACTTCCAGTAGCAGCTTGACTCAAAATGAAAAGAGAGTAAACCCATAAATTGTTTACAATAGCCAAGTCAGTCCTAAATACCAGTTTTACCTATTTTAGTATTTCTCTGAGTGTGTATGGTATATAGGCACAGAACTACTTTAAAACAAAATATTTTACACACTGCATGCAAGGAAGTCTATTCCTGGTCTTCTTTCCAAAAGTCTTTAAAGAATTTAGCACAATGCCAAGAGTTTTCTAAAGGAGGTCAATGATCCCTTTACAGTTCTATTTCAGCTGAAGGAGTCCAGATTTCTTTGTAAAACCCACTCCTGCACTACAAAAAAGAATGACAGCCACCATCCTTATCCTTTGAAATGGTTGGTTTTTAAGCAAGTCTCCTTTATTGTGGAATTAAGACGGGCATCTTAAAAATAACATATTGGATTTGAGTTAGAATAATTAATATATTCTATCAAACCAAAATGAATCTGCTGAATTCTGAAAAAGTAAAATGGAATTAAGTAAATCCTTGAGCTATGTCAGGGGTGGGCAAAGCTCCCAAGCTCAAAAGCCACATACAAAAATTTGTCAAGAGCTACAAGACACCTTTCAGCAATCTCATCTTCCCTGATCCAAGGGATGGGGCAGCGGCGCTTTCCCCCAACTACCCTAAATAAAAACCCCAGGAGGTTCAAACAGAGGAATTTATTAAATTTATTATTATTATTATAAACATTTATATAGCGCCGGTCATGTACCTGGCACTGTACAGAACATAGACATAGATGTGGTCCCTGCCTGTGGCTTACAATCTAAAAGACAAGGAGGGGGAGACAGGGAGAGGGGACAGTGGGAGAGACAGGGGAGAAGACAAACAAACATTCAAGCGGATGCGAAGTCTCAGGTGCGTGTGCTTGGCTTAGTTACAATCAGGTTGGTTGCAGCAGTCTGCAGAGGAGGGCAGACAGTAAGTATATGGGGAACGACTAGCAGGCATTGGGAAAGGTGGCGAGGAAAAAATGGGACTTGAGGGATATGAAGGAGCGGAGGGAGGGGGCAAGGCAGATGTGGGCAAGGAGGGACTTCCAGGCATGAGGGGCAGCAAGGGAGAAGGGTCGAAGGCAGTTAGGTGAGCAGGAGAAACAAGGGCGAGTGAGGGAGGGGACAGAGGAGGAGCAGAGAGCGCGTGCAGGCGTGCGTAGGGAGATTAGGTCCGAGAGGTAAGGGGGAGCTTGGTCGTGGAGTGTTTTGAACACGAATACCAGGAGTTTAAACAGGATACGTTCAGGAAGGGGGAGCCAGTGAAGAGAGAAGAGGAGAGGAATGGAGGCTTGACTTCTTTTACATCAGAGGGAGCCATAAGGACCTGTCCCTAGACCTGCAGTAGGGTGCCCAAAAGTTGCATGTGCCACTGACTCCTGATCTGGCATTTGCCAACCTCTGTACTATGTTATTCGTGAAGTCCAGCAAATACTATGCCATCCAATCCAAATGAATCATTTGGAAGTTTGAACCAGTGGAAGACCGTTTCTTCTGCAGCTCTCAGGAGGGTTCCCATGTACGAGTCTGACATTTTATATTGAACAAATCCATTTTTAATGAGACTCCCCTGATGAAGAGCTTGTCTCAAACTGCGTTGGGTTTGGATTTCATGTTTGGAACTCATAACAGAGCTATTTTAGCTATTTTTAAAACCATTGGAGTGGTGTATATAGGGATTATATTGTATAATTATTTTGATTTGTTTCATAGTAAATTATTAGAGTTATTTGCAGTAGCTTTGTCTACTATCATTTGGCATTTTATGTCATTCCTTTTAGTATGTTCCCATTCAAGTGCTTTTCCTAGGAGGAAACCAGAAAAGATATGCAAGTCTTTGCCTGAGTTGAATATCTATCTCTGTGTCTCATGAAAGGAAGACCTTGCCCTCTGCCACAGGTGTGGTAGTGGGTTTCCACATTAACTGTGACTGTCCCACCTGAAACAGGACTATTCGGGTGTGGGGATGATATGCTAAAAGTAGAGTTCGGACTCTTTTAATCTTCGAATAAAACACATTTTAAGTGACTAATGTTGCACCAACAAAGCCACACTGATGTAAATGAGAGCTGGGGGGTTCCCTGTGGCCAAAACCAGCCTGCACCTGTTTCTTATTTGGCCCCTTTCAGATTCCTGGCTCTGGCCCATGGATCCAGTTCCTACCCTCAAGCACTGAAAAAGTGAACTCAGAGAAAGTGAGTGGAGAGGAGGACATGCGAGATGGAGGACAGCAAAACAACTCCCCTCAAGGATAGGGGGTAAATCCATGGCATAGATCCAATATTGATAGGCGCTTTGGTTCTATGTACTTGATGCTTAAAGGGAAAAATAACCCTAATTATATATAGATATGCATTCCAAATTAGGGGTTAACCCTAAAAATAACCCTAATTATACATACACATTGTTGGGTTCCAAATTAGGAGTTACCACTTAGGAAAAGGATCTTGGAGTCACCATGCATATTCATTGAAAGCATCAGCTTAGCATGCAGCAGAAGTTAAAAAGGCAATCAAAATATTGGGAAATGTTGTAAGGATAGGAATAGAAAACAAAACTGAGAATATCATGATGCCAATATCTAAGCCCTTTTCACACAGACACATTGATATAATGGGTGTTACATTTTAGTATACATGTTGCAGGGCTGCAGGTGTGCTCTGTGGGAGCTCTGCAACATGTATAATCAAATGTAACACACATTTTATCTCTGTTAGAATATCTGTGTGAAAAGGGCCTAAGTCCGTGGTGAGCCTGCACCTTGAATATTTTGTGCAATTCTGGTCTCTCCATCCCAAAAAGGACATAGTAGAAATAGAAAAAGTGCAGAGAATAGAAACAAAGATGATCAAAAGAGTGGAACAGCTTCTGTGTGAGGGGAGGCTCAATAGGTTAGGGCTCTTCAGCTTAGAGAAGAGATGACTGAGGGGTGTGAGGGTTGCGGAGGAAGTAAATTGAGAGCCATTGGCTGTTTTTACACGACACTAAATCCGAAATAATGCTTCTCACAACCCGGGTTTAACCCCACTCCAGTGTCTTGAAAAAACTGTCATTTATTTATTTATTTTTGAAAATTATACCCCGCCCCTCCTGCCAGGCAGTCCGGGATGGCTAACAAATTAATCAATAAAATACAATAACATATATAAAATATTTCAATAAAAACAACAAGAAAAAATGGCAAGAAAAAAATCCCATAACCCCCACCATCCCATCCACCCTCACTCTTCTCCCTCGCCAAACGCCTGGTGGAACAGCCAGGTCTTACAATTCCTACGGAAACTCGGGAGGTCTGGGGCCAGACAGGGCCCCGGTGGAGGGAGTTTCACAGGCGCGGTGCAGCCACCAAGAACGCCCTGTCCCGCGTGGGCCCCCGGGAAACCCGAGGGACCTCCGACAGGGCACCCCCAGATGACCGCAGGGGCAGGTCCAGAACCCAGGGAGTGAGGCGATCTCACAAATAGGCAGGGCCCAGACCGTGTAAGGCTTTATAGGTCAAAACCAACACTTTGAATCGGCCCCGAAAGACTATTGGCAGCCAGTGCAGAGATCGGAGCACTGGTGTAATGTGCTCTCGGCGGCCCAGCCTCACCAGGAGCCAGGCCGCCGCATTCTGCACCAGCTGCAGCTTCTGAGCCGTCACCATAGGTAGCCCCACGTGGAGCACGTTACAGTAGTCTAACCGAGAGGTGATAAAAGCATGGATGATTGTGGCCAGGTCTGGAACCGAAATCAGCAGCCGAAGCCGCCACACGAGATGTAACTGGTGGAAGGCACTCCTCGCCACAGCCTCCACCTGGTTATCCAGGCAGAGCTGCGCGTCGAGGAGCACCCCCAGGTTCTGCACCTGGGAAGTCAGCGGAGGGCAAACCTCCTCAACCGAGGGGGTTGCCATCTCCATCAACTTACCCACTAACATCACCTCTGTCTTGTCAGGATTCAGTCGCAGTCAATTAGCCCTCATCCAGTCCCCGACAGCTGTCAAACAATGAGTAAGCACCGAGACAGCCGTGCCTGGGTCAGTTGAAAATTAGAGGTACAGTTGGGTGTCATCCATATACTGATGACACCTCACCCCGTACCTCCTGATCACCTCACCGAGCGGCTGCATGTACACGTTGAACAGGAGAGGGGACAAGATAGAACCCTGCAGGACCCCACACGAGAGGTCTCGGTGAGATGAAAAATGAGCACCGAGCACCACCCGCTGAGTTCTCCCAGTCAGGAATGAGTGGAACCATTTGAGAACAATCCCACCCACCCCCACACTGTCCCGTAGGTGCATCACCAACATCTCGTGGTCAATGGTATACAGCCGACACATCTAATAGGACGAAAAGGGTCGACCGAACCTTATCCTTTTCATGGTGCAGGTCATCGACCAAAGCCACCAATGCTGTCTCAGTGCGCCGGACGGGCCAGCAAATTCTCATGCGCCGGACGAAAGCCAAACTGCAAGGGATCCAGGTAACTGGTGCTGTCGAGATGCCCTTGGAGCTGCTGAGCCACTACCTGTTCAATAACCTTCCCTAAGAAGGGAAGGTTAGAGACAGGCTGATAACTGGCAAGGGAGTCAGCATCAAGCGATGGTTTCTCGAGCAGAGGCCATATCACCGCCTCCTTAAGGCAGGCCAGCACTCTGCCCTCCCACAGGGAGGCGTTGACCACCCCAGCCAGCAACGGCCCCATTGTCTCCCAGCAGGTATTAATCAGCCAGGACAGGCATGGATCTAGTTCACAAGAAGTGGCTCAAACGGCCCCAAGCACCCCCACCACATCAGCAGGTGTCACTAACTGAAACTGATCCCACAAAATCAGACAAGGTAGGGCATCTGTCACCTCTACCTCCTCCACTGTATTAAGTGCGGTATCGAGATCTTGGTGAATACGAGCAACTTTCTCTGCAAAATAATCCGCAAAAAGGTCACAGTGGGCAGTTGATGACTCAACTTCAGGGCTGAGGGAGGCCGGACTGATCAGCCCCTGCACAACCCGGAACAGCTCCACTGGATGGGATTTAGCGGATGCTATGAGGGTAGCAAAGAATTCCCTCTTTGCTGCCCGCATAGCCATGGCATAGGCTCGTAAACTAGCTCTATGCTGCAATCTGTCAGCTTCAACCCAAGAACGACGGCACCGTCGCTCCAACCATCGCCCTACCTGCTTCAGCATCCGCAGCTCCTCGGAGAACCATGGAGGTGTGTGGAGCCTCCGCCTGGGCAACGGACGCCTGGGAGCCGTTTGATCGATGGCCTCCGTCAGCAGGTGTTCCACAGCTTGACAAGGTCATCGATGTGATGGTTGTCTAGGTCAGAGGGTAACTTCTGCAGAGCACCTAGGAACCGCACTGGGTCCAACAGCCTCTGGGAGTGGACCATCCTAACAGGTTCCAGGGACAGACATGTGCTAGACGGGAGGTCTGCAGGAGGTAATGATCCGTCCATGACAAGGGCACAGCTGTAATCTCCCCCATTAACGGACCACCCGCCTCAAGGCCAGTGTAAAACATTGTGTCTGGAGTGTTTTTTCTACCCCTGTCCTCTGCATTGAAATTTTTGGTCGAATGTGTAAATTAACATGAAATATGATGGGGCTAAAAGACTACCTCAGGTGAAAAACCTGGGCTTAAAAAAAAATCCCCCATGGCAAAATGTATTGGGGTAGGGTTTTTGCCACAGGGTTTGTTTTTAAAACAAACAAAAGGAACAAAAATTTCCTTTGAGTATAGTGTGTACCTGGGTCCAGGTGACAATGCCCTAAAAGGGCAAAGTTGGAGAGCCACTAACTTGCAAGTTTTTGCGAGAGAAGTGTGCCCAGGGTCAGAAAATACCCCCATAAAATGGAGGAGGGCTAAATGTCTGTGTAAAACCTAATCCTAGGGCGAATTCACACATGCAGCAATTATCTGGATTTTTAAAAATTGGTTCTCAATAGTTCGCTGTTAAGAAGTCCTGTTGCATTCACATGCATACCATACCGGTTTTAACTACAGCGAAATAATGCATTCAGACCTTCTTGTAGTGCGCGCTTACCCGGCTGCTCAGTGCGATTCAATTACAGGAAGTGGCCTGTGGGGAGCCAGAAGGTTGCTACTTTGTAAACAACATTCTTTGAGATGGCTCTAAACATTCTCACAACACACAACCTTCCAGCCAACATGGATTTTTTTTCCTTGTATGTTTAGAAAGGGTTGGAAGGAATGGTCATTCTGAAGGGTAGAGTGCTTTTTATACTAGAGAAGCTGAGACCATCATGTGGTCTATTATTTGAATAGGGTGAACATGCACAACCCAGTTATGAGAATGTTCGGAGCCAACTCAAAGAACGTTGCTTGCAAGGTAGCAACCTTCTGCTTTATCTCGCAGTCCGATCGGAGGGGGTGCCCCCTGCTTTCCTGCACGGGACTTCTAGACTGGGGGGCGGGGGGGGATCAGGGAGTAAAGAGGGAGAGCCTGAGGCTGCTGGAAAGAAGCCCCTCGCATAGTGAGGCGCGCTGCTTCTCTCCCTGGTTTCTTTCCGGTATCCCGCTGCTGCTACTGCTGCAGCACTACGGCAGAGGCAGAGGCAGATGATTGAAAGGGACGGGAAGCATGGAGGGGAAGAACTTTTTTGGGGAGAAGCTGGCTGCAGCCTGCACCCAGCGAGGCAACTACAGGGCTCCAGCTGGTCTCACTGCTTCCGGTAGGGGCAGGAGTAAAACAGCGCACTTGGAAGCACGGTTGCATTCACATCAGAAAAGATTACACACTAGTTAAAACCAGTACGATGTTGCTTTCACACTGCTGTTAAGTGCGGATTTATTGAAAACGGACAGCAAAAAGGTAGGTTTGAGTAGCTTTGAAAGTCGGATTTCTTTAGTGCGATATTGACCGCATTTAATCGAATTTATGTGTTCAGACATGCATGAAACATTCGTTTTTTAAAAAATTTCGCACAAATCAGAATGTCTGAATCCCCTCCTAGTTTAAAATATCCAAGTTAAGGTTGAACTCGAGTTTATTTCATCCCCATTTTCAAGGATTTATTTAACCCGGGCTTTTTTTTTTCTTTTCTTTTTTTAATGCCTTTTATGGACTCCTACTTTGGATTTATTGATCTTTTTAATATTTTTATATTTTTTTGTGATTTGTTATTTATTAGAACGTTTTATTATTATTTTGTTGTGAGTCGCCCTGAGCAGCCAAAGGCAGAAGCGGGCAGCATAGACATTCAAGTATGTATAAATAAATAAATAAGCCTAGGTTAATGCCCATGTAAACTGTAAATCCGAATTGAGCATAGAGATTAGTAGACAGAGCAAACATCCTGTCTACCTAGGAATGTCTCAATGGTCATCAGCACTTTCTGGGGCTCTGACCAGGAAATCAGTGTTTTGATTTTTCTTCCCACAAACCTGATGCATAGATTAGCCGTGGAATTATTCAAAGACATCTCTAAAGGGGAACAAAAATCATAGCGGTAGAAGGTGATGGAATTCAGCAGCAAAGCACCAAGGGCTTTTTCACCCATTCGTGTTCATCTGAACCCATATTAAGCATGTACACTGTGATCCCAGATTTATGATTATTCAGAGTTGTAAATGTATGTTTAAACAGGAACCCAGGATTAAGAATTTGGGGTTTTAAAAATGGGTATCATACATCTCAACTGTCCCGCAGTGGGCGGGACAGCACGGGATGCAGCTATTTTACCTGCTGCCCCGTCCAGCACTTTAAATGTCCCAATTCTGACTGACTGCATGGCTCAGCCTGAAACTCTGTCCCTCACTCCATCTCCACCAGCGTCTGACTTCGAGTGCCTACTGCCCCCCTGAGCAGCCTGTTTCACTGGTATCTTTAAGCCCTATGCAATGGCTGCACACCCCACTTCCTCAGCAGCACCATGTGGGTGGGAAGAAGGTGGAGCCCAGCAGAGGCGTGTGCGCGCAGCCTGAGCAAGTCCTCCGAAGCAGCGCTGGAGCAGCAGCACCAGCACGAGGAGGAGGTCGGGTGGCAAGCCGAGTGACGCGAGGAGGAGAGAGAGCAGCAGTGGCTCTGTCACCAGGGTGAGCAAGGAGCCAAGCGGGCAGACAGCCTGAGTCGACAAGGCTCTGCTTACAGCAAAGGAAGCAGCCACAGGACTTGGAGGAAGGAGGATGGAGTCAGACACTCAGACTGAGAAAACTTCAAAGTCAAACCCCCGCAGGGGCCTGCAGCCACAGTTTTCCCCCAGGCTCCTCCGCTGAGTCCAGCCAGTCACAGAGACACCCCAACCTCGGCCTAAACTGAAATATAGTCCTGGGCTTTGGGCCGCAGTCTTCCCTCCCCCCCACCCCAGGCTCCTCTGCTAGTTGGTCCGCTGTGTCCTCCAGCCAGCCATGCAGGGCCACCCCGCCACCAGTGCAGCAGCCGCCTCCCGCCTGCCACCACAGGCCTTCCCAGTTCCCCAGGCTGTGTGTGTTTGTGCGATGAGTAAGACTGTGAGAGAGAGAGTGAGAGGTGAGTGTGTGCGAGAGAGAGAAGTGTGTGTGTGTGTGTGTGTGTGTGTGTGTGTGTGTGTGTGTGTGTGTTGCTCACTCCTCCTCTCATGGCCCTTCCACAGCTGTCCTCTCTCCCCATTCCCCATGGCTCCTGGAGAGGAGGAGGAAGTCACCACCCCACCCAGAAGACCTTTGGGGTTGGCGGTGGCTGTTGTGGCATGAACTCTCTCCCCCCCTTGGGGGCTCAGGCAGCTGTTGTGATGTGAACTCTCTCCCCTTGGACTTTGGGGGCTGTTGTGAACTCTTTCACTTCGGAGAGTAGCTTTCTGTAATGTTAATGTACCTTTTTTTTCCCCCAAATAAATTTTGAGGATTCTCATTTCAGACTCAAATGTATATACTATGTCAGAGTGCAAATTTACATAAACTCATGCAAATTAACATATGCAAATTATGTCCCTCTTTCTGAGTATTGCTGCCCCTCTTTGCTGAGTCCAGGGGTTGAGAGGTATGTTTAGTATCCATGTTAAAACAGCCACTATTTATCTCTTCTCATACTACTCGAAGTAGGAGATACCCTCTGAAATTAACTGGCTGTAGATTTAAGACAAATACAAAGTATTTTCCCAGCTCAACATACAATTAACTTGTGGAACTTGCTGCCAGAGGATGTTCTGAAGGACAATAGCATAAGTGGTTTCAAAAAAGGATTGGATAATTCCTTAGAGAATAGGTCCATTAATAGGTATTAGTCAAGTTGGTCAGGGGACAAGACCTTGTCTGTTGAGGGCTGGGAGCATATTGCAGGGATCATTCTCTTATGACCTGTTGAGCACTTGCTATAGTAAATGAAATTGGCCACTGTTGGAGATGAGATGCTGGACTAGATGGACCACTGGTGTGACCTGACCCAGTATGACTCTTCTCATGTTCTTATGAAACCAAGAAACTGAAGGACAGTGAGGAAAGAACAGAAGGGTATTAGAACGGTTTTCAAATTTGTTGCCAAGATGAAGCATCCACTGGAAATGCAAAGCGGTTTCAGAAACCCCACACAATATTTCATAACTTCTCAAACAGACAGAACAATAAACATTGATCCAGCATAGGCTACTGTCACAGGGTGCTTGAAGCTCACAAGCTCATGAATAAGGCACACAAATACTACAAGCATCTGTGAACAGAAGACATTTTCTTAGCCACCAGTTCTGCCTACATTGTATCCTGACAAAAACATAATTGATTTATATTATGATGAGGCTAACAGGCAGGGACCACGTCTATTTCTATGTTCTGTACAGCGCCAGTGTCAGTGGGAGGGGGTAGGAAGGGAAGGAAACACAAGGGTAAGGGTGCCCACACGCTCCGAGGGGGCTCAAATAGCTCTGTTTCGACACTCGAGGCTCCCAGTTGCCCGTCAGGATAGTATGTGGGCCGCTCAGTATGCTTTCGCACCAAGAGCTTCGGCCCCTATCATCATAGGGCACAGAGCAATTCAAAGGGAAAAGGCTCACACATGCATCACATTCAAAAGCCACAAGGGGGAGCACTGGTGAGGTGGAGGTGAAGGGAGCAAGGTTAAGGAACCCTGGGAAGGAGGGAAATGGAACCAGGACTCTCACACTGAGGGGGAAAGGGATAGGGAAATTGACCCAGGAGGGGAGAGGGGCAGAAGCACCCTGGCCCGCAGGCCCTCGCACCCGTTCTTGCTTACCAGGGACAAAAGGGGTAAGGGTCCTATCAACACACAATTGCTCAGGGCTATACACAATTAACAAGGGGGTATACAGGAAGACACAGTACAGGGAGAGGGGAATACAAACGGAAACACGAAAGGCAAGGCAATAGCAACACACGCAAAGGCAAGGACTTAGCTTTCAGGCAAGGGGCCAGTCTCCACAGACACACAAGCTCTGTTCACCGGCACAGAGCTCAGCAAACTGCCAGCTTATAAAGGTCTAGCCCCGCCCCCTGCACGCGCCTGCAGGCGCTCAGATCGACGAGGAGGGGGGCGTGGTCTCATTGCATGCTCCACAGGCCCCTGCTGAGGTGTGGCTTGCAAAGGGGGCGGAGCCACAGGCGGCGTCGGTGCGATGCTTGGCTGTAGCTGGGGCTGTGGCCCCAGCGGGATGGGGCTTCCATGCCGCGGAGTGAGTCGGGGTGCGGGGAGGCGAACCCGACTGCTGACAGTACCCCCCCCTCGAGGCCCCCCCCTCCGCCATCGCGCCGGTCCGGGTTTCTCTGGGTGCCGGCGATGAAAGAGGCGCACGAGGCGGGGGGCGGAGACGTGGGACGCGGGTTCCCAGGAGCGCTCGCTGGGCCCGAAGCCTTGCCAGTCGATCAGGTAGTGAAGCCTACCACGACGGAGTCTTGCATCCAAAATAGCACGGACCTCGTAACTCGGGTCGGAGTCCAGTACTTCAAGTTCGGTATTGGGCTCTTCTATGGAGGATGGGTCCATCATGCCAGCAGGTTTGAGTAGTGAGACATGGAAGGTAGGGTGGATGCGCATGGTAGAGGGAAGTTGAAGGGTATAAGTTACCTCGTTTATTTGTTTCAAGATGGGGAAGGGGCCAAGGAATCGATGATCTAGTTTGGAAGAAGGTCGTTTAGAGGGGTAGTGGCGACGATCCAACCACACCAGGTCTCCAGGCCGCAGGGCTGGGGCGAGACGTCGATGGCGATCAGCAGTTTTTTTGTAAGCTTGCCGTGTCTTCTCCAGCGTTGTTTTGGCTAGCATGTGAACTTGTTGTAGTTGCTGGGCTAACGCTCCTGCCGCTGGGACCGTGATTGTGGGAAGGTCGGGAGTAGTCATCTGGGGATGATAGCCATACGAGACAAAAAAGGGAGAGTTGCCCAAGGAGGCGTTTGGGGCATTATTATAAGCAAATTCTGCTATAGGGATCCACGAGTACCAATCGTCCTGGAGATAATCAATGTAACACCGCAAGTATTGCTCAAGGCACTGGTTGACCCGCTCCACCTGCCCGTTAGCTTGAGGGTGGTATGCAGTAGTGGGCTTCAGCTGAACTTGGAGAGCCCTAAACAATGCTGTCCAGAACCGGGAAATGAACTGCGTTCCTCGGTCGCTGATGATCTCCATTGGCCAGCCATGGAGCTTCATTACATGTCTAATAAACAGGAGGGCTGTGCGTTGCGCCGTGGGGAGGCCCTTACAGGCCACAAAGTGGGCCATCTTTGTGAAGTGGTCTACTATGACCAAAACGGTGTTGTACCCTCGTGAGGGGGGTAGTTCCACTATAAAGTCAAGCCCAATTCGTTGCCACGGCCCGCCGGGTGGCGGGGAAACTTGAAGGAGACCCACGGGGCTTTTCCTAGGCACCTTGGTGCGGGCACAGATTGTGCAAGCTTGGACATAACGATGCACATCTGCAGCCATCGTCGGCCACCAGAACTGGCGCTGCAGCAGTGCTAAAGTACGGGCTATTCCAGGGTGTCCAGCCAGGGGGGCGTCATGGTGGGCCCATAGTACCTGGGCTTGACAGGAAGGTGGTATCACAATCTGTGGTCCCTTTTTGTAGAGCCCTCCTTCCAAGGTGAGGGCGTTGTCTTCAGCCGGCTGAATTTCGTGAAGGGAAGCCTGTTGCAAGCCTTTAAGGAAGGAGGTACTAGCCGTGAATACCCGAGGTTCAAGAATGGACCCCTTGGGTCGCGCGTTGGCCTCCTTCCCTTCATGATATCGAGATAAGGCATCTGCTAAGAGGTTCATCTTCCCTGGCCGAAATTGGATAATAAACGTAAAACGTGCAAAAAAGAGCGCCCATCGGGCATGACGGGGATTTGCAATCTGGGCCGTTTGGAGAAACGTGAGATTTTTATGGTCCGTAGTTACGGTTATGGGGTGTCGGGCCCCCTCCAGGTAGTGCCGCCAGGTTTCAAAGGCTGCCTTAATGGCTAAAAGTTCCCGATCAAAGACGGTATAGTTCCTTTCAGCAGGCGACAACTGACGGGAATAGTATGCACAGGGGAGACACAATTTCCCAGTGCTTGGTTGAAGGAGGACGGCTCCTATGGCCACACTGGAGGCATCAGCTTCGACGTTAAAGGGCTTCTCAAAGTCCGGGTGCTGAAGAAGGGGGGCTTGCATAAAGGCTTCTTTCAGGAACTGGAAACTGTGTTCCTGTTCCTGGGTCCATACGTAGGGTTGGTTCTTTTTTAAGAGTAAAGTGAGGGGGCTGGTAACATCGGCGTAACGCGGTACGTATTGGCGGTAGTAGTTGACGCTACCTAGAAACCGCTGAAGAGCCTTAACGGATTTGGGCGCCGGCCAGTGTTGAATCGCATGGACCTTCTTGGGGTCCATTTGTATTCCTTCAGGACTTAGAACGAACCCCAAAAATTCCACCGTAGAGCAGTGGAATGCACATTTTTCTTGTTTGCAGTACAATTTCTGCTTACGTAAGCGCTGCAGCACTTGTCGGACATGTTGCACATGTTGGGTATAGGACGGGGAGTAAATAAGAATGTCGTCTAGATAGGCGATAACGAAGGTGTCCAAAACGTCCCGAAGTATGTCGTTTATGAAGTGCTGAAAGGCAGCTGGGGCGTTGGCCAAGCCGAATGGCATGACAAGATATTCGAAGTGCCCATATCGGGTGCGAAAGGCCGTCTTCCATTCATCTCCTCGACGAACCCTAAGTAAATTATAAGCCCCTCGAAGGTCCAACTTTGTAAAAATCCGTGCTCCTTGCAAACGGTTTAACAGTTCCGGAATAAGGGGCAGGGGGTAACGGTTCTTGATCGTAACGGCGTTGAGGCCACGATAATCAATACAGGGCCGCAAGCCCCCATCCTTCTTGGCCACGAAGAAGATGGGGGCCCCTGCGGGGGAGGTTGAGTGCCGAATGTGCCCGTTCTTAAGAGCTTCCTCCAGGTACCGTCGTAGTTCCGTTAATTCCGGTGCGGAGAGAGCGTAGATGCGCCCAAACGGGGGTTCCGCCCCTGGTGTCAACTCAATGGGACAGTCATATGGGCGTCGCGGCGGGAGTTGGGCCGCCTGAATCTTGCTGAAGACGTCCCCAAAGTCTTTATATTCAGGGGGGAGCCCTTCTTTAGATGTTGTACTGCTACTGCTGCCTGCCGTCCGCAAGGATTGCGGTGGGGCGTTTTGTATGCAGTGTTGTTTGCAATATAGAGACGTGAACTGCAGCTGCCGCCGGGCCCATTGAATCTGGGGGTCGTGCTGAGCAAGCCATGGGAGTCCTAGGACAACAAGAAACATTGGTGTACGCACTACATCAAAAGAGAGCAGCTCCTGATGGGCTCCCACGGTACAGGGGAGGGGGTAGGTTTGGTGGGTGACCAGGCCCGAGACAAGAGGAGAACCATCAATACTGTGCACGGCTTCAGGCCTCTCCTTGGGCTGCAGAGAAATTCGCGCTGCTCGTATAAAGTTGTCATCTATGAAATTGGCGGAGGCCCCCGAGTCTATCAGGGCCCAGACTATCAAAGATTTGTTGGAGGTGAGACCCACCATGAGGGGAACTCGCAAGTGCAACGAGGCCTCAGAGGTGAGGGACGGGATAACCTTCAGGGTCGAGATGTTCCCGGTCCATCCCGACCCTTGGCGTTTCCCGCCGCTCCGCCGGGAGGGAGGCAGTGCAGGGCAGTCTTGAATGAAGTGCCCCATATCCCCACAGTAAAAACATGCTTGTGTCCGCCGTCTACGCTCCCGTTCTTCTGCCGTGAGGGGTCCCCGAGGTGCGCCCAACTGCATCGGTTCAGCCTCTGGACTGGCGGGGGCGACAAGGTCTGGATTAGGGCATACAAAGGGAATCCCGCATAATGGGGTGCTCCTTCCTTCTTGGCGCCTTTCTCTCCGCCGCTCCAGTAGCCGTGCATCTATTTGGAGGACGAGGGCGGCCGTGCTCGTCCATGTGTCTGGGAGGGCAACGTAGGCTAGTTGGTCCTTTAGGTCCTCTGCAAGTCCCCTGCGAAAATGCACCCTCAGGGCGCTTTCTGACCACTGTAATTCTAGGGCGAGTTGTTGGAACTGGGTGATGTATTCCATCAAAGGCGTTCGTCCTTGTCGCAGATTTAACATGGCGGTTTCTGCATCCTGAAGTCGATGAGGGTGATCGAATAAAAAGCGGAATTCTCGCAGAAATCCTGGGTAATCCGCTAAGAGGGGGCTGTGGCTAGTTAGCAAATTGGTGGCCCATTCCAAGGTAACCCCTCCTACGTTCCCAATCACAAAAGCCACCTTTAGGGCATCTGTGGAATAGGTGGCTGCTTGGGTGGTGAATGTGAGGTCGCAGAGGGCCAGAAATGCACGACACATCTTGCGATCTCCCAAAAACCTTTCTATGCGTGGCCCTCGGGGTTCTCGGGCTGCGGGGGGCCCCAGGGGTAGGGGGGCCGCCGCTGCAGGAGCCGCTGCCGCGGCCTCCGCCGCTACCACTACCGGGGCCTGCGGCACCGGGGCCGCCAACATCATTGCTGCCTGAGCGGCGGGCAGCTGCCGCTGAACTACTGCAGCGGCGAGATCTGCATGTTGGTCTTGTAAATCCTTTACCTGCATAACCAGGGTCTGCACGGCGCGGACCAGCTCGCCTATTTCCGGGGAACCCTCCATGGGAATAAGTCGGGCGTGTGGGTTGGCCGGTGAATCTGTCAGTGGGAGGGGGTAGGAAGGGAAGGAAACACAAGGGTAAGGGTGCCCACACGCTCCGAGGGGGCTCAAATAGCTCTGTTTCGACACTCGAGGCTCCCAGTTGCCCGTCAGGATAGTATGTGGGCCGCTCAGTATGCTTTCGCACCAAGAGCTTCGGCCCCTATCATCATAGGGCACAGAGCAATTCAAAGGGAAAAGGCTCACGCATGCATCACATTCAAAAGCCACAAGGGGGAGCACTGGTGAGGTGGAGGTGAAGGGAGCAAGGTTAAGGAACCCTGGGAAGGAGGGAAATGGAACCGGGACTCTCACACTGAGGGGGAAAGGGATAGGGAAATTGACCCAGGAGGGGAGAGGGGCAGAAGCACCCTGGCCCGCAGGCCCTCGCACCCGTTCTTGCTTACCAGGGACAAAAGGGGTGAGGGTCCTATCAACACACAATTGCTCAGGGCTATACACAATCAACAAGGGGGTATACAGGAAGACACAGTACAGGGAGAGGGGAATACAAACGGAAACACGAAAGGCAAGGCAATAGCAACACACGCAAAGGCAAGTACTTAGCTTTCAGGCAAGGGGCCAGTCTCCACAGACACACAAGCTCTGTTCACCGGCACAGAGCTCAGCAAACTGCCAGCTTATGAAGGTCTAGCCCCGCCCCCTGCACACGCCTGCAGGCGCTCAGATCGACGAGGAGGGGGGCGTGGTCTCATTGCGTGCTCCACAGGCCCCTGCCGAGGTGCGGCTTGAAAAGGGGGCGGAGCCACAGGCGGCGCGATGCTTGGCTGTAGCTGGGGCTGCGGCCCCAGCGGGACGGGGCTTCCTTGCCGCGGAGTGCGTCGGGGTGCGGGGAGGCGAACCCGACTGCTGACAGCCAGGCACATGGTTGGCGCTAATATAAATTTTTATAATAATAATAATAATATTAACAACAACAACAGCCATATCAAGTATTGAAGGTGACAAGATAGACATAAGTGAGGGGAAAACACTACAAATTAGAGAAAACATTTTTTTAAATACAACCGACTGGAATCTTCTTACTTCAAAGCAGCTGGTGGAGATATTGGCCATTTTTCTATGAGCTGCAGTAATGTGGGGGAGGGTGTGTGCGTCGCAGCATGAGCAGCACATGCCCACCCCCCCACACATCCCCACTCATGGATCAACCTCCGGTTTCCCCAGTTGCTGCATGAGTGGGGATGCGTGGGGGGTGAGTGGGGATACGTGGGTCGCAGGAGTGTGCACACACCCCCACTCACTGACTGCGGCATCCACACGGACTGCACCCACTCATGCTCACGCAGCGGATCTGCATGGGCACGAGTGAGACTGTCTCATGTAAAAATGGCCATTGACTGGCTATTTCACAACTGCCCATTAAGCATTTCTTGCACCTTTCCACAGAAGCCTTTGACTGGCTACCATCATAGAGAGGATACTGAAGGAGACGCTGGTTTAATCTCGTATAGCTTCCGACCCATTCTTGTTCCAAGCAGTTAAGAATAGACAGGAACACTTTCAGAACTGCCAGGCTGCAATCCCAGAAAAACCTGTGTCAGCAGCAGAGCCCCATTAAAGGTCAACGTGGCTCCGCAGTTACAAGTGCATATAGGATTGCAGATGAAGGCTCCGATCCTTAACCACTCATGGGGCTTGCACCATCACAGCACTTTGAGAGCCAGAGCCCCTATGAATGAGGAACCTCAGTCTCATTTCCAAAAGGGTCAGACACTCAGAAGCCTTCTTTCAAAAAGACAAATGCATAAATGGTTATGTTACTTTTGAAAATGGGCCAGTAATTCTTTATAACCACCATTGTTCTGCTGGGATAGTGTCTCTTATCAAAACCTTTCTACACAGCTATGCTGCAAAGAAAAACAAAAGAACCACAGAGCAAACCAAGATTAAACCAAAGAGTCATGCAGATACATATTTTAAATACATAACTGAGTAGATCAAGAATCAGCACATTAAAAACAGTCTTTTTATAGTATTAGAAAATAATATGCTACTCAGTCTAGCTTGAACTGATTGCTGCAGTAGTAGGCACTGCAATGCTTATGGCAAATGTGGAGTATTCTTTTCTGTTTTACTAAAAATGGAATAATCATAGCGCAAAATCAAATTTATGATGATCCTAAACGTCAGCAAGTGGAGCAAACACTCAAAACTAGACTGAACAAATCACTGGAAACATCATCATAATAACAATCCTTCATTGGCTAGAGGATGGACTGAATGGCTTAATAGGTCATTTCCATCTGTCACTACTATGGTTTTCATATCTTTAATTGCATCCCACAATTAGCTGCACACAAACTGTCCTCTTGTCATGTCATTTTTGCATTACTCTGAGCCTCTCTGATTTTTGAATGAAAGCAAAAGAAGCACATTTTGTGAACCTAAAAGAAGAACATAACTGCAATTCTGAACACTGAATCCATTGTCAATGTTGCTGACAGAATTACAAGCAGTGTCTCTTTTTGCCTTCTAGTTACAATTTCATTTCAAAGGGTGTTTTTAGACAAGCGCCTTCCCACCCATTATTCATGCTGCAGGGCCACATTGGCACCCTATGCAACATGCATGATGGGTGGGTGATGAGCGGGGAAGTGCTTCTCTAAGAATACCCAAAGAGATACGAATACGGATAATGCATACCAATAGGGAAAATGGCTTGAAAGAGACATTTAAATTAATGGAATATTGTTTTAGCCAACCAACTAAAAGATAAATATTTCATATTGAGGGGTGTAAGGGGTGGGGGCAGCCACCATATAGGGGGAAAATCTATTTTAAAATTATTTAAAAAAATTTAATGAACTGAATCACTTATTTGCTACAACAAAAATTGTTCGTGATAGAAGAACTCATGTTCAAATGGGAAGATTTTTATTTTTTTTTAGTAAAGAGGGGCATTTTTGTGGTTTTAGCACTTTTTAATGCAACATTACAAAGGTCAATGTTGATTTTTAATAACTCCTCACTTAATATTCACTGCTTCCTCTCATAGAATACATTAGTCTAATTATGGAAACCTTCCAGAAACCATTCAAAAGCCTTACTACTAGTATTTTAAACAACATGATTGTTTAAAATGTTCAAAAACAGTTACTTAATAGTGGAAGACAACAACACAGCTACAAAAACACTGCTAGGAAAAGACCACTAAGAATCTCTCCAAGAAGCCCCAATTTTTAAGTCAATCTGCATTTGCAGACATCCATGTATTAGCTTTTTCTGGTATAAATATTTGAGAAAGCAAACCACCACCTGCATGATGGAAAGTACTTCTGCATTTATCAAAAAAAGGAACAGAAATGATGGGTATTTTCAGAAGTGACGCTACCACGCTTAGCCACACTTAACCCCAGCCCGGGGACACAGCCACCATCACTTCTGTTTAGCGGCTGCCAGATGTTCACCACCCTTTACCCCAAACCATGGTAGGAGTTACCACTGATTGTGATCTCAGAAAGTCGAGGGGGAAAGCTGGTGGTATGCATTACCACAGTTCGGGCCAAAGTGTGGTAAGGCGCACCATCATGTTTGTTCTTGGTACCGGCCTACCCAGGGGCGGGGTTGTGGTCATTACCCTGGATTGGGTGTAAGCGTGGTAGAGCAACTTCTGAAAATACCCGATAATGCAATCACAATCCTGAAACCATTTGTGAGTGTGTAAGTTCCACTGAAGTCAATGGGATTTGTGAGCTTGTACGTAGTTTCTGGATTGCCTTGTCTTCTCTGATCAAATGCAACTAACCAACAGTGCATGAGTGGTGATGTAACAAGGGGAGAAAACAAATGAGCTGAGGGTGAGGTCCCAAGGAGGTTCACTGCAGCCGTCACATTGTGGACCAGCGGGAAGGGCAGTTCAAACGTGTAACCCTCCCGCCCCTCGGGAATCCAGGCAGGGGGCTGCCATCATAGGGTGTTTTTACACTAGCAAGGCTGGGTGGAGGGATCTTTGGCCACTGAGTGGCACAGCTACGGAGAAGCCACTCAGGTGGAGTGAGTGGGGCGGGGTTCTAATGGGCAGCTCCCAGTGTGGCTGCCATGGCAGCCGCCATGCACTCCCCCTGGCACGGACTATGGGGGAGGAAGAAGCGCGCCAGGCTGGCCATTAAAACTGACATGTCCTGGCTGTGGGATCTGTCTGCTGGTGTGCGTGGCCACTGGCCGCTCCTGTTCATACAGGCAAGTGGATGCATGGACACCCATTGCCACGCACTTTTTTAGCTTGCCCCACACGGGGCACTCTGGATTTTTCAACAGTGCCCTGTGAGTGGGAGTTGCATGGCTCACAAGAGCACACACTCCCCTGCTCCACCTTCAGATGGGCATTCGGATTTTTGGTGCCGCGTGGCCATGCGTGGTGGCAACTTCTTTGAAAACACCCACAAATACCTCCATACCATGGGACAGAGATTCCTGTGCTTCAAAACGTGCACTGGCTAACAAGAGCTTACCAGGCACAATTCAAGGTGCTGGTAAACAGCCTGAGCCCCACATCTGAAAGATCACCTTTCCTACAGTGCCTCACCACAATCGCTGTGGTCAGCCAGGAGCACTCTCTCTCAGATGCAGGCTATCTATAAGGCCTACTGCTGAATTATGGCTACTTGCTTTTTATGCAAAACTGCTTGGCTTGGCATAGCAAGCTTGGAGGCCTAGAGAAAGAGAGCATAAGTTGGTTCACTTGACATTGTTAGTTTCACATCATGTCAGGAGGGAGAAATGAGGAAGTATTTGAGTAGTTGGGCTGGTAAGTAGAAGTAGAGGAAAGGTCAAGCATATAGTCAGAGTGGCAGGCAAAATTAGGGAAAGGTGAAAAGTATGCTGAGAAGCTCATTGGATAAAAGAGTTTTACCTTATTTAGCTGAAATTATAACAACATGACGAGCTTCATAAATATTTATAAGGGCTACCATAAACGTGAATACAGTAAAGATGTGGTCAATAAAAATGCCCTAAAACTGAGGACTAGTTAGCTGTGCAGCTCATTACCCCAAGACATTGGGGACAGTGCTGGTGAGGGTGGATAACAAGTCCTTGCAGCAGGGGAGGCTGTTGCCTAGTCTCAAGGAGGCCGTGATGCGCCCCCTGCTGAAGAAACCATCGTTGGACGTGGACGCACTCGCCAGTTACCGACCTGTCTCTAACCTCCCCTTTTTAGGGAAGGTTACTGAGCGGGCAGTGGCGATCCAGCTCCAGGCGCTTCTAGATAGCATTGGTTTCCTGGACCCTTTTCAATCTGGGTTCCGCCCCGGCTATGGGCACCGACACAGCGTTGGTGGCCTTGGTCAACAATCTCTGCCGGGAGATGGATGCAGGATGTTCGACATTTCTCATCCTGCTAGATCTCTCGGCCGCTTTTGACACCGTGGACCATGGGCTGCTGCTGAGACGGCTGCGTGACCTGGGGGATCTGGACGAGACTGTCCTTGAATGGTTCTGCTCATTCCTCTCGGGGAGAAGCCAGCGGGTGGTGTTGGGAGCTGAAACATCTTGCCCCCACGCTTTATCCTGCGGCATTCCACAGGGTTCCATTCTGTCTCCATTGTTATTTAATGTATATATGCAGCCCTTGGGGGAGGTCGTGAGAGGGTTCGGGGTGCGATGTCACCAATATGCTGACGATACTCAGCTGTACGTCTCTTTTTCAGCTGACCCAGACCCTGCCATCTCGTTACTATCCCAGCGTTTGGAGGCCATGGCGGAAAGGATGTGGCAGAGCAGACTGAAGCTCAACTCCGATAAAACGGAGGTGATGTTGGTGGGGAGAGCGAGGGAGGTGTCGCCCCACCTGATTGGGGGGGGGGGTTCGCCCTCCCATAGCTCAGCAGGTTCGGAGTCTGGGGGTGATTCTGGACACAGATCTCTACCTGGAGCGATAGGTGGAGGTGGTGGTGAAGACCGCTTTCTGCCAGTTATATCTGGTGCGGAGGCTGCGTCCGTATGTCTCCTGCCCGGACCTGGCCTCCCTCATCCAGCCTTCGTCACCTCGAGGCTGGACTACTGCAATGTGCTCTACGTGGGGCTGCCCTTGTTCCTGGTTCGGAGGGTGCAGCTAGTGCAGAATGCAGTGGCCCATCTCCTGTCGGGGATGGGCCGTCGGGAGCACATAACACCTGTGCTCCGGACTCTGCACTGGCTGCCAATAGCGTGCCGAGCCAGGTTCAAGGTATTGGTGTTAATCTATAAGGCCCTTCACGGTCTGAGCCCCTTGTACCTCAGGGACCACCTCGCCCTCTGCGCCCCAGAGCGGCTCCTTCTATCTGCCGGGGGTGCCTTCTTGGAGGTCCCCCGTGTTAAGCGGGGGGCCACAATGGGGAAGGCATTCTCGGTGGCCAAGCCGCGCCTTTGGAATTCCCTCCCAGAGGAAGCTCGCCTGGCCCCGAGCCTTTTAACATTCTGGCGAATTTGCAAGACCTGGCTGTTCGCCCAGGACTTTGGGGAGGGGGGAGGGGCGGTTATCTCCCGCCACTCTTATTTATTGTATTTTAAGTATTACCCTAGCCTGTTTTATTGTTTGTGATTTTATGAGTGTTTTAATATATTTTGATAGTTGTATTTTATGTTTTTAAATTGTTAGCCGCACCGAGCTGTTCTCAGGAGGGTCGGGATATAAATTGACGAAATAAATAAATATAAATAAATAAGACTCTGTCCTGAGTTCCACCTAGGCATTAGGACACAAAGTCTTTGTTTTGAAGGCAGAAAGTTGCTTCTTCTCCACGTCCCATTTTATTCAGCAGAAAAGCTGAACCACTTCAGAGGAACTGGCCATTCTTCTGAGGGAGTTTACTTTAGAATATCTCTATTTAGGAATAAAGGGGAAATTATGCAATATCTTATTTTACTGCACTTTTCCAAATACTTTTATGTATACATTACTGGATTTTGTTCCTCATCTACTTCTTTGTATCTCCTATTTATCTCTCGCTCCCTGTTTTCTTCTACTACCCAACCATTTGTATGATCAAAATAATTCTTTTTAGTAAAATTCATTTCTTTTATAAAAAAAACTTCTGACCCTGTCTTGATTTCCTGTGTGGGGAAGGTCCAAAGGGGACAATAGTAGCTTGAACCCAGGGTGGGGTCTTTTTCATCACAGAATTCCTACAGGGTAAACACCTACCAATCTTGCTCATAATGAAAAACCTTGGTAAATGCTGCTTCCATTAGAAGTAGGGCATTCACCAAAATTCACCCAACACAGAAAACGTACTGGCTTTCCCACTTTCCAATACTTTTTGCGCATTGAACGGGGCTGCCATGGGCCGATCCCATACCCCATGTGTGCCCCGCGTGCACCCCTGGGAGCTGTGGTGATGAAAACCTGCTGGCTAAGCACTGGGGAAGTGCTGGAAATATCCAAAACTGCCATAGAACTATCGTAAAATTTACAGAAAGTGACCAAAAAAAGTCCCAGAAAGGGACAAAAGAGTCCCAGAAAATGCTGAAAGTGACAAAAAAAAATTACAAACACACGTAATTACTGGAAACTGATGAAGTAACACCAGATACACACAAACATTCCCAAAATTTTGGTATTTCCCTTTGGAACGGGAACATCTGCTCTTGTCTCTGCCCTCGACAACAGCACGCAAAGAGGCATTCTCAGTTGCTTCCCCAGTGTTGTGGAATTCCCTTCCCCTGGAGGGAGACAATGGGATATCTTTCTTTTTGGCCAAATGTTTGGCAGGTGGAGAGAGGGGTAGGGAGGGTGGAGTTGGACGGGGGTAGTTTTAAAGGGATTTTAATATATCTTTATGTGTTTTCCTGTTGTAAGCCAAGTCACCCTGAGCCTTAGGGGAAGGACAGGGTATAAATTTAAATAAATAAAAAAATAAAAAATAAGAGACTCAGAAGGCTTGTTTCTTTCATATTTACACCAAAGTTCCTATGGAGAACAACAAACCTAACCTATTTGATCCTGTTTATTTTCATCCTGAGAAGCTAATTCATCAAAAATTCAGCTAGCAGTAGTTTAAACAGGCTGCCAAGAATGTCTCCTCCTGATACATGAGGGAATAACCAGAAATTCATCCCATGGTAAGTGGAGTCCCTACTAGATCATGTTCACAACAGAAAGGAGATCAAAGGAATTCCTTCCTATGCCATGTGATACTGGCTAAGCCATCTTTGGCAATTTACTCTAAAGATATACACCGTATCTACATATTGAACTGGTACAAGGATTCCACTCTGCCAGGCTGGCAAGTTCACATGTATGGCATTTTTTAAATAGATGTTCTGCTGGGTCAAGACAGAGTTATGGTAAGTACAGATTACTTTGAGCTAGAAAGATGATGCATCCAGACTTTGGATGTGCCCCCCAACCACCCCCGGTTTCCATGCAGGCATGTGCATAGACATTAGGGGTGGGACTCCAGGGGAATTATTGGTATCAGATTAATCCAATATCATTTTTTAACATTGCCGATTTTCTCATATCTTTAACACTGCAGCCATTGTTAAATGGCGTCGATGTTAAAAATCCAAGAGAAACTGGCAATGTTAAAAATCCAATATACCGATACCAACAATAATCAAGTGCAACGTACAAGCACAAAACCCAGTTCAGCTGAGCAGTGGACGGGGAAGAGCAGTGACTGAGCATGCAAGTCAGCCTGGGGAGCATGCAGGTGTGGGCAGGAGCCAGAATCAGCTTCCCGAGGCGTCTTGGAAAGACCTGCATTTTTCAGGCATCCAGGCACCTGATGGGGGAGCCAGGTAGCCCACTGGGTGCCCATTTGGGTGCCCCAAAATGCTACCTGCTGCAGCTCTAAGATTCAAAAGAGAGAGAGGAAACAGAGAAGAGGAGGCAATTCCTATCCATGCCTCTTCTCCAAAGTTTCAGCACTACAGATTAGTGTTTACAACGGACAGTAACCCAAAATGGGAAGGTGACAACAAGTTGTTTAGAGACACTTTTAAAAGTAAGAATGATTAAGTTTCATGGACTCATTTTTCTCCTACTTAAGTACTTTAAAAGAAAAATAACTTTTCCCTCCAGCTAAATTAATTTTCATAGACAATTTCTAGTTAAAATAAATGCCACGGTGCCTCTTTGAACTTCTCCTACTCTCTCTTTGCCTGTTAGTAACGAACCAAACATTTGCTGCCTCTGAATGTTTCCTTTGGAGAGATTACTGTGAATTAGTCTCTCATGAGTAAGAGTCAAGGAGACACCACTGCGTAACAGCTGAATACTATCTTTTTGACAGCAAATGCCATAATTAGAACTGAGCAAAGGTTTTTCATGATTGATTGACAGGGTTAGTCACACAAGAGCCCCACAAAAACAAGCATTATATGCCATGCCTATCTGATTGCTAACTAAGAGGCTATTGAGATTCACAATATTCCTAAAATTAGACACACTGTGTTGGACTGAAACACATGTGAATATTTTGTATTTACTGCTTGTCATGCGTAATACAAAACCCTATCAAATGCTCAGAAAACACTATTTTACTGTTCAGAATAATATTGTCGTTTTCTCTCTCTCTAACACACACACCCAGTCATGGGATTATCTATCATATTAATAGTATCCTCCTATTTACATCTAAAGTGTGTGATTGCTGTGTTGGTCCCAAATGTAAGAGATGGGGAAAAAACTAGTTGGGATGGTATCATTTACTGAACTAACTTTCATTAGTTCAAGGATACAAGTTTTCAGGCCACACGGGGACCTTTCACAGGCATGTAAAAAGTCAGAACTATAACCCAAGCTACTGCAGGACAGGAAAAGAGAGATTAGAACTTTGAACATTTAAATAAAATAAATAACTTTAAATAAATTTAAATTTGATATTTAAATAAAATGAAGTTAGCTAGGAAAGGTATTTTCAAAAGTATTAAATGCAATGGAGAGAATACGGCAGGAATAGGTTTAAACAGCAGGCTGTCTGATACACTTCTACAGTGGCTTAGGAAGCCCAGTTTTTTTCCATACTTTCATCTACAGAAGTTGGTCCAATAAAAGATGCTGTCTTGTTCCAAAGCAAACATGTCAAAGATATGGACCAGTAGTAAAGTTATGGCAATGTAGCATGGTGCCTAAAGCCACAATGGTATCCTATTTGCAGTTTGGCTGGGCTACTGATAGTATAGTCATTAGTATTATAGGAGGATAAAAAACAACATCCAGTCACTGCTGGCATGCTGTAGTCATCGTGTAAATCTCATAGTCATTGTTGTGAAGTACAGTTCCTGATTAAGACACAAATCCTGTTAAAGGGTTTGAGACACTAGCCAAATAGTCTATTTATCAGCAAAGTCATACGCTTCCATGTAGAAGAACCAAACTGAATCTCTTATTCCCAGTACTGGAAATTACAGGGGTATTCACACACCACAGTGAGGGCTTCCCATCCGGTTGATTAATAAAGTGGGCTTTGAACAGAGTCCTATTCAGTTCTCCTCTGCAAGGACAGAAAAGAAGGAAGGTGAATACAAGGGGATTAATTTATTTATTTATTTATTTAATAGATTTCTACCCCGCCCTTCCTGCGAACAGCTCGGGGCGGCTTCCAACAATAAATATATATAATACATTAAAACAATCCATAATAAAAATCATATATTAAAACAGGGCCCCAGGATCTCAATTAAAACAATAAATAAATAAATGAGGTAGGGGAGCTAAAACCCTACCCCACCCTCCCCGAAGGCCTGTACGAACAGCCAGGTTTTACAACTTCGCCAAAATGTCAACAGGTTTGGGGCCAGGCGGACTTCCTCCGGAAGGGAGTTCCAAAGGCGCGGCCACCAAGAATGCCTTCTCCGTTATGGCCCCCCGCTTAACGCGGGGGACCTCCAAGAAGGCACCCCCAACAGACTGAAGGAGCCGCTCTGGGGCATGGAGGGCGAGGCGATCCCTGAGGTATGAGAGGCCCAGACCGTGAAGGGCTTTATAGATCAACACCAAAACCTTGAACCTAGCTCGGCACGCTATCGGCAGCCAGTGCAGAGCCCGGAGCACAGGTGTAATGTGCTCTCAACGAACCGTCCCCGTAAGGAGATGGGCCGCCGCATTCTGCACTAGCTGCACCCTCCGAACCAGGCACAAGGAAAGCCCTACATAGAGCGCGTTGCAGTAGTCTAGCCTTGAGGTGACGAAGGCATGGATGAGGGCAGCCAGGTCCGGGCCGGAGACGTACGGACGCAGCTACTGCACCAGGTGCATTAAGTAGGAATAAATGAGGTATTCTTGGAGCTTGATACAGATCGTATATTATGATATGAGAGGGCAAAAGCTGCCAGCTGAGGCAGGACTCAGGGGTGTTCAGCAAGTCAAGTCAGTATAGAATGAGAGAGCCCCAGGTGGCTGCTTTAACCTAAGGCTAGATCAAGTCTTGATGTTGTTCAGTAGATGCTAGAAACATCATAGAATTGAAGATCCCAACCTCCGGGGGTGAAAGGCTAGCTTGTTCCATCTTTAGAGCATCCTGCTAGCAGCTTGTAGGGACAGGGAAGGGATAAATGTCTTAATGTGAGAAACACAGGATAAAAACAAACGTGCAGACAGCAGGGCAGCTCCTGGGGCCAGACCGAGATGGAAAACCATAGCCACCGCTCTTCAGGTTGGTGGGCAGCACAGCACAGATGTGCCTGTGACCCCCAACAGCTGGAGAGCCGTCCCACCACCCCTACACTGCAGGTAGGTTGGGGGAACTCAACAAACAGGCACACGGCCCTGCCTCCACCCTCCTCCCAGCGCCCCATCATGACAACTAGCCATGGTGCATGGCCATGGAAGCTCCTGTCCTGTGGCGGGGATGATGGGGCTGAACAAATGTGCTGGCCTGCTGTGGCCTACGTTGTCCAGAGTGGACAGCCCCTGGCCCAAGATGGGCAACCAGGATTGGGCCCAAGATGGGCAACCAGGATTGGGCCCAGGGCACATCCTGGGCAAGTCACCTACTATCTGGTGGCGCAGGCCCACACGTGCGGGTGAGTCCCTGGCCCAGGAAGGCTATAAAAGTAGGCCCACACTTTTGTTTTTACTCGAAGTTGGAATTGCCCAAATGAGAGTAGGTGATCAGCCCCACTCAATGGGAGATGACAGAGCCTTTTTGACATGGATGCAGATGGAGAAGGGGGGAGGAGGAGAAATGTAGAAAGGA
Source organism: Sphenodon punctatus (assembly GCA_003113815.1). Lineage (NCBI taxonomy): Eukaryota > Metazoa > Chordata > Lepidosauria > Sphenodontia > Sphenodontidae > Sphenodon > Sphenodon punctatus. Next base: position 2,409,835 of record QEPC01013419.1, read on the forward strand.
CATATATTTCTATCATCTGCCGAAAAAGGGGGGGAAATCTGCTTAACTTCCACTGAATTCCTTGTATTTATACCAAAGGGCTATACAATGTCTTACAATGTTACATGACAAGGTGACATTATCATACGCAGCAGCCCACCTATTATGTGGAGTGAAATTGACAATTGCTTTGAAATCTCCAACGCTCTTTTCTCAATACCTCTTTTATTCACATTTTCCATATACAAATCCTTTTCAAGCAGGAGCCACCCACCACGTCAAACCAAGCAGGTGGCCTCTTTTCTTGTACTATCTATAGCACGATGTTTTAAATCACAAACTGAAAGAAGACAGCATTAGCACCTGCAGGATCTCTCTGTCTCCAAAACTGAAAAGAAACAGATTGTGGTTGTAGAACTGATCACAGCAGAACTACTCCCAAGCTTTCCAAATTTTGGGCATAGTAAAGAAACCAATATAATCTCATGAGGTCTCTTGCCACAACAGGTAACTAACAACTATCCTTAGAACAAGAACAGAAACAGACTTCACTGAAGAATTTTTCATTCTGCTCTAACAATCCATCCATAACTGTATAATACATTGCTTTCCTGCTCTACTGCTTACCTGCTTATTCTGATTAGGGTTTTATTCCACACCACATATGATCAGCAAATGGATAAAGAGCCTATCTGAAGAGGTTATAAATTGGAGGGGGGGGGGGAGGAAGAAACCCTTAGGATACCAGTAATAATAGAAGAAAGGGAGAAAAGACTTCTGAAACCAAAGATAATCAGCCCTCTTACAAACACCATTATTATTGACAATGAGCCAAGATCTGCTTACTGTTTTATAGTGATCACCGGAAAATTTACTTGTCCAACGAGCAGGGACCCAAAAGTTCATACTTATTGGCATAGTTAACAAGTCTAGAATGGCCACAATGCAGCTTGCTCTTTCTTCTCAGGGGGTCTACAGATGAAGGATGATATATATGTCAGCATGTGAAGCTTGAGTGGTTAATTTTAGCTGAAGTCATGCACATGCTGTGGTCAGATTTTCTTACAGAGTGATATCCTACTGCATTAGCAAACCCACCCTGTTACAGCTTTTTGTTTCCCTCCCAACTCTGTCACCTCCTCTTCCTTTCCTTCTTAGTAAGTCTCACCCTAAAGTGTAGGCAGTACAAAAATATTAGTGTTGACAATGGGCAGCTGTTTCAATCATCACACACCTACCATTGTCAAAAGATATTTGCGAACAATATAGTTGCAAAATGGTAGTTGCAAAATGGCTCTGTTAAGTTCAACCCTGCAGGAACCAAGGTATTGCAAAAAAGGGATAAGGAAGCACTTAACCATTACAGAATTATATGAGAATTTGTTTTTACTAGAGAAAATTCCAAAACAAAACTTTTGATCTATGCACCCTACTGAGCACCCTCAGCTTACTTTTTACAGGCTAAACCCAAAGCCATTTAAAAATAAAATAAAATAAATAAAGTTAAACGGTCCCTATCTTTATAATGTGCTACATAAAAAACACGGAACCAAGCAACCCCATATTTTGGGATGTTCACAATTTAGATCTGAATTTTAAAGCTTGAACACATCTACAGAGCAAGAAAAAGAATATTTAGGACCAGATTGCATGGATGCAAAGGAGAACCCTTTCCCCCGTTTTGCAACACTTTGTGCAGTGAAACTACTGGAAAACACACAGGAGAGGGGACCCAAAGGCTTGATAGTCCACTTCTGGTGCATGGATCACTTCTAACTGGCCTGCTGCTCTTTTCTATGGCTCCTATTCAATACAGCCCACCTTCCTTTTTGTTTGGTTCACAATCTCGCAGGCAGGCCAGATTGAAGGGAGTCAAGAGGAAGCGTAGCAGGTTGGACAGAAGTGACCCCCATGCCAGAAAGCTAGAGTCTTACCAGGGCCAGGATGAGTGGGGTGCTGGGAGGCAGGAAGGTCGGACTTGGCAAGCACACATAATGGCTCTGATGGGATAACAGACATCACACAGACATGCTTGATGGACCCTGCCCCTTTGCCTGCAGCACAACCCACCCCATCCTGGTAAACTCTGGTAAGGCCAGGCCCAGTACTCCATTGCTGATCCTCTCCCCAGTCTCCCCAGCAACCTGCCCTTGACTCTAAGAGTGGAGGGAGTCACACTGTTCTGGAAGGAGGGATAGGCCAGGAGCCAGGTGCCCAGCTGGTCATTTTCAAAATGGCAACACAGAACCCAGACCAATTTTCTTCCCCTGCCCCTAATCTGCAAGAATTTTGAACTGGGATAGGGGAGCATTATATCATCCACTATACAAGTACAAGTCTGCCCAGGGATATAATTGGTGCTACTGTACTAGGGTCCCCAGAACCCAGGTGTAGCTGCATCAACTGTCGCTCTAGAATCCTCCACCACGGCTGCCCTACTCTGTCTCATCACCCTGCCACCTGGCTCAGTTGAGTCCTGCCCTGCCTTCTTTCATGTTCCTTGCTCCCCCTATTCCAGAGACCCTGGAAGCCGCCTCCACCTGGGAGCGGCACCCCTGCCCCTGAGCAGTTCTCCTCCCTGCTGCCCTGGTGACTCCCTGACCCAGTGACCCAGCTGGCTTCACCCAAAGGTTGCCCATCTCCTCCACCTCAAGGGACCCCCTGTCCTGAAAACCCCAGCTCCCACCACCACCTCCCTCTCTCCCTCCTCCCTGTTATAGTGATTGGGGGCCCCATTCCTTCTTCCGCACCATGGTCGAACTTAGCTACCACGGTTCCGAACAGAGCTCCACACCATAATATGTCTTTTAGCATGCCCTTCACCCTCTGCTCCTGAGTTCTGACTTAATTACTATTGTTCAACAGTTGACTATAGTTACACCTACAGGGGTCCCATGTACACTAGATGCTCTTTTTAGTGCAAAACAAAAGCGTTATTTTATTGCCATCTTATCTAATTACTGATCGAGAAAGATCATTCCTGTAACAGACCGCAACTGGGATCAGAACTAAAGGACCCAATATTTATTTATTTAAATGTATATGCTATTATGCTGCCCTTTCCAAAAGGCTCAAAGCATCTCACAACAATAAAAATGCTAGTAGTGTCATTTATTTTATTTCTTTGGTTTATTTTAAATAAAAATAGCTAGTGACAGTTCAAAACTTAATGAAACTTGGCACGGTCCAGGCACCAACCACATTTCTTGAATATTCCACATGTGATGGCTCTCTGGAGTCAACAGGAGTCAGGATCCCACTGTGTTAAACAGAGTACACATAAAGAAAGACAGTCCCTGCCTTACTATCTTTTTTGGAATAGTTCCTTGCAAGCTTTTCCAATGTCATCCACAGTGCATTCATTATGTAGATCATCTTTCAACAGATACACATTGCCATGCAGATTAACAACTGGGCACTAATTTATCTTCTGGTGGAAATAATCAGTAAAGTCTTAGGATCTTCAGACTAACTTTTCTAATTGCTCTAACATCCTGACATGAATGTCCTTGTTTGAATAAATTACTGGTAGAATGTATTTATTTTTAAACATGGAGGCACACTACCTTCTTATAAACCAATTTACTTGAATTTCATATTTTAAATCATACCAAGAAGAAGAACAGCTGCTCCTCTCTGCTTGCCAGGCCCGAGGACAGGAGCCTGACAGTTTAACTGTTTATTTTTCAAAAGAACGCTTTTGCCAGTATAAAATCTATACAGCTCTTTTAACTGCTACATGAAAAGTAAATAACTTGTAGCCATCGTGTCTGCAAATTAACTCCCCTTTCCAGCAAAGCAAAGACCCACTCATTCCTGTGTTTTTTGTTGTTTTTTTCCCCCAGACACAAACATTTCATGTAGTTTGAAGAGGACATAATGTCCTGTAGCTATCAAAGTAGAGAAGTAGCTGCTTTACTTACATAGTGCTAGCTGACATCACTCTGCTGTGACTAGAGAACACTTCACTATGAGCAATAGTTCACCTATTCCACCCCAGACAGACGCACAAGGGGATGTGCATTTTTAGAGGAAGAACAGGACTGGTTAGAACAAGGTTTGGAAAATAACCCCTCAGTAAGTACAGAAGAAAGCTATCTAATATCTGAAGTTAACAACTCAAATATTTTAAACTTTTTTTTTTTTTTTTTATTTTTTTTAAATCTAGTGGTCACTATAACCAACTAAATTTCTTGAAGATTCCACATGTGATGTTGCTCTGTTTCCTGGTTCAGAAATTCCGCAGGGAAAGCATTAGTGAATGTTACAAGCAGCTGGCACAATCATTTAATTGATCTTTCCCACCTATAGAACCTTATGCTTGTTGCTTCATGTAACTTCAATGTCACCTTCACTGACACACGTGTACTTAAAAGATCATAAAGCCAAATTAAACCAATGGTTCTAAAAGGCAGCCGAATGAAATCTTTCCCAACAGTCTGCGTAAAGCCACACAAGATAGGGCCGGCCAGATCCCTCACCTGCCCCAGGCAGGGTGAACGCAGCTTCTGCACTTTGAGCCGGTGGGGAGACCAGGCCAAACGATCTCCCCTCTCACACACACACCCAAACGGGGAAATTGGGCCAGCGCACTGCCGTCACAAGTCCTACCACACCATGGGGCGGTCCAAAGAGCAGTCCACACAGGCAGGCACCCGGTCCTGCCACATCCGCTATCCCCCGCCCACAATCCTGCCCCTACCAAGACGTAGATACACAGGAATGGTGAATTATGCCCACGGCTCAATGGTGTTGGCGGACCTTGCCACGGAATAGGACTGCACGGAACCGGCCTGTTGGAAGGTAGCCCGTTACCACACATTAGTCAGGTAGAGCAACAGTAGCCCTCAATGCCTCACCGGCCTTCTCCAGCGGACACGTTGCATAGCAACCTGCTGTCTGCCCCAGGGCAGAAGTGGGAGAACTGGAAGTTGCCAGCCTGACAGACAGCAGCATCACAGCCTAATGTGGGGTAAGGCTGCCCGATGTGGGATAATGTCTCATGCGGTCTTACCCTAACTTGTTTATTTTTCCCCATTGTCCCAAAAGCTAACACCCATTGCTATAAATAGAAGTTCTGTTTGCAGAACTAGGAGAAAATTTCAGTATTGCACACCTTCAAGTATTCAAAAGCCATGTGTCAGACATCCAAAATTATGAGATATGCTAATATCCTTTATTTAAATTTCAAGTTTTTGTTTTTGAGCCTTCTAAAAGTGGTCACATTTTCAAGCTTATCTCTCAAATTATGAGGAATAAAAACTTCTAAAATAAAAAATAAAGCTGAGATTCAGGACTTTAAAAGCTACAATGTTAAGGAAAACTCTAAATATCACATTCTTTTGGATAAAAACATAAGAGTTGGTAATAAAATTTTCACTTATTCCAGTTTTCACTCCAGCAGTCTGAGAACTGAGGATCATTATTCAGAATCTAGGTTGACCTTAGGATTTAGCAGCTTCACTCACAATCAGATAGAATCAGTCATAGCCTAGGGGCTCCTACCATTCCCAATTTACAATGTCCAATTCTAGTGTCAGAGAGATCTGTTTTAGAGAAAGCTCTAACAATTGAGAACACTAACAGATATATATCAATAGGGGGCAGCATTTCTACTCTGTAATTTCATTTACCACTTCATTTTATACACTAGAAATTGGGCTGCATCTAGAAGAAGCTCTGTGCATGATTGCTATTTCCGTGTTTTTCACTGAAGAACAATGCTGTCTTCATAAATCACTTATGTTAGAGAGTTAACAAAATCACACCGGTTTGTTTTGTTTTGTTTTTAAAATAAAGTGCTGAATTAATTTCTACAAACATAATAAACTTAACCTAATCATCTTGCGGTTGTCCATCTGTTTCCCTGATGTAAGTCTAACCAAATCTTCTATTGACTGATAACTTTTTAAATTAAATTGTCTATTGTGACCCTGTCTTTCAGCTCAGTTATTCTCGCTTCTATTTGGAAGCATATTTAGCTAACGGTAGAGGTGCCAAATGTCTCACGCTGTTAGGATACAAAAGATGAGTGTTTAGACTGCAGGCTTCACTTAAAAACAGTAAAGTGTAAAGAACGATGAAGATTATTAAAAGTATAACAAGACTGAGATAGAACAAGAAATTTCTAAAACAGCTTTTAATAGAAAGAGGATTTTGAAACTGTGAAGTTGGGGCTTGTACCAGCAGAGCGCTTTGAGGACCAGTCTGTAAGAGTTGATTATCTAGCTTTTGGCCTGGGTATCAAAGAATGTGGTTTAGCACATCAAATTATCCATCTCTTTACAAAAGCCAACTCATATTTAATTCTGTAGGCGATGATCTTTGTGGAATGTTATGTCCTTTAATTCATCTGTAATTCATCTAACTTCACAGAGTGTCTCTCTCTTCTTGTATCATAGAACATGGATAAAAGAAAATCAGCTTTCTGTATACAGTTCATAATTTCAAAGTGCACTTTCCACTAAAGGCTGAATAAATTATTATTATTTTTTTGCAGCTTCTCATCAAATTTTAGTCTTGTCATACTTCTAACTATGTTCATTGTTCTTCTCTGTACAATTTCCATTGTTCTTACTGAAGTGAATGGAGCTTACACCGGTGAACTTCTTTCAAGATCAGGCCCTTAGTCTTCAAAGCACAGAAAGATCGCCTAATGGGATTAAGGATGAGTTCTGCTCCTCTTCCAAAACTGACCTGGTGAGGTTTTATAAGTATGGAGCATTCGGCACTGCCAGAGGCAGTATACTGGAATCACTGGACCAATGGCTTAATCTAGTATGGCAAATCCTATGCTCTTAATTAGAAAGGTTCACTAGAGTGACACTAGACAATGCTTGCATTGATCTGGCGATTAAAACTGATGCTGTTGATTTGCTCACAAATCTGACACTGACCATCCAACAGCCTAGCAAAGGGGAGGGGGAAAAAAAATAAAAGATTAGCTGAAAACATTCTAACAGCACTGACGAAGAACATAATCTGAAAGTGAAATCTGCACAAGTGCAGAGGGTCTGTACTTGGTCCACTGAACATTTAGGAGCTTCCACTGATGGCAATACTTAAGGGCATTCTGCTACTCTTCTCCATTGGGGTGAAATTCACTCTAAATGGCCAAGATAATTTTTGCATTAAATGTTTCTTGCTGCTGAACTTGACACTGACATTTAATTCAGAAATATATATGGAATGGTCTGGAACTAGAGATACCAGACTTCATTGTCATAAAGAAAGATGACTGCATCTTTTTCAGTGCTTAGGTTGTATTATGTCCAGGGACCCATGTTCACTGCGTTTTCCCCCTTGGTGGCAACAGGGAAAACGTAGTGAACACAGTTCCCTCATGATGTCCCATTAAAACAATACCATATAGGTTTTAAGACAGTATGATTGACTGACTTCATATCCTAGTTCCCTAAATTGTTGGATTATCTCTTCTAAAACTAAGAATAGCTGAAATCTGTATCTTAGGGTAAAAAAAACAGATGTGACAGCAGCCCGCTGTGACCTGCTTTGGACCGGACCTCGCCTGCACGTCTCTGCAGAAACTGCCAGATGTTGGCCCAGAATTGTTCTGGGCTGTGTCAGTGGCTAGCCCAGGCTATGACCTCAGAAAACCTCCGATGTCACAGCCTGAGCTAAGGCCCACCCAACTGGGCCAAAACAGGCCACAGCCGTCTACCACGTTTGTCCCAGGCCACCAACCTGGTCTGGATCAAGGCTGCCAGACTCAGAGCCGGCCACCATGGCTGGCCATCATTGGCTGCCAATCATGGCAGGGGGCAGGGTGCTGTGCACAGTGCAGGGATGGGGCCCGGGCCAGCAGGGGCGGGGCCAGCCAGCCACACATTTGTGCTTCTCCCCACCCTTCCTGGCACCCTAGCCACGTTTGTTCAGCGGCCTGACCCAGCTCAGACCTTGTCCACTGCAGTAATGTGTTTCTACCCTTCGTCTTCTTTGGCTATGATATGAATTATTACAAAGTCCCGTTAACTCCAAAGCACACAACTTTTTAGTGATGTCTTGTCATTAGTAAATTGGGATGTCATTGATTTGGAGATTTTGTTAGCTTTGTTCTGTTTTCTGGGAGTTTTATTCTTCTCCAAATGCTGCACAATCCTCCTTATCAATCTTCTTTGAACACTGGAAATGATAAGAGCTGCCCCGACATACATGCTCTAATATGCACATGTGAAAGTGTATCTGTACTAGGTACAGACATGGGGAAACATGGTATAGAAGTGCTGTTTTGTTTGCAGAAACAATCATAGCAATTTACTTGTAATCACTCAAAATGACTGAAATGCAGCACAAACATCTACAAAGCAGCAGTATCTACCGTTTGAGTGTCTGAAGGATACTGAGCTAAGGAGAAAGATAGAACATGGATCATGGTTTTCATTTTTTAAATAATCCTTTGTAAAAAGTAACAAATTCTAACTAGAAAGTTAGGAAAAAGAAAAAGAATAGAAAAAAGAAAAAGAAGGAATAAGCCAAGGATAGTCGTACATAGAGTAATTTTTTTCTTAATATACACTTGCACCTTCTTGATTTCGATGGTATATAAACTAGTGTTGAATTTTTCCTGAGTGGCAGATCAAAATCATTCTGCAGCAATCTTGGCTCTAAAAATAGCTGCAGAATGAATTTATCAAACATTATCTTCTTCTGACTATGTAGGTCCATTCCTTGCAGCATTATTTTCTCTAGTGTTTTGTCAAAAAATACCACTTTCACACATGACGTTCCACGCATGTTGTGTCTCCGGGAAAGAATCCGGAAGCCAAAGCATGCATGGGGTTCGTCGGGTGCAATCGCCCAGTAGCTTGCGGAGTAGGGGAAATCCTACCGGGTGATCACTGACAAAGCGGCATGGGAGGGGGGGCATTCTCACCCGACGATCTCCACGCATGTTTTAGCTTCTGGATTCTTTCCAGAGCCAAAACATGCACAGAACGTCAGGTGTGAAAGCACTATCAGTTTCATCTGGCCAATTTTAAAGCCTTAAAACAGAAACCATAGAATTATAGTAAACCCTGAAGCAGTAGTCTCAGATATCCGTTTGGGTGTTGCTTAGGATTTTGAGAGACAGATAAACATGGATGGGAATGGGAGAAAGGCACATTATTTTAGTGTCAAGTTCCAGACTAATAGAGTTGGAAGTAACCTCAACTCCAAGTTGTTAATGCAACCTAAAATTGCCTTTTTTGTAGTGACATAACCCTGCTGACTCCTGGTTCGGTTTGTTCATTTCAACCAGGATACCTAGGTCCTTTTCATAGGTGCTACTGAAAAGCCAGGTATGCCCCATCTGATACTTGCACGTGTGTTTTCTTCCGCAAATGCAAACTTTACACTTATCTCAGCTGAATTTCATTTTGTTAAATTTCAACCCAGATTTCCAACCTATCAAGATTTTTTTCAATTCTAATTCTATGCTGAATAGCACTAGACCCAGGACAGAGCCTTGTGGGACTCCATTTGATACCTCCTCCCGGTTTGATGATGAGCTATTGACAATCAACCCCTGGGAAGGGTAAATGCATCCACCACACTTTGGGGCTAGTGGGGAGGGCAGTCCAAATGAGCAACCCCACCCAGACTTCTCTGAGGGTTAATTCAGATTCTATCAAGTGAAAATTGAGGCAGATATTTCCCACAAAGTTGATTAAGAGTGGTGGGGTGGGGTCATCTATCCCTTCTGACTCTTTCTTTAAGATTTGGCCGCAGGATACCCAATTCAGATGGCCCCCCTGTTTAACATTTAATTTTAGAAAGAGAAGGAGATATACATTTCTTCCAGACCTTGTGAACCCAGATATTACTCTCTTCAGAGACCTCATTAGGTATTTTATGAGATTAGTCCTCCAGGCCAATGATTTCATTCCTTGAGCCCACTTTGTGATAAAGGGAATGTCATACGCTGGGAGGTGAGGTTCCTTGATTTGGAAGCAATGGACAGAGTTTGGGATACACAAAGAGCTCTGAAAGCTTCTGGAATATTTATACACAGGGTCAAGAATTCCCTGGGCAGAGCTATTTTGCTTGAAAGAACAAATCAAATTAGCTCCCTGACTGCCTCTTCTTCCTCTTTATTACCCCCTTCTGCGTTGGAGAAGAATCTTGTAGTGAATGATCCTCTGGTACTTTCTTACGGAGAAGATCGTGGAATGGCGAAGTTGTGACTGGACAGGTTCACCAGATGGTTGGGGCTCTGGTCCTTTTACTCCTTCTCCCATTTCTGGTAGCTTAGGTCTATCAGAATTTGGGAGACAACTGAAAGAAGTTGTGTCAGATTTGGGAGGCCTCCAGGATGTGGTTGAAGAGAGGGCATGACAGAGAAGTGCTCCTGCCACTGCTATTTCTTTACTTTCTGTAGGCTTTCCATTGCAGGAGATTTTCAAAAACAGGCTGGACAGCCATCTCTCAGGGTTGTTGTAGCTTTACTTTCTTTGAATATTGAAAGGTTCAAAAATAAACTTCTATAATTAAGTGGCTTGATTATATTTGTAAACATCACATTCTTTGCCTTCAAGAAACGTAAGTTATCCGGAGTGGAAGACATCTTATTGGAAACCCTAGGGGTTTGAGTTTTTTCCACTCCAGGGATTAGAGTTTTGAGGAGAGGCTACTTTAATTTCTCCACTCCTTCCAGGCTCTTAAGAGGATACCTTTCAATTTAGACCACATTTTAGTTGTAGAATGGATAACCCCTTGGGTTTTATCGTTCCTCCTTATCAATATTTACATTCCCCCCTCTCCATTCTATAGTAAATGGATTTGGTTGCATGTAGAGCATCTTTTGGAAGACCTGGAGAACTCTTACCCCAGGGCTGTATTTATTTTTGTTGGCGATTTTAATGCCAGAACTGGTTCCCAGTATTTGGCTACATTCGATACTGATCTAGTGAGTACCTTGGGGATTCCCCTCCAGATAGGGTTGCCATACCTCGTTCCAATGCAGCCCTGAACCATGTATTTTTCATAAATGGCCAGGATTAAAGGGGAGGTATGGGAACACTACCTCCAGAGTCTCCAAGGATTTGCATTCCAACAACACGGGTACTCTACTGCTGGAAATTCTGGATAAATAGAATTTAATTATCTGTAACGGGAGAATGGACTCTGACCTTTGGGGGGAATTTACTTATGACTCGCCCCTGGGAGCTAGTACTATTGATTATTTCATTATTTCAATTTTTCATTTCGAATTACTTCTAGGACTCAAAGTTCTTGTTAGGCCTGAAGGCAGTCATCACCCTTTGTGTGCTACCTTTTCAACCCCACTCCTGTCTGGAAATTTGAACAGTATTATTAGGGCTCCATTTGACGGGCAGTGTTCTGCAAAGCTCAGAGTTAAATCGTCCACTGAATCCTTTAGACATGTGGCTGATTTATTGGATACCTCCACAGGTTTTGCACCTGAGGGAAGGAATTTTGTCTCCTTCCTCCTAGGATATGGCCGAAAATAGCTTCAGGAATTTGGTGGGTATTCTTGAAAGGCCTGTAGTTAAATCTTTCCCCAAGGGATACAACTTTCATAGTCTCCCAAATAAGAATTGCTCGTATGATCGTGAGTGTCTACAGGCAAAACGAGACCTGTTGCAACTTAGACGATTGTGGTCCTCCCAGAGAATTCCAGCTAATTGGGAAGCTTTTAGTTCAGCTAGGAGAACATACAAACGTCTGTTCGCAGCAAAAAGACCTGTAAATCATGAACAGGCTTGGGCCAAGTTCCGGAATGCTTGTCGTTTTAAAGACACTGCCCACTTCTGGCAAATTATTAATTCGTTTTTAAAACCAAGGAGGGGTTGTGATATATTTCCTCTGGACGAAAATCAATGGATTAGATATTTTCAGGCCATTTTTGATAGTCCTGAAGGAAACTGGACTTCTTTGGAGGTTTCGGATTTCCTCGAGGTTAGAGGAGATATTTCTGGGGAGCCTTCATTACCACCTCTCACTGAGGATAAGATGTATTCCTGCATCATGGCCCAGAAATCTGGCAAGGCTCCGGGCATAGACTTCTTGCCACCAGAACTGTATCATGAATTTGCTCTTTGGTGGGCCCCAATCTTGGCTAACTTTTTCACTTTATGTAAATCAGGTTAGACGCCTTCCCCTCTACTGGAATACTGCGGTTATTGTGCCCATATTCAAGAAGGGGAACAAAAGGGACCCAGCATGTTACCGTCCTATAAGCTTGCTTCCTATAGTTGGAAAAATCTATTCACAATTCTTGCTTGATGAATTAGAAACCTGGGTTTCGGCCAATTAGCTTTTGGCAGAAGGGCAGGCGGGTTTCCGCCAAGGCTGCTCTGTTATTGACAACTGTTTTGTTTTGCAACATCTGATAGATAAGTATAAAGTCATCACAGGGGGCAAGGTATATGCTGCATTTATAGGATTTTCCAAAGGCTTTTGATACAGTTGACCGAAGCATCCTATGGCTAAAGTTAACATGTATGGGCATAAATCACCATTTACTGGATATGATTATACTCCTACACTTTAGCACAAAAGCAGTTGTGAGACTAGGCAGCATGGGAAACCATTCCAGACCCTTTGCTATAAATTCTGGGGTAAGACAGGGATGCCTCCAGGCCTCTTTGCTTTTTTCCCTCTTTTTAAATGATTTGGCCACTTGCCCACTTTGATTAACAGAGTAAGCACGACACCCCCTAAGGTCAGCGATAGATCTATAGGCATTTTGCTATATGCTGATGACATCCTCCTATTGTCTCAGATGCAGCAATGCTTACAATGTTGCCTACATCATTTACACCATTATTGTCTTAAGGATAGGGTGACAGTTAACACACAAAAACACAATTTGTTTGTTCTGGACGTAGCAGGCCTAAGTATACTTGGAGCCTGGGAAATCAGAGGGTTCCACAGGTTTACTTATTTATTATTATTATTTATTATTAACAAACATTTATATAGCACCAGTAGTGTACCTGGCACTTTACAAAGTAATAAAATAGACATGGTCCCTGCCCCTAGGGCTTACAAACTAATACTTATTTATTTATTATTTATATTAAAATTTATATGCTGCCCCCTCCTGTCAAGACATCTCGGGGCGGCTAACAACATTTAAAAAATTTTTTAAAATACATAACAATAAAACTACAATTAAAATAACCTAAAATCCTAAAGTAAACAATCCATAGCCACCCACCTACCCTAACCCAAACCACCCACCCCATCTCCCTCGGTAAAGGCCCGGTGGAACAGCCAGGTCTTACACTGTGTCATGGCTGGGCCTTGAACTCCCAGCCTCGGGGGTTGCCTGGGACACTTGCTGCCTCCTGCACCACTGGGGCGTTACTACAGAGGGTGTAGTAAGGGAAGGAAAAGAGGGAATGACAAGGCAGGGAGGGAAACCTCCCTGCCTTGTCATTCCCTCTTTTCCTTCCAGCTGTGCCCCGTTGCCCCCTGATGGAGGGCGTGGACCAGCTGCCTCAGCCTGATTGGATCCTTAGGGTATTTAGGGCTACTGGGAGCTGGGGTGGGTGCGGAGCTTCAGGTCATTCCCCTTGGCTTGTGTTTGGCTCTTGCCCCGTGCTCTTCTCTCCTGTTGCTGTTTGTTCTCTGTCTGTATTGGTGTTGTGTCCCCTTGTGTTTGTTGTGTGTTATGCCCTTTCCACTCCTCTTGTGTGGGTACCTGTCCTGCTTGTCCTCCTTGTATGTTGGGGGGTTTCTTACCTAAGTTCCTTTCCTCCTGTTGATTGTCTGCACGTGGTGGATGCTGATGGTTTCCTGTTTGCCCTCTGTCTGATTTTGTGTTGAGGGGCTCCCTTCCTCTCGTGAGACCCCCATAGTCTGTCTGCCTGCTGGCCTGAAGGACCTGGCCCTCTGGCCACCTTTGTTTTGCTGGGAAATTCCCTCGTTGCCTCGGCCTCTGGCTTCCCCTCGCCGCTGGCTTCCCTCGTTGCCTCGGCCTCTGGCTTCCCCTTGCCTCTGGCTTCCCCTGTTGCCTCCCGCTTCCCCTGTGTTGATCCCTTGATCCCTGTCTTCCAGTTCCCGGCCCTGTGTGTTTCTTCCCTGTCCCTTCACCTCGATGATGAGTCGTATGCCTTCCTAGACCAGCTTGGCTGGTACTTATGCGGAGTGCTTTATCTCCTGGATATCAGAGAGCGGCTGAGAGGTTCCCTTGCTAATCCTGTGTCTCCCCTTTTGCCTTCCCTCATCTTCCCCTCCGTCCTTTCCCTAGGCTCCGACCCCGGAGCCTGACAGAAAGCTCCTCCCACACTCCTGTCCCCCATTCTTCCCCATCGCTTGCTAGACCCTGGGCTTGATATCCTGTACCATGATCCCAGTTACCACTACTGATGACCCTTTGAGAAAGGCCTCAGTAGTGCCCTTGTCACAGTACACTGCGGGCGGGATCGCCCATACCACCAGGGGGCAGACCTTCGCCCGGGTCTGTCCCTGCCAGAACCCCCCGTGGCCATGATGCCGCTTCCACCCCCGATGGCGGCACTGGATATACCCCCTTTGCCGCCACGGCTGTCACCAGTTCTGCCGGCAAGGTCGGGGGCACGTGCGGGGCTGTCAGATGCAAGTGACACGCCCACACCCCCGGATAAAGGCCATTTTGCAGGGAGAGCCGATGGAACTGGAACAGACCCCTGCCATATGGGCCCACTATAAGCGTGTACTCAATTATGTGGACCAGGTAAACACTAACCCTGTTAAGTCTGCAGATGGAGAGGCTACCCCAGTGTCCCTGCCCTCCAATCCACGGGAGTCTTTGGACCAGCCGTGCCGACCTGAGCCGACACCAACTGAGACGATGACCTCCTCGAGACTTCCTCCTAAGGCAGCAGCCTTTGCATCATCATCGACTCCCGGGCCAGGTAAGCCCCCGACAGTGGCCCCAGGACCCTGACTCGTTCTAGGACCACGGGAGCCAGGGCCCACAGGCCCAGCAATCCTTGTAGCTGGGTGGCAGGCACGACAGAGCCAACCAACTGTTTTCCAGACCGTGCGGGTGTTAGTCCGCCGCCCCAAGGTCCAGCCTCTAGCACTCATTGCTCGAAGCTCGGGGTTGGCCCTAAAGAATGCCTTGGATGGTAGTGGAGATGGTGGGTCGTTAGAGCGATGCTGGACCCCCATGATAAATAGGGATACTTCGCCACTACCTGGGGCCTTGCAATCCCTAAGTGGAATGGACAGTCTCATGCCATGTGCCACTGTTACCGTGGTGGAGGTTCCCACCTTGTCTTCCCCAGAATTGGGCCCTATGAGGGCAGAAGGAACAGCTCTCGGTATGTCAGGACTGGTTAACTCTGTAACGCTGACCCCATCGTTACCCTCGGATACCAACTCTAATATGGCGGGAGGGCTTGAAGGTTCTAGTCCATCACAGATGCACCTGCCCCCGGTGCAGCCAGACCAGGGAGACGGAGTGTCGATAGCCAATGGCCCCACTGTGTTGCAGGAAGGCTAACAACCACCACCAAAGGAACAGGCTGGACTCCTGGACATGGGGTTCGTGAATGTTTCCCTGCCAGTTTTCCCCGTGCCAGAGGGATTACCCAGGAATGTGGGAAAAACCCCAAAGTCTGATGTAACAACTGCAGGCCGCTCCGGCTTGCCGTTCCCCTCCCTGTCTGCTCCGGGCTGTTCTACTAACTTCTCCATTATGTCAAGGGAGCTTTCCGAGTCGAGCGACAAGCCTATCAAGCCAACCTTGCTTGGGCATCCCATTGCTGTAAACCTACCTTCCCCCACCTCTGCGGGAAAACCTGCAAGGATGCGGAATACCAGCGCCCAGGGGAAGATCGCCCACAAAGACCTGCAATATCGTCAGCGTCTCTCCTCCTTACAAAAAAGGGGGCTGGGACCATTCCGAAGGTATGCTCTAATAGCTGCCCCCCAGCTGTTCCTACAACAAGGCCACGGTTTCCCCTTACTACACCAGAGGTACCACCACACCTATGTACTTCCAAGACTCTGGGTGTGCATGGCACAAAGAGTTCTGGGTTGGGATCTCCTGTCAACTCACGGTGTCCATCAGCATGATGCTTGCCCCCCAGATCCTGGGGTGTGTGGACATGGACCTTGCTTTTCCCCTGGACCCCGTGCCCCTAAAGTCACCTGTGAAACCCCATCCTCCTTGTTAGGACCTCCTCCATTGGTCCAGCCTGCACCTGGACTTCCTACTTCCCCCCCACTGGACTGAGTACTGTGTTACACCCATTCCTCCTATGGGGTATATTAATGAACCTCACAAGGCCCTACCTTCCAGTAGTTTACCACCCTCTGGGCTGTCTGTCCCCCTATGGGCCTTATCTCGGACCCTGGCCTTCTCCCATCGTATTTGGGTCCAGACTCTTTCCCTTTTGTTCCCCCCTTGTCCCTTCCCCAGGGTGGCCTGTATTCCCCTAGCTGGCCATGGGGGGGGGGGGAGGAGAGCTTGGAGGGGGGTATTGTCATGGCTGGGCCTTGAACTCCCAGCCTCGGGGGTTGCCTGGGACGCTTGCTGCCTCCTGCGCCACTGGGGCGTTACTGCAGAGGGTGGTTTCCCTCCCTGCCTTGTCATTCCCTCTTTTCCTTCCAGCTGTGCCCCATTGCCCCCGATGGGGGGCATGGACCAGCTGCCCCAGCCTGATTGGATCCTTAGGGTATTTAGGGCTACTGGGAGCTGGGGTGGGTGCAGAGCTTCAGGTCATTCCCCTTGGCTTGTGTTTGGCTCTTGCCCCGTGCTCTTCTCTCCTGTTGCTGTTTATTCTCTGTCTGTATTGGTGTTGTGTCCCCTTGTGTTTGTTGTGTGTTATGCCCTTCCCACTCCTCTTGTGTGGGTACCTGTCCTGCTTGTCCTCCTTGTATGTTGGGGGGTTTCTTACCTAAGTTCCTTTCCTCCTGTTGATTGTCTGCACGTGGTGGATGCTGGTGGTTTCCTGTT
>QEPC01013419.1:2427227-2450516 GCA_003113815.1 Sphenodon punctatus
CACCTCGATGATGAGTCGTATGCCTTCCTAGACCAGCTTGGCTGGTACTTATGCGGAGTGCTTTATCTCCTGGACATCAGAGAGCGGCTGAGAGGTTCCCTTGCTAATCCTGTGTCTCCCCTTTTGCCTTCCCTCATCTTCCCCTCCGTCCTTTCCCTAGGCTCCGACCCCGGAGCCTGACACACTGTCTGCAGAAAGAGGGAAGGTCGGTGGTCAAGCGGACCTCCAACGGGAGGGAGTTCCACAGCCACGGCGCAGCCACAGAAAACACCCTCCTCATGGTTGACACCCAGGAAACCCGGAGGACCTTGAGGAGGGCGCCCTCGGCTGACCGCAGGGGCCAATCCAGGACCTGGAGAGTGAGGCAGTCCTGCAGGAAGGTGGGGCCCAAGCTGTTTAGGGCTTTAAAGGTCAACATCTTGAATTGGGTCCGGCAGTCAGAACGAAGCACTAATGTAATGTGCTCACGTTGGCCCATCCCAGTCAGGAGATGGGCCGCCGCATTCTGCAGCAGCTGCAGTCTCCGAACCAGCACCAAGGGTAGCCCCACATAAAGTGTGTTCCAGTAGTCTAGTCTCGAGGTAATAAAAGCATGGACAGTTGTGGCCAGATCTGAGTTCGAGACATACGGCCTAAGCCAACATACCAGATGTAATTGGCATAATGCCCCCTTCGCCACAGCCACCACCTGGACATCCAGGCAGAGCTGCAGGTCCAGGAGCACCTCCAGACTCCGGACCTGAGAAACCAGGGGAGGACGGACCCCATCAATGATAGGGGCCATAACTCCCTCGGCTTTCCCCACAACCATCACCTTCGTCTTGTCAGGATTTCATTTCAGGCGGCTCGCCCTCATCCAATCCCCCACAGCTGACAAACACCGGGTAAGCACCAAGACTGCCAGACCTGGGTCAGATGAAAATGAGAGATATAGCTGGGTGTCATCTGGGCATTTGATTTTCTGCATCGGAGTCTTGGACTGCACACAAAGAAATTAGAATGGCTAAAGCTGCCAGCACAGTAGCAGGGATTCTGAGGCTTGAAAACAAAAATGACAACACAACTCATAGCGGGTCAATTTCCTGCAAGTTCTGCCTCAGCAATATCTCTACTAGAAACCCAAAGTAGCAAGTTCTGCATAGTTTCTTGTCTGCGAGTCTCAAACTTTTTTGGGAAGTACCTGGTTTTGCAATTAAAACTCAGTCACTGTGAAAACTACTGACCTATAACATGTAATCAGTGACATAGCATGACCTCCTACTCATCTGGTGAAACTTTCCTATTTATGGGAAGAATTGGGAGCGGTCTCTGCATGATTAATAACTGATTCTCAGTCACAAGGCACATTACTAACTCCAGCTTGTTACTGTGACACACTGAGCTGTGCAAAACAATGCCACTTGAAGGGCTTGTTGCTTTTGTATAAAATGTGAGTATAAATGATGTCGTAGCGAGGCCCAGGCTCATGCTCTGATCGTTGGCCCCCTGAGGGGAGGGAGTGGGGCCCCCACTCTGGGAGGGGTCCCACCTGGGAGTCCCACTTCAAGGCAGCAGGGTCTCCAATGCGAAGCTTACCTTGGTGGGGTGAGAGCAGCCACTTCAGGCTGTCATCACTCTGTGAAGGTCAGGGTCCCACGTGGGAGTTACGCTACAAGCCGCCAACACACAAAGCCTGAGCACTGTGGGGATATTTTTAGAGTGGGAAAAGGAGGGAACAGAGCCAGCACTCAACCCCTGCCCAATCTGAAAACTTCCTAGCAGCACTCAGACCACTTGCAAAGAGCCCCTCGAGAGCCCAGCATAGCCAAAGAGGCACTAGACCAAGACAGGAGAGCCCTCGGGAAAGGAAGCTTTTCCCTCCAGGGCAGGCCTGTGAAGCCTGAGATTCCTTGGAAGGGGAAGGTACTAACTTTGAAGTTCAGAAATATTGGTATGAAACCTAGATGTTTCATGGGAGTAGCTGAAGCCTGTAAGGGTTTGGTCTGACCCAGGCTAGAGCTTCCTTGGAGGCACAGGTGGAATATAGAGGAGTTTCATTGGGTGTTTTCAGACATGACGGCTGCCACCATGGCCACAGACTGCCATGGCAGGATTCATCACACGAACAAACATTAGGGCAGCTGGGTCGGGGAAGGGGCAAGGAGATGCACAAACATCCATCCTCACATTCATGCCCCCATGGTATGTGGAGCAGCACACACCCCTGACCGTAACATGGCGCCCACCCCCTGCCACCACCCTGGATCACGGCACGTAAATCGTCCGAACACGCATTACAGCACGCTTTAGTCCCAGGAATAGCTGCCTGACCAGGTGGTGTTGGCACTTAGCCCGGGCTGTGTTACAGATTTCCCCAACTCACAACCCAGGCTAAGTGCCAATACCACCTGAGGAATCTGGCGGCAGTTTCTGGTGTTACAATAGCCCGTATTCCATGCAGGTCAAAGCGTGGAAATTCGGGCTATCGTAACATCTGAAAACACTCATAGAATCACAGCACTAAAGAGCTGGCAGGGACTCTGCAGATCATCAAGTCTGACTCCCTGTCTTAAAGCAGGATACCCTGTACCTAAAACATCACTGACATATCCAGCTTCATTGGATTGTGGCCAGTGGGGCCGATCCCAAGCCCTACGGAGCCCCTGCATACGCATGCGTTTTCCACACGACACAATGTACCCGCATTGGAGGTCCACGCGGTTTGCAAAAAGTCTGGGATCCGCAGACCTTGAGATCAACCCCAGTGAGCATGATTTTTCAACCAGTTCTGAACTCCTCTTATTGTTGTCTCCAACACATGCCAAGACCTTTTGAGACATCCTAGTTTGCTATGTTAATAACCCTACAAATATCAGGATAATTAAAGTCCCCCATTAGTAGAAGTTCATGGCTTTTAAAAACCTTAGTTACCATCTCAAAAAATGCTTCATCCACCTCCTCTCCCGGATTCACTGGTCTTTCTAATAAACCCCACCATGACATCTTTCCGGTTTTTTTCCCTCTCCTACTTCCACCCACATACTCTCACCCAGACACTTCCTCGGTATATTTATCCTTACCGTAAAGTGGTGAGATTTGATTGACCCAGGCAGGAGAGAGAGAGAGAGAGAGAGAGAGAGAGAGAGAGAGAGAGAGCGCGCACAAGAGAGGTGAAAATCTATCAGGAACAACTCCACCAAGGCAGGAACTACAAGGAGACAGTGGCTGAAGACTGACACAGTTGAGCAGGAAGGATATGTTTGTGAGCTGCACGGACACCTGGGGTATATTTTTCATCAATAAATCACTGGTGATAGAACACCAATGTCTTCAGGAAATCTCTTTGCCAGTCAGTGCAGTAGTGACCACCCTTACACACTGCCATCACTGGACAAAGGCAATCACTGTTTCAACTCCTGTTTGCACAGGTATACATCAACTGGGCACCAGGTGGAAGATTATACCAAAGGTGTTGAAAGAGAACCAAAAGCAATACCCAGGCAAAGTAAACTAATGCTCCCCTGCACAGTCAAATATACCATGTACTGGCTTTGTAGCACAGTAATGCCTAGACAGTGTTGTAATGTGATGCGGTCTTGGGTGTATAGACAGCATTAAATTGCAACACAAAACCAAATAAAGGTTAGAATATGAATGGGGCAGTACCGCATTGTAACACAAAGCCTCCATCACAGCAAGTTTGATTCTGTATAATAGTAATTTAGAAGTTTCTCTTTTGCAGCTGATTGATCTGAGATGTGTGTTGCAGGCTCTTAAAAATTCTTCTCTTTATTTAGATTCTGGGGTCAAAAGCTAATGCAGGCTGCTATCCTGAAACTACTTACAAGCCCATCATAGTTTCAGATTGTGGCCATACTCTTTCATATGCAGGATATGCACTCTTTCGGAGGGGGGAGGGGAATAAAAATGATGATCAGGTAGCAGCTTTCCATTTCTAACTATTATGAGTCCAAGATCTGAGAGTTTATGAATAAAAACATTAATTTAAGGACTGGGGGGGGGAAAGCAACGATATATAGATATTTGGCAATGTAACAATTGTTCATCCGTGGGGAATGAACTCAGGACCTCTGGATCTAAAAGAATGATCAAATGTTGAGTTAAAGGAGTACATCATATGCATAAAGACAGTTGCATACTGTCTGTAATGGTTAAGCAATGGAAGGGGGACAAAGAACCACATTGTTACCATGAATGCCCATGCCTGGGCACAACTTACAGAAATATGAGAATGCAACAGTTTGTTCATGTTAGCTCAGGTTGACTCATTTTAATTCCAGTCAACATTAGAGTCACAACATTTCTCAGCAAGGATATACTATTGCAAAACTGGCTAGTCTGAACTATAGACTGTGAAAACAAGTTGTCCCGGATAAAAACCGACGTGACAGTGGTCCGCTGTGACCAGGGACACACTGGCATGTGTATTTACATGCTGTCAGATGTTTAGCCGCATGCCCTGGGGCTGGGTTGCCATAACTCTAATCCAGGATGCTTATGAAAAATACATGGTGCAGGGTTGCAGCAGTCTTACACCATGTATTTTTCATAAGCGTCCTGGATTAAAGGGGGACATGGCAACCATACCTGGGCTGGATAGGCAGGTAGCCCAGGCTGTTTCCTCTGAAAACCTCAGCGGATGCAGCCCAGACTAAGGGCCACCCACACAAGCTAGCACATGTGTTTGGCTCCGCCATCCCCGCTTCAGGGCAGGGGCCATCATAGCTGGTCACCATGGCTATCAGTGGGGCGCGTGGAGCAGTGCAGGGGTGGGGCTGGCTGCCCACTTGTCTGTTTAGCTTCCTGCCTTACCCAGGGCATGCAGGCAGTGGGAGAGCGCTCCGGCCAGAGGCATGTTAGTTCAGTGCTCCTGGGAAGGGTGGCTGCAGTTTCCCGTTCCGGGATGGACCGGAGAGCCGCTCAAGAACATTCGCTCTGTCTAACTCTCATCACGTTTAGGAATAATGAAAACTGATTTGGAAGTGACTTTTGTGAAGAAAACAAGGGTACAAATGGGGAGCCTGATACTACAATACATGCTCATCCCAAGGAGTAGTGGTAAATGTGACCTCTCTTGTGAGTATAAGCCACAAGAAAAATCCAGAATTATGGCCCAAAGAAGCTGGTGTAGAGATTTGATTGAATGGTTTTGGAGACACAAAACTTCTGGGTTCTATTCTTTGCTCTCCTACTGACTTGTTATATAACCTTTGGCAAGACACTAGATCCTGGGCATGGTGCCAAGAGCCCTCCAGGTAGTGAATCCTTAACCAAACAGAAATTGAGGGTTATCTTTCAAGGAATAAATATATTCTCTGTACCGAGTTCTTCACTTCTTGGGGGGAAATCATCACCATAAGCATCTAGAGAGGAGAGCAGAAGGTGGCTCATTTTTCTGCATTGCTTATCAGCATCATAGATCATAGTGCAGGAGAGCAGCCTCTGTGGTGTTGGTATTCCCCTTCCTATATATGTAGGCAATGCTCTGGCAGAAAACCAAACTACCATGGAGAGGGAAAGTTAGCTATGCCAGTTAAAGTCAAGTCAAGTCAAGTTCGGTTTATTTGTTTAGCCAATGGCCGTTACAAAAAGTTACAGTAATAATAATTATATACTATAATATAATTGAAATATACCAACATGTACATAACATAAATTCTACATAACATAAACTATTCACCCCCTCATCCTTCCCAATATCCCACTGTCATTTACCACATGCTTCTCTTACGTCCATCCCATCAAGCAACTAGTATTCAGACCCATGTCTTACATCCCTTCATTTATTCATATAACAATCTTTAAAATCAGTTCTCATCGCCTTACCCTTCCCGGGGCTTATGGTGGCACCTTGACCCCTGCAGAGCCATCTCATAGACCCATCTTATCAATAAGGTACAGAAAATAGAAAACCTATCCTTAGGAACCCGTGCCTTCCCCTTCCCGGGGCTTGTGGCGGCACACTTGACCCCTGAATTACACTTCTCACTTTTACCCTCTCATCCCATATGAGAGGAAAACCGGGCCCACTTTGTGCCTTCTGAGGAGAGCTAAGAGACCGTTTGTTTGTCCTTCATTTAAACAAAAAGGGGCCCTTCCCGGGGGCTATCAAGGACCCCCTCCCCCCGACAATTACTGTTCTCCAGAGTCCCTATATCTAACCTTCTGGCCCTAATTCGAACCAGCCCTTACTAACTTCATTTTCTGGCAGTATACCCTCCTCAAAAATTTTGCCACATTCCTCGAGATCCTGATGTCCTTATCGCATAGGAGAGCTGATACTGTAATGTGTTCAATAATACTTATTAACGGTGTTATATACAACTCTCTCTCGTCCTGATACCTCGGACAATCCAGTAAAATGTGGCTTATCGATTCTCCGTTGCCCATGCTACACTCGAGACAGAGTCTCTCCCCCCATGGGGTTCCTAACAATCTACCCTCCAAGACTGCAGACGGGAAACTATTTATTCTGGCCAGGGTAAAGGGTACTCTAATATCCCGCATACTCAGATCGGCCAGATATTTTGGGCCCTTTGGCGGAATCAACCAATCTCTATACTGCATCGCCACCCTTTGCGTCATGAGCAAGTCATGCTCCCTTTGTAGATCCTGGTCCCAGATTCTGGTCTTCACCTCCATCCACGCCCTTCTAAAGGGAAGCCTCATAAGGTGAGTTGAATCCAGTCCCAGCAACCTAAGTTCCTGCTGTATCCAAAGATACCACTTACCCCTAGCATATGGAGCTATATGGCTAGCTATTGATCCAGCTGGGGTCAGAGTTAACCTCAGCCAATATTTTAATATTGCTGCCTTGGCCTGGGAAGCCATACATTTCACACCCGCCTCAGCCCTTAATAAGACCGCTGGCGTAGCCCTAGGCACCTGAAGAATTGTTCACAACACTCTATTCTGTTCTTTTTCTAACTGAAGGATCTTCCCAACTCCCCAGACTTGCACCCCATATAGCAGCTGTGACACCATTTTTGCTTGTAAGAGATGCATGGCAGGTTTGAACAGTTAAAGGTAGGTGCCAGTTAAAGGCAGGTGCAACTTACTTCCACTGGGAACAATTGTTGACCAGTTCTAGTCTGTTTCTGGAACCAGGGCCGGCCTTAGGATTTTCAGGAACCAGGGCGGGGGAGAAATGTCTCTACTCTCCAGGCCCTAAGCCTAGGGGCACTCCCCGGTTCAGTCTGGGGGCGCTACCAGGGCCTGGGCTCGGGGATGGGTGGAGGAGCACTCCCCTCTGCCCATCCCCAAGCCCAGCCATTTCGGGGCACTTACCCCATCCGTTGCTGTCCTGGGCCCTGGGCCCTGCGCCGGGCTGGCTCCCTGCGTCCATGCGCTCGGGCAGGTGCAGCAGGTGCAGATTAAATCTGCCGCTGCACTGTCCGCCGCCACCGGAAGTTGCTAGGGAGTGTGGGAGAGGCGGGGCCTCTGCCTCTCCCTCACTCCCGCTGGCCCACTCTGCTGCCTGTCAGTCTCGGCCGGGGGAGTGAGAGAAGCAGAGGCCCCGCCTCTCCTTCGTTCCCCCTAGCCAAGACTGACAGGCAGCAGTGGGGGGGGGGGCGGGCACGGAGTGAGGGAGAGGTGTGGCCTCTGCCTCTCCCTCACTCCCGCTGGCCCACTCTGCTGCCTGTCAGTCTCGGCCGGGGGAGTGAGAGAAGCAGAGGCCCCGCCTCTCCTTCGTTCCCCCTAGCCAAGACTGATAGGGCCCCTGCGCTCGGGGTCCCTAGCTCCTGGCCACTGTCAGGCCGGGAGCTGGGGCCCCCGAGTGCAGCCCCCCCCAGGAGCGGGCCCAGGGGTGGCTGCCCTGAGCCACCCCACAGTAAGGCCAGCCCTGTCTGGAACAATGAGTGTTTTTCTAGAGACTGACAGACGCCGCACAGTTTTTATTTTCTCAGCTCTTTGCAGATGCTTGTCTCAGGAAAAACACAACACCAAAACACAAAACCTCACCTCCCCCCAAAAAACAAAGGATCCAATTAGCGGTATCTGATATTTCTATGAGCCTAACTGACAGACCTCATAAAAAGTGCTTATTCGTGTTAGGGCCAGTCTCCTCCTTACAAGAGGATTAAACACAATTAGCATCAGTTGTGTCTAAACTGATAAGGCAGCTGGTCTGGCAAATAGTAAACCTGTAATTTTTACAGTGATAAAAAACTCTCCTTCCCTCCTTTCTTTACAAAATGATCCCTTAGTCCCCTCAATTTATTGTTCATTGCTTCTTGCTCATCTTGAGACTCACTTATTTTCCAATCAGTCAGATCACTGGAGATTGCTTGCCAGAAAAAAAAAAAAGACTCGTCAAACAAATGCCAGTTTAAGATGGGCGGTGGACAGCTGGCATCAAACAGAACCCCACGCATGGCCTCATTCACATTGCTGTTAAACACAAATAGTCAAGTTCTCCCACTAACTGAAACTCCACCTCCAAAATGACCCAATTTTTTTCTTTAAAGGGGCTTAAAGTGATGCCAAGGAAACCTCCACTGCTCTCATTCAGTTTTAAGGATATCAAAAGATTAGCTTCAGTAAGTGAAAGTCAGCCTAGTATTTAAAACTATTTATAAAGGTTAAGTCAGAAAGGCAGTATTTTCTGTCATGTGGATTTAAGGTGATATTTCCGCTGTTTATTTTTGCTCTTTAATTTTAGAGTGAATTTATGACTGGTATGTTATCCATACACATACAAGTAGATACTGTATGTATATAACTCATATGAGAACCCATTCCAGCTTGCATTGATGTTTGTGGAAAAATTTCCACTTACTTCAGTAGGAGTTAGATTGAGCTTTCAGTAAAGAAATAAACTACACTCACTGCCCAGACTCAGGTACCAGCTTCCCATTACTCACATTCTTCATCTTATTAGATTAGTTGGTTCAAGGCATGAAAGAAATAAATTAAGCAGACGCTTCCTAAGAGATATCTGCTGCTGTGTTCCTAATATAGCAAGGAAGAACGCACTTTTCCCACACTGAATAGGAACTGTGACACCGACCCTCAGGAAGCAAAATTAAGCCACACAGTGAGAGTATAAGTAAGGCATCCAAACTTTGTAGTTACGTTCAAGAACATAAAAAGCTTACTACTGTTTTTTCCTCAGCTGCCTACAGGCTCGTCTTCAACACAGTAGCTGTTAAACTGTTAAAATGGGAGAGAATAAATATCTCGGTTTGGGAATGTTAGCCTGTTTCTTCTTTTGTTAGAGAAAAGTTAAGTCTTAGCAAATCTAAAGAGACAGTGTGTTGATGCAGCACTCCTAGAGAGAGTGCTGCAACTTAATAAGAACAAACACAGCACACTGCAAACTATGGCAGAATGTGCTTGAGCTTCTGTCTACTCTAACATTTATTTTGAGAGCAGCAACACAAACATATAAGCATTACAGAAAGTTAGCCAATGTGAACATGATGAAAGATTTTTTGAATAACTTGTAACTGCTGGACGGTTGGACTCCATTCTTACTTACAGGTCTATTGTTGATTTCAAATAGTACTACAGTTAATTTGCACTGGTAATAGACAAGAATCAGTACCATTGTAATCTTGCTATAATAATTATTCATTCAGATGTCACCATTCATCTATCCGCCAATCTATTCATCCAATATGGGTCAGAGATTATGTCCATGACAGCTGTTTTTATCTTTTAACATTTTGGATTAAGCCCTCCATTTGTGTTTCTCTGACTGAAGTTATGAGGCCCCAGAACAACTTGAATAATTCCCCTAAAGAAAGTCATGTATTTCAGGGAGAGGAGTTTTGTTCAATACACAGGCTAACACTTTGGAACACAACATTTTGGGACACATGTTCAAGTAGGACACTGGACTGATCAGGCTGCTTTTACATGTGTGCCCGGTGCCATGCCGTAAAATCATGTGCCACATAAAAAGTCCCATGGGTGGGGTTTAGATGCGATGTCAAGTGCATGACTAGCTGCTCGCACATGCTTTAGTGCCGCGGACTAAATACCTCAATATTTAGCATGTGCAAGCAGCTATTGATGTGCATGACATCACGTCTAAACCCCACCCACTGGATTTTTTATATGGCGCATAATTTTATGGTATGGCACCGCACACACATGTAGAAGCAGTTTTTGACTCCGAAGACTCAAGTTCTGCTCCTGACTGTCACTGATCTGATATGCAACTGTGAGCAAGTTGCTTCATTTCTCCCACCCTTAGTTTGTCTTCTTCACTGAAAAATTGTAGGTTTTGAGCAGGAACTTTCTATTCAAATTCCTGGACCTAGCTTGTGAATGCAGTCCTTACCCTCAAGCACTGAAAGAGTGAGGTCAGAGGAAAGGAATGGAGAGGAGGGCATGCTCTCAAGGACATGGAATGGATCAATGGCATGGATTCATTATCTAGATCTTTCCCTCCTTTTCTAAGTACACCCCTTTAGCATCCCCAACCTAAACTTCTATTCGGCACATAGAGCTTGGACTAATTTTCAAAGTGGCCCATGGGAGGTTAAAAGTTTCCCACCCCTGTTCTAATGAAACATAGTAACTGTACAGACTGTGGTCCCATCTTATAGTAAATCCGACATATATTTTGAGTAAGAGAGCACTGTACTACGGAAACAGAGCGGCAGATTCATTATAGGGAACAAGCTTGCTTATATCCCCATGAAGGAGGAACTTACAACTCCACTTGAAATGCACTTTTTAAAGTTAGAGGGAAATTTTGAAAGGCAAAGCATCACTGTAGAAAGCCAGAACCAAAGTTTCAGTTCTAAGCACCTCAGAGGTTGAGGGACATTTGGATTGAGACAAAGAAGTGTTGTTGGTTTGGACCAACTCTACAGATTCATCTAGAGTCCAATCCTAAATCATTATCCACGAGATAATATTAGGACAGGATTCAAATAAATGCTACTGCCACCAAATGCCAAAGATAATTATATGTCACTAACTTAGAAGAGAAGGGCTTAGGAAGCTACAGATATTCTTTCCCTCCCCTAATAAAAAAGCATAGCTATGTCAGCTGGCAAAAATAGATCGATCAAACCATAACTCTCCAAACTGCATAGCTCCTTATCCTTCTGAGTAAATTCTTCTGTTGCAGTTTTAAAGCTAAGCACTCAAAATCTCTTCCCAAATGAAATGCTACTTCCAAATAAGCATGTTTTCTTTGCAGAATGCTCCACATTAGCCCAGAAGGCACACTGAGATAAGAGCATTAAAAGAAAATATTTAATAGAAGGGGAAGTTAAGTGTAAACCAGAACAGATATCCTATATGTAGTGATAAACCTTCTTACACTCTCTTCACAGACAGAATTCTTAATTAGTTCACATTTTTTACATGAACACAACTTAAATACTTTAAAAAGCAGTATTCCAATCTACTTTACATTGGGAGATTTTCTGCAAAACGGAGGGTGTTTTTAAACGAGACACAACCACACATGGTCACACATCAACCACCCGGCCCACAGCCCATGTGAAGGTGGTGTGGGTGCTCCCACGGTGCTCTCATGACCCACCCAGCACTTGCACATGGCCACTCACAGGGCACTGGAGAAAAAAATGGAGTGCACCATGGGGGGGGGGGGGAGGCGAAACAGTGTGTGCGGACAGGTGCCCATGCACCCCTGGCCCGTTTGAACTGGGATGCCCACACACACCCATCAGACAAGACTGCAGTCTTGCTGCCTCCCCATTCTGCCCCAAACGCTACCGGGAGCCCTTAAAGGGGATAATGGCTGCCCATATGAGTTGCTTCAGGGGTCAGTCCGTGGTGACAGAATGCGTGGAGGCTGCCTGCGTGGGCACAGTGGCCTGGCCACCCAGGGAGCCGCCCATTAGAAACCCTCCCCACTCACTCTATGTGCGTGGGTGCTCTGTGGCTGTAACACTCAGCAGACACGCCTCAGCAAAGCCTTGCTCATTGAAAAACACCCTGAGACTCTGGGTCAGGCTATGCCATTTGAACTCTCAGAATGTACTGGGGAAAGTGTAGGACTTCACTGTACTAGTAAGAAGAACAACTGTGCCCCAGGCAACCAATTAGCAGGAGTGGCTGCACCATCTACTCCAGGCAGGTGCCGCATTCCCCTTCCTGATCAGCTCCACATGGGGACTGGAAAACCCATTGCTCTTCCATGATCTGCACATCTAGGAGTATAAAACTGAGGAAGACCTGTGGTTTCTTCATTCCAGACGCTACTAGTAGGCATGGCTTTTGATCAGGGAGAGGAAGACAGTGGAAGAAGAGTCCTCATACCCCACCCCCTCCCAGCTATGACTTCCCTCACCAGTGCTGAGTGTCCACCCTGGCCCCATGCTGGCATTGCCCCACTTCCCCATGCCTCCCCCAGGTTTCCAAATGCCCCCCTGCGTCTCTCCTTCCATCTTCTCCCCCACCACCCACATTGCCCGCCCAGGCACATCCCCCTCCTTCCAGGTCTCTCATCTGCCCAGCACTCTTGTGACTTTCTATTGGTATTATTCTCACCACCTTTATACCTATCTTCACACCTACAGAGCCATATGCACTATTTTTACATGTACTGTTTTTGCACACAACACTAAATCCAACTAAGCTCCTCACACAACAGAACTTTAGTAAAAGCGAGAGCAGAAAAGCTGGTTCTCTGTCTTTTTTCTCCTTTTGCACATTTTTCTCATGTAGCACATCCAAGCTTCAAAATTATTTCTCTGAATTTTTTAAAAATAAGCAAAAGCTTATTTCCCCTATATCCTCAGATTGAAGTGATTTTTGTCCCTCTACCCCTTAGAAGGAAGGAGCAGGGACTTGGAGCAAAGGGGCTCCAAGGAAGGAGCAGGGACTTGGAACACATGCAGCCTGGCAGAGGTTGCCTGGCAACCTCTGCTTGTGGAACGAAAGAAGACCTTGGCTTCCAAGGCTTCCTAGCGTCCATCGTGGGGGATCACCAGTCAGCTCTGCATTCTGGTTGGTGACCCTCAGAGTAAAAGGACACAAGAGCACCCACCCAAGATTGGATGTCACTGCACTGTGAGCATAGCAGGTTGGCAGTTTTTTGGACCAGGAAGGAATTTTTCCATATGCCTCTGATTGGCCAAGAGGAAACTATTTATTTATTTATTGCCTTCCCCCACAGTGTTTGCATTGAATAGGCAAAACACTTCCACGTTAACTGAATTTTGTCACACTCAATGGTCCAGCTGAAAGCTGGTGTGCAGGATATAGCTAAAAATGTGAGGCATCTCCTTATGAGATGGGGAAACAAGGTAGCGTTAGAGCATCGGGTGCGGCTCAGCGCTCGATCCTTCCCAGGGGCTAAGGTCGGTGCAACCATGAATCTGCAGGACCAGCAAAGTCCTGGATTTGGCATGGCACATCACTTGCCTCTGCTCCTGAGGCCTCACTAAGGGGCCCCAGCAGGAATAACGTACCCCCTCCCCAGTACAAGCCAGGCGTTTTGGAAAACAGGTGTTGGGGTAGTTTGGTTTCATGCAAAGGAGGTGAGTCCCGAGCTGTAGGGCCTCCTAGTGTTAATGTTTAAGCACCACTGAACCTGGTTTTTATTAAGGGGAAGGGATTTGGGCCCCCTCCCCAAACATTTAGCATGTTAAAGGTAAATAAAGGGTGCAACCTTTTAAACCAAACGATTGTGCCCTTGTTTCCTTCCACAGTGCGGTGACAAGCAACCAGAAGGGACCCACTCTGAGGTTTAGAACAGCTATTGCTTACTTACCACCACTCAGTGCACTAGATACTCTTGGAGAGAAAGTCACAAAATGGGTGATTTTCTGCTTTTGCCTCAAAATTTAAAATTGCTGCAGCGGAGTCATTTTTAACAGATTTTCTTCAAATTTGAATGCATTCCACACTCACGCAAAGGACCCTCCACGACAACTTTCATTAGGACTTTTCCTGTTATTTTTATAATGTGTAAAATGTTTGTGATTTTAACACTGTGTTGTACACGCCTTAACTATAGACAGGGACCCGAGTTGACTGCGTTGCTGCAATTTGCAGTGATTTTCGCAGAATCAGCCAATCCTCACAGAATCAGCCAATCCTGATCATGACCCGAGGGTAAGTAGGCCCCTGGGAGATGAATTGTGGGTGGGTGGGGTCTGAAGGCCCAATGTTTGCGTGAGGGAGGTGCTGAAATTCCAGAGGATTTGAGCTGTGTTTGATTAGCAAAGTTGTGATTCTACGTCAAACCTATTGCAAATTTGCTTCCCAGCATGCATAGTTATGCAAATCAAGTTAATTATGCAAATATTAATGCTCATGGTGAATTTGCAGAATTTGGCTTCACTGGTCGCAGAATTTAAGATTTTTTGGTGCAGTCAACTCAGGTCCCTGACTATAGAGCCATAGTGGTTCCAATTACTGGGTGCAGCAACATGAGACACTCTGGGAAGGCTAGCATGCCTTGGGTAGCCTTAACCCAGTCTGGGCAGCCGGGCCAAGCGATGCAGTGCACTGTGAGACTGGCTGCCGCCAGAAGTTCCCCTGCCCCGGGATGAGGGGAGCAGCTGGCTGCTACATGCTTATGCCCTCCGGAAAATTCCAAGGAGGAGTCATGTAGCAGCTTTAACCCATACTGGGTAAGGCTGGCCAAGGAGTGCTGCCTGTGTGCCATGGTGTCTCCTGCCCCACCACACGGTGAGCTCCATGGCGGGGCTTTGAGTGGTGGGCTCTGTCACCCATCGCTCGCTGCCACATCACAGCTGAGGTGGGAATTTGGTCAGGCCAGGGGAGGGAGGCAGGGCAAGACTGGGCGCCTGCTCGTGTGACCAGTGCCTCAGTCCGCCCCAGCTGTGACAGGATCTCCAGCAGTGGCCTAGCTGCCCTGGGGGAGCACTCCTCTGCCCAGCTCCCTGCGTTGGCCCTGCAGTGTGGTGGCCATAGGGCCGTGTGGGGATCAGGCCCCAGCAGCTCATGTGGAGACACCTGTTGTCTCTACATAAGAAATGAAAACTCTGAGGAAGTTTCTGTGCCTAGAACCAGATACACTTAGGCCTTGCTCACGTGATACACCCTGGCAACTGCTGGGAAATATTCAAGCATTTACATGCTTGTCGGGCAATTTACATTACTGTAAGGCAATCTTCCACATAAATGCAGTCAACTCAAGGTAGTTACTCTCGTCTGAATCTGGTAGTTACCGCCTCCATTATTGTGACAGAACTATCTTGGAATTCAGGAGCCCATGTGAACACTCACTATGTAATCTCTAAGTACCCCAGTGTTTATGTTCATGAGAATACTCCCTAGGATGCCTCCAATGAGTGTAAGAAGGGGAAATCAACAAACAAATGTGAACAAGAAAAGTGAAGTCCCCTCCTCTCAATTTTCCATAGCCCTTTAGAAGCCTGAGAGAACTACTCCTCAATTAGCTCAAAGTAAATAAACTATTTCAAAAAAAATACGACGCAGGTACAGATGTTTTCATCTGGCAAATATTCAAATGATACAGAAAGTCATTGTCTGTAATCCCTATGGCAATAACATCATTCCAACTCCGATGCTATTGAACTGCATCTCTAAACAAGTTAAAACTACTCCTTGGAAGGAAATACAATTTTTAGCCTGAGGTTATTCAAGTGTAAGCAATAAGCATTATCCCCAATATCTAGGGTCAGACTGAGGCTTTTTAGCTGCTTACTTGCTGAAGTATTTCCACTTTCTTCACTTTATGCTTGCCGACTCAGACAGATTAGAAAACCAAAGCAGAAAGGTTATCTGATGCCAATTATATCCAGTTACATTTGTCATCATTCTTTTACTGATGTAATGGTAAAGGTTAACCTATAAAGGAGCAGAATGAGTCTTAGGTTTCACAGTTCTGCACATACAAGACTGTTCACTGTTCCAAAAACAGGATCATTAAAGTCTGTATCAGGAGAAAGGATCACGTGTTATTCACAACCACCTTAACAATGAACATAAAAACAATATGTCATCTTCGGCAAACACACAAGGCAAACAACAGTGAATAGGACATATCCTTGTTTTGGGCACGTAGAAAAAGAAGGCATTGATAAGAGATATGTAGTCTGCATGGGGCCTTTTGGTAAAGGAAATATTTTAGGTAGCCGATTTTAGGTTGTTAGAATAGCAACAAAATCAACAGTTAGTCCTTAGTGGTTCTAGAACTGGGGAATGAACACTGCTAGACTAATACACTCTGTGGTATCAACCCAATGGCCCAACACCTACACAAACAGGTTACCAAAAGAAAAACCAGAACCAGACACTAAAACTGGATTTTTTACTCCAGGGTTGGCAGTACTCCAGAAATTGAGCACTTAGACCACATGAATAAGGAAGCTTCCCCATTTCTCTCTAGCATCCCCTTTGGCCATCTTTAGACTAGTGTACGTGTGTCCTAGAAGGAATAGCACACAGCCTGCTGTGGATGAATCAGAGAGGGGCTTAAGAGTCTGAACATTTTACTAAAAACAACATTTCTGAGTGAACAGTGTTATGATTTAGGTTAACTGCTGTGAGCAATAAAAACAAGTCCCTACCTTACATAGCTGGTTCAAGTACATTGGAACACTCATTCTGCTCCAGCATGTTTTCCCTGTCCACAACCGCTATTTCCCAGACATTGGACAATTTCATGGGAGCCAGCACAACCCAGTGAACAAACTGTTGGATCTGGGCCTGGGAGGCTACACGGGATAGGGCTCAGGTCCCATTTTAGCCATGAATTCATAAGATAACTGGATAAGTCATTCTCTCTCAGCCTCAATTCCTCATCTGTAAAAAGTGAGATAGGGCTCAGGTCCCATTTTAGCCATGAATTCATAAGATAGCTAGATAAGTCATTCTCTCTCAGCCTTAATTCCTCATATGTAAAAAGCTGGAACAACAGTAATCTACCTCACAGGCCTGTTGTAAGGGTGAACGAGATAAGATTGTAAAGAACTTGGAGCACTGGAAGTACTATATAAAGAAGAAGAATAGTAAAACACAATCTAGTGCTTTAAAAGGTGTTCAGAAACAAGTTTGGGACATCTAAAAAAATTAATGTCACCCCCACATGCAACTGCCAGCTGGGATCCAGCCAAAGTCAAGATATTCAAAGTAATCCTCATGTATACTATGGAGTTCAGACACAAACATCCCCAGATATGTATTTGAAGCTAAGTCAGACCTTAGAATTGGTTTGGCTCAAGAATGAAAATGACAAACATGGCATACAGTTGCCTTGATCCTCCACTCACTTTAGCTTTACGGACTGTGCAATCCTCCAGCAGGATACCATGCAATCTAGCAGTTAGCACAAGGTCGAGTCCCACACTATAACTAATTTGTTTGCCTGCCTGGGTTTCTCAATGTTAAATTAATAGACAAGGTATGTTATGTAGGGACTGGACCAGATGAACACTGAGATCATTCCCAACCCTACAAGTCTATGATTCTAACTAAAACACTAGGATCATTAAAAACATTTTAGTTGGAGATTACCCAATGTGGTTTAGTTTATACTGGTTTAGCCCATCTTGTAAATGCAATTTAAGCTAACGTAAGTGTCTCACTCAAGAATGTGCATTCATTTTACTGAAGTTTGTAAACCAATCAAACTTGGAGCTTTGAGGACTTTGCTACCTTGTCCCAAGAGAGACGGGACCAACTCCTCTTTAGACTATTTCTTCTGGTGACTACGAAATGCAGCCATTTTCACAGAATGTTGTAACATTCAACACCACAGAAACACAAAGTTGATAAATATAAGGTTAGGGCCCTCATTCTCAAAGTGCTTTTCAGTGTAAGCCAAATGCATTACTTCGAGAATCAAGGCCTATGTAGCATCACTGACACGCACTACAAAAGTTACTTTCAATGTCATTTTTCTTTTTAATTTAAGACAATATAAAAAAGACACACAGAAAGTCACTGCATGGACTGCATAGCTGTGAGATGAGCACCCTATGTTACTAATAAAAACATTTAGTATTGCTACAGTAACTTCTAGCCAAGGACATATATGAAGTTTAATGGGATAAGCCTTGCTACATCCTTGAGATAGCCGCTATCCCACACATTCACAAAGGGAGCACTCGGGCATAGTGAGCACTAGTATTTTGCCCAACGTCACAGAGGAAGCATGCAATAGAGCTGAGAATGGAAGCTAGGCCTGTTTACTTTTTCCCTCCATGCATTTATGCATCATTCCTCTCTTGGAATCATGGATATTGCAGAAGACTTGGAATATACATGCTGGACCAACAATTGTAACTCTCTATCATTTATTCTGAATGCTACAGAAAATAAACTCAAATTAATTAAGCCAAGTCTCAAAAACTCTTTGTTGATGATTTGATACATTCCCTCATTGTTTAACAGAACAAAAATGTAAGGAGACCTATGGCAGAACAGAATTTCTAAAATCTGAAATGCGGAAGAGCTAGCTTTGAAGTCAGCTTTTTTGCTGCAACAGCAGTAGCTTAAAGGAGGCCACCTGTCCAATCCTATTGGTCTTGTCTCCCAGCCCCCAAACAGTAGCCTGATAGAAGTCTAGGTTTGTGGCAGTTTTGGATAAGGGGATTCTAGTCATGAAGTGGGAAGCTTGGTGTGTTCATTTGCATGTCAATACAAAGAGTGCTTTTCCAGCTCACAACTAGCTGAGAGTCCTGGGAACAAACTGAGAGGTTTGGTCATGGCTGTGTGGGTATGAAGATCTTCACAAGAGCACAATTTCTATGAGAAATGGTGGAAGAGTTTGCCCATGTACTGCTGTCATTGTCACATATGTAGCACTATTGACTCTGACACAGTCTTGACTTATTTGAAGCACTAGTTATATTTCATGTGAAAACATAAAAATACTGCTGTCTCAGGAAATAGCAGGTTATCACCAAGATAAAAGGTCAGACTCATTTTTAGAAGGCATCTAGAGGTTAAAAGAAATAAAAAAGAGATAATTATGTTTTTCTAGTCTACAATTTCACTGAAACGTTTCTCATGAAAAGGTTTTCTTTTTGCACAAAAACGGAGAGCTGATGATTGCAAGTTCATGCTCATATTTCAAAAAGAACATGGCATTTGCAGGCAGGAATAAAAATAATGCTAATTACTGCTTTTGCTATTTGTTACCAGCATTATTTTTTTAAAATAATACATTGTTGTCGTTTTATTAAAAAATAATTTTTAAATCACATTTGCAATTAATTACTAATGAGCCCTTGGAAAAGATACTTATTGACCGCACTTTATGCATGCTCCAAAACAACTCATCATGGCTTACCACATTCTCTAAAAATAAGGGCAGGTTCCCCAAAAAAGAGCACACAGGTGGCAGAGAAGTAAAGATAATCATACACATTTAAAGGAATTTTCCAAGCAAAAAACCCAAGCAACAGACTAAAATAGAGTTTGTTCTGATTATGACAGCATGTGTGCACTGCAAAAGGAAGTGAAATCTGAGAAAATTGGACTTTTCTTCAATCTGCTTAAAACTCGTGGGGGCCTACTCTTTTCTGCCTTGAACTTTTGTAATCATTTATGCCAATGTAGGATGGAACCAATTCTGAGTTGTGGCATAAAGCTGACAAAACCTCACCATCTAGGAAGTCTGCCCTACACTGGCTCCCTCTGCCTCAACATATTCAGCACAAGCTTCGGTTTAACCTTCAAGGCTCTTCATTGACCTTACTCCCCTCTCTCTCCCCACACTTGTTTCTCACCATATTCCTGCCTGGGCTCTGCCCCCATCCTTGCCTGCTTGCAACTCCCTTCCTGCTCAAAACATATTTGCGTTTCTCTCTTGCTGCCCCTCATGCCTGGAACTCTCTCCCTGGACACATTTGTTCTGCTCCCTCCCTCCCAACCTTGAAATCCCTCCTGAAAACCTACTTTTCTGCAAGGATTTCCCTAGCTCATCATGAGGAGGAAACTGCCCGCTCTTCCCTCCCTCACTCAGAATCCTTCTCTTTCCTGTAATTAAGGGTGAAAACAAATGAGATAGATGCAAGCCGAATCTTCTAACTGCCCCAGAAAGGGCCACTGCAGTCACCACACTGTGGGCAGGTAAGAAGGGAAGTTCAAACAAGCAGTCCCCGCCCGGATTCCATCACAAGTTCTTCCATGCAGCAGGTCAGCTGAGGAGCCACCCACATGGGGCATGACTCCCAGACCCCTGCTGTGTGGCAGGATCGGGCCCCCAGGAGGAGTTGCCAACGAACAGCTGATATGGGGGGTTGGAGGAACAGCTGATATGGGGGGCAGGATGCCAAACCGCTGATTAGGGGGCCCAGAGGAGTGCACTGTTTGGTGGCCAGGGGCAAGTGCACTCTTCTGGGCCTCCCAATCACCTGTTTGGTGGGCCGACTCCTCTGGTCCCCCCTAATTAGATGTTTGGCAGGCAGGGGTGAGTGCACTTCCCTGGTCCCCCCAATCAGCTGTTTGGTATGCACACCCGGGCTGGATGAGCCCACTTCTCCTCCCCCCCCCCCCACCAGTCAGCTGTTTGGCAGCTGGGGTGAGCACACTCCTTTGGACCCGATCCTCCTCGGACCTTGCTTTGCAGCAGGACTGGGCAGGGCCTAACAGATGGGAGGGCGTACATTAGGCTCGCTGGGCAAACCTTAGCCCACGTTTCATCGCCAACCTTCTCCAGACAACGCGGATGGTAGCAGTCACTCATCCACCCGGAGGCAAAAGAAGGTGAACACCTGGTGGTCACTGAGCTGCTGAGCAGGTGACTCACAGGCTACTGTTGGCTACCGTCTCATTTGTTTTCACCCTACATTAATCACATGCGCCTGCAGCTTCTTAACTTGACGAATGTATGCTTCTCTCTCACTATATTCGCCTCTCCCTTGTCTCCCCTTCCTTGTTTTTCTTAGATTCTATGCCCTTTGGGGTAGGGACCCACCCATAACTATTGATTGTACAGTGCCAGGCACATTGCTGGCACTATATAAATAATAAATATTATTAACAACTGCTCCTGCATAAATGGAATCTCTCAGTGTCAGAGATCTGGTGTAATTTATTTATTTTTTATTTTTATTTTTTAAATTTCCATCCCGCCCATCCTGCCACAGGCAACTCTGGGTGGATTACAACAACAACAACAACTTTAAAACAAACATAACAGGGAGAAATTTAAAAATATCCCTAACCGCCCACCACCCTAACCTATACCCCCCCACTCCCCCCAACGTCGACGGGTTCGACATCTACACATGACTTTTAATGACCACACTTCCCCCCCACAGCCTCTGGAGCAGGAGCAGAGTCAAGGAAAGACGTGGATAGAATGCTACTGTGCTTTATACCCAGCATCCCTAGGAGTCACAAGTAGCTGACATATTTGGATCGAAAACAGGACTGCATTTGGAGTTGAATCAACACTCAGAATTTGGCTGGCTCAAGAATGAAGATGTCAGAAGGTCATAGAGACGAAGTAGTAATACAATGATATCTTTTTATTGGACCAACTCCAGTTGGTGGAGGTATGCAAGCTTTCCTGACTGGCCTGATGAAGGACCATGTGATGTCCGAAAGCTTGTGTACCTCCACCACTTGGAGTTGGTTGAATAAAAGATATCATCGTATTACTACTTTGTCTCTATTGCCTATATTTGGGACCAACACGGCAACCATACTTTCTCTACACAGATGTCAGAAGGTGGCATACTTGGTTGCCCTAATTATTAGGAGTGCAAAAAGAGTGTAATATACTGACTTACAGGCTGAAAGGGAATTGAGAGGAGTGCTATTATTCCTTACATCTCTTAGACTGAAGGGTGCAGAGAGCAATAAACCTTCCATTCCACCTTTAGGGAGAAAACAAGACTTCCGATCTTTTTTGCATACACAACAAATCTACAGATAAATGTCTACGAGGGTTATAAAGTCATTTCCTATGTTTTATGGTCACGTTTCACTTGAGAGAGTTAGTGATCACAACAAAGATGTCGAATGCAAACCTCTAATACATGGGTGGGGAAACTCTGGCCTGAAAGCCAAATCCAGCCTGGGGCTGGTTTGTTTTGTTTTTAACTGGGCCTTTTCCAGTTCCTAGATCAGGCCCATGGATCCAGTCCCTGCCCTCACACACTTGAAGAACAAACTCAGGGAAAGGGAGTGGAGATGCACTCAAAGATAGGGATCGATGAATGATCTCAACCTTTCCCCCCCTTCCCCCATCCTGAACACAACACCCCTAGCTCCTATTTGGCCCACAAGGCTGGTACTAATTTTCAAAGCACCCTGCAGGAAGAAAAAAGGTCCCCCACCCCTGATCTAATAGTTATATGCTATATAGACCTCTCTATTTAAACTGTTTAATATAAGAATGGTAATACATTTCCTATTGGAAGAAGAGTGACTTATTCCCACAATCCCAACACTGGCATTTTACTAGCCAATGAGCCTAAAACAAACATTAGGTAGAGAGAAAATTCCTTGAGGACTACTGCCAAGGACAGACAGAAACTAAAATACTTAGCCTTGTATTAAATCATTCAACTGCAAAACCTGTACAAGCACACCAGGTGCAGGACAATAATGAATCCATTTCCTTGCACTTCCACTTCGGAGCTTTGCCTGATACAACAAGAGAAACAAGGGCGTAGCTAACGTAGGGACAGGTGGGACATTTGTCCCAGGGCCCACCGTGGCTGGGAGCCCATACCTATGGTAGCTAATCCACCCGGCCCCAGCCGCTTGTCCCTGAGGTTTTTTTTATTTTTAATTTTTTAAAAAAAATAATTAAGCCAGCCGCCGCCACTGGCTGACAAATGCCCGTCCCCCACCCCCGCCAGCACAATGTGCTTTCTGTGCCCCCATTGGTCAGCTATGGGCTGACATCATGCTTGACCCGCCCCCCCATAGCCATGTATGGCTATGGGGGGGCGGGTCAAGTGTGTGAGCCCTCCACATGGCAGAGACCTTACTTCCGGGTCTCTGCCATGTAGAGGGCTCATGGGGGGGCGGCGCATTTGTGCCCAGGCCCTGCCCCGGCCCTGGGGTGGGGGCGTAGAGCGAACTGGGGCCCGAACTAGCCAGAGCGCACCCTGGTGTGGCCCCGCGGCCGGCTGGAGCCACTCAGGTGGCTTGTGCGAGAAGCAGAGGGGAATCGAGGAGGAGCAGCAGCCCAGATTCAGACCCAATCCAACAGGTAAGGCTGCCACTGCCCAGCGCCCAACACCCGTAGCCACCAGTCCCTCTCCCCCCAAACCCAGTGCCCCCAGCCTGTTTCCCCGCTCCCAGTGGTCCCCCCTGTCCTCTAACCCACGAGGCCCCACTCCCCTCCAAGAGAACCCAGGAATCCTGGCTCCCAGCCCCCCCTGCTCTAACCCACAAACC
>QEPC01013419.1:2450682-2473510 GCA_003113815.1 Sphenodon punctatus
TAGCCCCCACTCCCCTCCCTGGTGCTCCCTGCCTCCCCCCCGCCCCCAAACTCTGTGCCCCTGTGATTTGTGACTTTTAGGTGTTTTGAAAATGGAAAATGTGATGTGATAAAATTGAGGTTTTGAAATCCTGAAATTTAACTGTTAGTCTTGTGATTTTAATGCCATGGGGAAATTACAGACTTGGGGGGGCGGGGGGAGACAAACACTGTTTTTTAAAGCAGCTTTTAATTTAAAAGAGGTCAAATACGGCCCAAGTTTTGTAGAATTTTATTTTATAGCAGTATCAGATTATTAAGATGTCAAAAGATTTACTACAACACTGTTCTGTATTTACTATCTGATGGTACCAAAATTATGTTTAAAGAGGTGGAAGATGTGTCTGTAATTCTCTGTGTGTCTCTGGAGCAGTTTTGTGGAAGCGTTCTCTGGAATTAGAGGGCAACTGTTACATGGGGCTCTGTGGAGCTAGCTAGAAGATGTGCTGGTGTTTTTATGGTGCTGTTGAGGGTGTACTTGCGCTGTGTGGGGCTGTTCCATGGCTTCTGTGGGGCTAGGAGGTGTTTGTGTTGTGGGGCCGGCTCTTGTCTGGAGTTGTTTGTGCTACGGGGTTCTTCTGTTTTCTGAAAACTGCATCTCTGCCAATATAATTGGGGACAGTTTCCTGCAATAAGGATGCTGGAGAGAGGAAGAGGGGGGCAGAGAGAGGACTGGGGGGGGGCGGGATAGGGGGGGCCCAAGTCCATTTCTTGTCCCTGGGTCCACTCCAACCTAGCTACGCCCCTGAACAGAAAGGTGTTTACCACATATGGAACACCATCAAAGTGACAGAGAAGAAGGAATCCATAGTGTGATATATAAACACAAGCAGTTAGGAGCAGTTGTCAAAAAGGGGATGAGCACTGGGAATTTTAAAGCTACACAGAAACAAGTGACACATGAGCATATCATCCAGGAGCCAAAATCTATAAAAATGGGATGCCCAATCCTCATCAGGATGGTGCAGTTGGCAGCTTGTTTACAGATATTTAAGAAGTGGCAAAATATCCATCCTCCCCTGCAGCAATGAAGTGATTAAGTCAAACACAAGCTTCATTCTGTAAAGTGTTGTGCTCCTTCTATGAATGCCTTCTACCCCCAAATGGAGTAGAGGTCCGGAAGATCAGTAGATAAGTGAATATGTAGAAGGAAAGTGATATGTTGGAGGGAATACAAACTAGTATTTGTGATCAGCTTTCTGTAATTGGCTTTTGAACATATCCAAATAAAAATATAGCTAAACTACTGTTAACTTGAAAAAGAGTTAGCAATATTATTTTTATTTATCTTTTTCCTCCACCATGTGAAAGACAACATGGTTAAGTAGGCGAGACATTAGGCTGTGAGATAGAAAACCTGGGCTCTCTTTCCAGCCCTCTTTACTAGCTTTATAACGCTGGATAAACCACTTACCCTTTCTGTTTTTGTCGATATAGCTTGGATTTCTAAGCTCTTCTGGTTAGGGACAACTCTTACTATAACTATATACAGCACCTACCATAATAAGATCTTGATTTCCACTGCATTAGAAAATGGAAAGGACTACAGCAGTACTATATAGAGCAAATGGAAGTATTATGACCAGATATCTACTGTGCACTATGCACCACTTGCTTTCTGAACCAGAAACCGTCCTGAAGACATTTGAATGATTTTTTTCTACATAGCTCAATAAGAGATAAAAGAAGAAAGAAAGAGTGATAACTCACAGTTAATAGCAATATTTTATTCCAGATGAAGGTGTCTCTAATCTGTCACAGATAACCAACAAAGATACAATTTAATACTGATTGTATCTACTGTGCCAAGAAGTATAATACTTTTTTCCCTGTCCTAGATTATTCCCTGGTGTTGCTGTGCCCTAGTAGATTGTACCTAGATCTACCACAGAGATGATTTAATTCTGATGGTAGGCAAAATAATCACCATGGTCCCAATCAAAGGTCTGCGTGCGCCACACGTGCTGCACAAACACAGCATGCACGTGCACTACACACAAGCAATGCATGCACACAGTCACTCAGTGTACACCGTGAGAACACAAAGCTCACACCAGGTGTACACACACACCTGGCATGCGGACTTTGGATTGGGGCCCATGTCTCTATCCTCTCCCCTAAAAGGATGCTGTGTGACTTAATTCATGCTTGTAAACTGCTTTGGATTAAAGGTGCTTTAAAGATGCATAACATGGTGACAAATCAATAATCAATCAATTAATTTTGTAGTGGTCTCTATGCTACTGCAAGAACCAAAAAAAATCACCTGAAACACAGGCCCTCATGACTTGGACTTCAGGAGAATCCCAGATGGCTTACGGCACCACAATGGGTGTTTATAGACAGACGGGCTATCACACCAGCCCACTTCATCCCCGGGTGGCGCAACCATCTAAAGGCAGCCCACCAGATGTTGAATCAAAGCAGGTTGTGTCTGCTCTAGGCAGCCCTGCCGGCAGTGCTCCAGAACAGCTCAGAGCACTGCCGGCAAAGCAGGCCAGACAAACCCAGGACCCGGCAGTGGTCCATCTAATGTGCAGACCCACACCGCTGCTCTGCTTCCAATCAATTGTTGTCTCGGGCAACACCACCGTCTTGGACACTCTAGCCTGCAACTCTATGGTGTGGGGGGCAAGTTGCAGGGTGGGCCACGGGTCGGAGAAGGGTTTGTCTGATCCTGACCCAGGCGGGGCTGGAAGCAGGTGGATGTGAGGGGGCAGCTCTGTGTCCATCTGAAGACACCCAATGTCTATGGCACCCAACTCAGCAATTGTGCTTCCATCCAGTAGTGGGCATGGTACAGACACACAATCATTACAATATTTTACACATGATCTATGGTTGTAGGTTTTCATTGTGCTCTGTAGTTTTATATTTTACTTCCATGCTTTAAAAATTCTTATACATGAAAGCAATGCCTATGTGGTTTTTTCCAAAGTCAATTGTCCTTTCTGAACCTGGGTGCTCTCCAGTCCATTTGATTGATTTTATGATTCTTGCTGTTTCTTGATCCAGTTTATCATTAAGGACCAGGCTGAGCCCAATTAGCACTTGGGCTCAACAAAGTGCTACACAAAATCCACCTTAAGGCCCAATCCCTCCTGGAGCTCCTTGTCATTCAGGGAGTATGTGTACGTTGCACTATCTTGTCCAGCCTACTTCCAGGTGGGCTTCACGCCCCACGGTACTAGTAAGGAGCAATCTCTGCATTCCCCAGAGAAATTGCAGAGGCATCTGGTGCATATGTGTGCATTAGAGGAAGGGGATGTATTTGCTTCCTACTCTTTCCCTGAATGAGGATCTAAATTAGTATGCAATATGCAAATAATTGTTTTTCCTGGATTTTATTTCCCACTCTCACCCATTTCCCTTG
The DNA here is from genome assembly GCA_003113815.1 of Sphenodon punctatus. Classification (NCBI taxonomy): domain Eukaryota; kingdom Metazoa; phylum Chordata; class Lepidosauria; order Sphenodontia; family Sphenodontidae; genus Sphenodon; species Sphenodon punctatus. Next base: position 2,454,094 of record QEPC01013419.1, read on the forward strand.
ATCTGCTTGTGATGGGGTGTCCTGAAATCTAAGCTCTCTTGTGAAGTGTGTCCCCAATTATTTAAATTAGACCATTAGCTTAACTGCAACTCATTGCCTTTTTTTCCTTATCATTTTAAGTCTGATTTTCATTTCCCCAGTTCATTTAAATGTTCTCCGATCTTCCCATGCAGAGATAAATTCATTCGACTTGTAAAGTCCATGCAAAGAGGATTTAGAAGTTGGTGTGTGTAAAAAACGGGCTTTTATACACCTGTGTATCTCATTCTCTCTGCTTCCTGGCGGGAACATGAAGAGGGAGACTGGAGAGAAGGGGGAAAACTAGACTCTCATCTCAGCATTATACCTGGGGCAGCAGTTTGAGCCATGCTTGGACTGCCTCAATGCCTAAATTGCACACTTACTTGCCAGCTCAAACATTCAATTTTCTAGGAAGTACTCATGCATACAACAGTTGAAACTATCTAATCCCATGTGCAGAATAATTTCTCTAAAAAGCAGCAGCATCCTTAAATTGTGTCTTTTTTTTTTATCAATCAGTCCTTCGGAAAAAAAATATTTCACACCAGACACTTTCAAATGACAACCAAATCATTATAGATTTCAATCAATACGGGGCCTGATGCATGAGAGTGTGGACCAATGAATTCCCATGTTAATTTTCCATGTCTAAAGGAGGCAGGCACAAATAAGTTTGGACAAATTATTATTTTTTATTGGTACTGATTATAAACTTCTAAGGGGGAAAAAAATCTTTTTAATTAAAATTGCCCACAAGTGGGATTTCCACAGTTTAAAATACTCTGCTATATTGGCAGAACACATCACATTTTTAGAAGTCACCAGTTCAATGTTCTTTTAGTCAGGAAGCCTTTGAAAAGCTACTAATGGGCAGGCTCTCTAAATTTTGACCACAATTTCAATCTTGGTATGAACAGTAATTTGAAAAGACTAGCAGATGTGTGGGTTCCCTGATCTCATTTATTCTGGGGGAATCTACACACTTTTTACAAGGTGTACCTCTCTCGCTCTCTCTCAGGGATAAGAGGGAGAAATTGCACTAGGAGGGAGGCGAAATGCAAACTGACCAACAAATCAGGCTGGTACTCAAATGCCTTTGAGTTTGACCAAGAGATTATTGTGGTAATGCTGAAAGAGGATCCAAGAGAGAGAGAGCGCACGAGCTTTCCGGGGAAGGGAGAGATGTTAAGATATAGACTTGCATTTTTTCTTTTAAATAGACTTAGCTGGAAAAGAACAAACTACATGTACAGCAATGTATCTCAGTATATAAAAGAACCCAATAAAATTGGTCTCTCCTGCAAGGGAATCTCCTAGTGGATACATCACTGTTCTAAAACAATGTGTTTTGCATTACAACTTTATTCTGCCTACTGCCCCGCTTGGAGCCAAATTCCTGTTTCCCTCCAGCTTCACACACATATAAACGCATGCACGGGCAATAATGCAATCCAAACGCACTACAGGAGTGAATCTTGGAAGAGAAACCGAAATTTTACTCTTTAAGCAATGAGCGGCGCGTGATTTAAAAATCTTACCAGCTTCATGGTCATGTTATTCTGTTCCCATCGCCACAGCATCAGACTCATTTTCCCTGCACAGCACAGTACCAACGAAGCACCTGCCAGAGGAGCCAGCCAGGACCAGGCAATGCTACAAATCCATCTCATGCGTGTCTCCAGTCCCTTATAATCCAGGTGTTACAGGGAGCTTTCCCCTTCTCTTGCTTGAGACAAATCATTTTCATATTGTTTTTCCAGAGCGTTAGATTTCTTGCGCACAGAGCAAAACCCAAACCATTATGCACTCTTCTTTCTCTCTCCCAAGCCAAATCAAACAACTCCTGAAAGGAGCTCTGAGCAGGCAGCTGGAGTTGCAGGAGTGAAAGCAGGACAAGGAAGTCTCCCCTCCCCCGGCAACCACAAGCACTTCACAGATTGGGCATTCCTGGTTCAATGGGCCGTTCATTATTTCAAAAAAGAGCTGCGTTTAACCCCTTCAGGGACGGATTTTGGTCGTGCAAACTGGAGGAGTCATTAAAATTGGTTGCTTGGGGGGGGGGGGGGAGATGAAGGAGAAAATATAAATAATTTCTTCCCCATTTAAGTCATTAACAAAAATTCTTAAAATAAATGTACATTTCAAACGAGAGCCAGAATAAGGTCTAAGTGATGCATGTTGGGGGTGGGTTGGGGGTGAGAGGATGGAGAAAGCTATGAAAAAACTCTTCATCATTAAGCCATGGGAAACTGATCAGAAAGAGCTCCTCGATATTCTTAAAGCTGATTCCTGAAATTTATTTTTAGTTATTGCAGTCTAAAAGGTTGAATACAGCTGCTTTCCCCCCTCCTCAATCTGTTAAATAACAAGGGACTCCCTTTTCCTCTTTCTACCCCTAAGTAAAAGCCAGAGGAGAGGGATTCTCTGCAAGTTTCTCTCTGACACAACTATCTGGATCAGATGCCAGGAGAAGCAAAGCAAAGCAAAGCAGAACTGCCCCTCCCCTCACCAAATGCAATTAGGGTTGCCATCTTGCCCTAAATTTTAATCCAAAGGGGAAGGTCCTATTCAGAAAGGAGGTGGGATGGGCAAAGAGAGACTCTCCTGCCTCTTTCCAACACAACCACACCCTCTTCAGAGCATTGACATCACAATACTTCACAGGGCTGGGGCCACACGGGAAAGGGGGTAGGAGAGACTAAATCACTCTGCCCCTTTCTAATGTGGCTCTGCCGCGCCTAGTGCCTACTGCTACTAATCATTTCTATAGCGCTGCGCTACTGGGCATACATGGCATTTTACAGTCACAGATTTTTCAGAGACAAGTCCCTGCTCAGTGGGCTTACAGTCTAAGAGGTGGTGACTTGCCCAGGGCCACCCAGTGAGTTCATGGCTAGGTAGGGTTGCCAGATATGCAAATTTTTACCTGCCATTTGTGAAAAATACATGTTGCAGGGCTGCACTGGCACCAGTGCGGCCCTGCAGCATGTATTTTTCATAAGTGACTGGTAAAATTCTGCATATCTGGCAATCCTATGGCTAGGGCAGGATTTGGACCTGGCTTCCCAAGTCCAAGTCCACGTCCAGCACCTTGTCCACTACACCACACTGGCTCTCTAGGCTGAGAAGTTGTGACTTGCCCAAGGCCACCAAGTGAGTTCATGGCTAGGGTAGGATTCAGATCCTGGCTTCCCAGGACCAAGTCCAGCACCTTATCCACTACACCACACTGGCTCTATTGGCTGAGAGGTTGTGAGTTGCCCAAGGTCATACAGTGAGTTCATGGTTGGGCAGGATTCGAACCCTGGCTTCCCAGGGCCACGTCCAGCACCTGAAAAAAAATTCCTTCAGCTAATAATGTGTCCCTGGATAGTCCAGGGAAATAGGAGCTTCCCCTGGAGACAAGAAATGATGTGGGGAAGTTTCAAGGCTTCAGATCAAACCCAGAGGAGCGGTAACCATCAGGTCCAGTCTTAGGGGGTGGCAGCCGTTACCCTGGATTGGGTCTAAGAGTGGTAGTGTCACTTCTGAAAATACCCATAGGCACCTGCCTAGGGCAGCAGATTGAGGGGGGGGGGGCTTGGGAGCATCTGTTCTCAGTCCATGCCCATCACGGAATGCCCTCACTCTGCCACTGGCACGCTCTCACTCCGCTGCCGCCACAACCGCACTGCCTCACCTGTGCCCTCCAGGCACTCCAGGGGGTGCCTGGAGGGAGAGGACCACATTCATCCCACCTGGAGAAGACTCATTCTTACCCCCGAGACTCCCGCAAACGTGCTCTGCAGTGATGCCAAGTGGAAGAAGAGACTCCTCTCTGTGCTGGGCGCTACCATTGTCTCCTTCTCTGCCTCAGATGGCAGCCCACACATGCACCAGAGCTCTGGTGGGCATCCTGAGTTGCCTAGGGGTGCTAAAACCCAGTAAGTCTAGCCCTGGTAACCATAGCTCTATGCCAGATACCGCTCACATATTCTGTTGGCACTGCAGTATAGCTTTTTTGAACTCCCTTCTGGTCATAGTAGCCTCAGTGGATTCTGTGGGGACTAATGGTCTGCAATACATTCTGCAAGTGTGGACAAAAGGCATTTCCTGGGCCCCCAACTCTGCGGGAATTAGTATCTTCCCCTCCTATACGGCAGAACCTGGCCCATCTGATAAGGACCAGATCAGTGGCAAGAAATAACTCCATGGTGGCAGCTTGGTCCCCTCCCATCTGGACCAAATTGGGCACCATCTGATCCATTAATACTAAAGCTCCACTGTACACCTTGTACTATACCACTCATAGGAGTTATTTATTATGGCATAGTTTTGGCTGTTAGTAGACATCCTGGGAAAAATAAAATGCATAGACAGAAAATCTCAAAGGACTGACTGCATCACAGAACAAATTGGGGGAGATTAAAACAAGATCTGAAGTTGAGCCTCACTTTTTCAAAAGATACCCACAAAATTTTTGTCTGTGTTTTTACACCTGCGAAAATGCACTACAGACACAAATCTGAGCATGCGCATTTCTAACTTTCACTGTCTGTGCCCACTAGGAGCATAACCGTAACCACAATTTGACTGCAATCATAAAAATGTTATTCCACACTCGATAAAGCAAGGATATCCAGACACAAATTTTCCCACGTTGGGTGACTTTACTGTATTTCCTAGAGTTTTTTCATAGAATTGGCAACTTGGATTTGGAAAATCAACTTAAATATATTTAAAACTAAAATTCTGCCTGCACACCCAACTTTTTGCACTTTGAACATTGAAGGTGCTATAAAAATGATAAATAAAAATAAAGCAAATAATTTTTTATTTGTCTTATGATGTATTTAATTTTTTAAACCATTGGAGAGTTGACTGCATGAAGCACTCTTTTCAAAATAGGGGCCCAAAGTATTTCTATTTTACATCAGGACCCTGAAAAAAAATTAAATACCTTTTTGTCATGAGTAGAGAACTAGGTGTCGAGATATATACAACCCTAAATTATTTCATGAGGTTATATTCAGACATTACAAGTAAAATTTTAATCCTTTCTGAAGAATAAAGAACTCTTGTTCCTTTGTTTTGTGACAACATGGACCAAAGCACTTGTACAGCCAAATCTTCCCAGTCAGTCTTATACATTAGTGAGTACCCTGCTGAAAGGTCACTTATACAACATTTGAAATCAGAGGGGGTCACAGCCTGTTGGAGGGTTTGAAAATAAGATGTATGGTTCTCCAGGAGGGTCAAAGGCAGATACAATAACCTGCTGACAACCTCATGAATGAGTGAATGAATGAATACACTTCAAGAGAGAAGCTTGGATGTGAAGCTGAGGGAATTTTAAAGAAGAATTACGTAAGAACATCTATCCAGTGCTCACGCAAACTGCCAGGACCTTTGAGTCCTTTATTTTTTTTTAACTGAGTTTAATTTGTCCTTTCTTCACTGCTGACACAGTGAAAACACTACACAGCCTTCCAGTCAAAATACTGTCACCTCACTATATATCTTGGTCAAGTTTGTGCATCCAGGAGATGCTGAGTTTGTGCCTCCAGGAGATGCAGGACAGAAGTGCAACCCAGGCAAAGGTGGGGGAAGGGGGCTTTAAGGTCACTTTTGCATCTTAAAAATGTTGTGCTTCCCCATGGGCCTGCACAGGTTGCTGAGATAAATTACAGTACCCCCAAGGCTGTGCTAACATTATTTATTATTAATTATTATTATTATTATTATTATTATTATTATTATGTATTTTTGTTATTAATGTATTGTTTATTTATTATTATCCTTATTTTATATTTACAAAGGGTCCCATCCAGGGATCAGCTCTTGTGAGAATGGCAGTGTGGTGCCTTCTTAAAGCCCACCTTGTCATTAACGACCCTCCATTGTACCTGCAACTAGGGGAACTCTTGTGCCAGCCTCCTGTGGCACTGTTCTGATCCCTACAGGTTACTGTGTACCAGTATATAGGGCTGAACAGATCCACAATGTTGATTACAACATTTAAGGACAATGCTGCAGCTATACAAACTATAACTGTTGTAAGTAGGAACATCCTAACTTTGGCCATCTAGTTATATGAAAGGGATTAAGAAATAATATGACAACGTGACATTTTTTTATCAACCTGGTACTTTTAAGAGGTAGCGAAGATGCACATGTTGGAGTGTAAATTCTGTTCCATCCCCCTCACTTTCCAAAAATCAACCAACTAATCTCATATCCCCATAGACAAGTGATTTGGCTTTGGTCACATTCATTCAACTAAGCTTTGTGAACTCAGACATGTTTTGGGCTAAAAGGCTCTTATCTCAGGAATCCTGATAGGGTTGCCAGGTGTAATGGGCATTTATTTATTCTATTAAAAAGTAAGACCTAGGGAGCTTTCTTTCATACTCCTGGCTCTCTACTGGAGTCCTTGAACAAAATGAAGGAGATAAGATTCAAATTGCAGTTGGTAAAATCCTTCTCTGACCTTTTGCCCCCTAACAGCTACATTTGGGGAGCTCTCCCATGATCACTGTGCATTGGTTGCACTGAGACACAGACCTCAAAAGTGCATCTCATATATAGTTCTTAATTTAAAAGTGAAAAGGAGGTCATTGGATTCTTCAGAAAATTATGCTCAAGAGGCTTTCCAAGAAACTTTTTTGTGAACCTATGACGTGACAACACAGCAAAAAAATAGAGGTTTCCACTACACCAAATGCAATCTTCCTACAAGGGCATTGTTTACAGCTCTGACAGGCATCTAAATCTCTGCATTAATTGTTAAGCAATACTCTTTATTCACTGGTGGGTCTTACAATGACAAGAAATGTGCCTGACTCCAGAATCCACAGCATCCTAATTAGACATAATTCTAGCTCCCAGTGAGGAATAAAACTGTTGGGAAACAAAAACAGGAGGAAACAGATGTTAGGGACATTATGAATGAATTCAGAGAATATAATTATTGTCTGTACAACTATTACTAAAATGAAAGCTCAGGGAAATCCATTAGCTAATAATCCATTGTTTTGCCAATGAAATATATATATACTAGCTCTCTGCTGTTTTTGGCAATTGCATACTTCCATAATACCAGATTTGTCACCAGTACTTTTGCTTTTTACCACAGTTACTATTTTTACTCAAATCATGGAGCATATCAATACAGCATTTTGTTGCTCATCATTGCTGCCATGATATACTATATGTCTCATAAAAATAAATAAATTTAAAACTTTTTTTTTTTTTAGGAAAATAAACAAAATTAAAATGGCGATTTTGCAAGAATTGCTGACATTGTCAGATATCTTCATTTACAAAGATTGTACCTTTTCATATTTTGTACCTAAGTTTTATAACACAAAATTTTAAGCAGCATTTTGATAATAGCTTTAGTAAAAATTTTACTAGTGAGGGGGATGAAATGAGTTAAAAAAAAAAAATAAATCCTAATTTTTAAAAGAATGTTGATTTTAAACAAGTAAGTGTCAAACGTTTCTGAAAATTACAAATCAGTTACTGCAACCAATCCTCTCCTCTCCCCACTGGCTCCCTCTTCCTGAGCGTATTCTACACAAGCTCCTCGTCTTTACCTACAAAGCCCTTCACAACCTCGCTCCCCCCTACCTCTCTGCCCTGATCTCCCTCCAAACCCCTGTTCGAGCACTCCGCTCCTCTTCCATCCCCTCCCTCACCCTCCCACGCCTCCCCTGCTCCTCCAACCGCTTTCGTCCCTTCTCCCTCGCTGCCCCGCACGCCTGGAACTCCCTCCCTGCCCACATTCGCCTTCCCCCTCCCTTTCTACCTTCAAATCCCTCCTCAAAACCCACCTCTTATGCTCTGCCCTTCCTAACTCCTGCTAAGCATCCCCACCCAGGTTGATTCCCCACCTGTTATCTGCAAATTCCCAACTTACTGAAACCAAGCCAGGAACGTGTACCTGAGCTCTTGCATCCTCATGAATGTTGCATCCCTTGTCTCTCCCTCTGTTCCCCCTTCCCTGTCTCCCCTCCCCCTGTCTTCTTTAGATTGTGAGCTCTTGGGCAGGGACCGTGTCTATCTTGTTCTCTGTAAAGCGCCAGGTACATCGCTGGCGCTGTATACAAGCTTATTATAATAAATAATAATAATAAAATCACTTCAGGCAATGTGCTATTTGACTGCAAACAAAAGGAAACAAACTACATTAACTACCTGCAGACCTGTTCCTGCAATCCCTTACTGATATTCGTAGTGTCCACAGTTTTAGTATGGTGAAAAGTTGTTCATAATTTCTTCAGGTAAGGAATGTTTATGTTTCTTTCCAGTTTATGTGATGTGGTGCACCTCTCCAGTAAAGTAATGACAACAACCGTTACGCCATGATGATATTATTACCAAAACCACTATTTAGCTGTTTATTGGATAAAGGATGTTTTCAGAGGTAACGTTTGCACAGTTTAACCTGCTGTAGTGCGGGTTAATCCAGGTGCCAACATTGTTAAAAGACATCCGTCAGATGTTACCACAGTCTGGCTCCTGACCGTAGTGGAGTTTTCCTTGGCTGTCACTCTGGGAAATCCCTGAGTGACAGCCCAGGCTAAGCTCCACCATGGTCGGGAACCAGACGGAGTAAAGCGGGCTATTGCATCTGATAGCCCACTTTACTATCCCTGGTCCAGAGGAGTAGCGGGAGCTGGGCACCGTAGCAGCCGTCATTGGCCACTATGGCCTCTCGTCAGCCGGGGGGAGAGACACTGCATGCAGCGCAGAGGCAGGGACGCGAGGACACAACTCATCTGTGTCCTCATCTGTGTGTCACCCTGAGCCCTCCGGGGCTCAGGCCACTGTCACACTTCTTTGGTGGCCTGGCAGATCCCGACTGGGGTGAGGGCTGGCTCCACCATCTGGAAAAGCCTGTGGTGGCAGAAGCAGCCCTTCACATGGGAAAGCACCCAATATTGTCAATATTACTGGAATATCCAGTTGTATAGGGTAAATATTTACCATTAAAATCAGTGGGAGTTGTGTGCAAACTGATATCAGGATTACAAATGCCTGCGCCCAAGGTCATAGAAAATGCCAAAATCAAAGTCACTAGAAAGTTCTCATCAGGATTTTCATGTAATAGAGTTCATATAGCCTCTCCGTTGAATTATACATAAGAGACTTTTTGTCTGTACTATCACTAACGTAAATAAACCTCGGTAGAAATCAGGATGCCACGCCTCAGAGAAGGATGATATGAATGTGATTAGATTTTTTCCCCACAGTTCTTAGATTTTTCAAATTGAGGGAGTCCCCCCGCTAAGCGCCTTGTGCGCTGCGGGGGAAGTTTGGGCCCGCCTCTAGGGGAATGAGGCTGCAGGGGGGCATTTCTGTTCTTTCCCGCTGCGCGCGGGGATGCAGCAAGCTGGCCGCTTGAAGAGCAAGCTGCAATCCGTCCTGGATTGCAGTTTGCAGCGGCAGGGTTATGGCGCGAAAATGCGCAATTCTGATTGGCCGGTTAAGGCCACGTGGTGCAGCGCGCCGGGCAGCCCCTCACTTGGTTGGCGGCGCGCTGCTGAAGCCCACCCACCCACCCCTGGACTAGTGCCGTGGATTTAATCCGGTCGCCTACTTATTGTGGGATCAGGAAGGAATTTTTTTCCTTATAAAAAGGGTTTTTCGACTTCCTCATGGCACTGTTGGGTTTGGAAACGTCGGGGGTGCATGGGTGGTTAGGTTGTTTTTTATAATTGTCGCGGCTGTCGCGGTGTTCAGTACCATAGGTTTAAAAATGGAAAGGGCTCTAGGGCCTTGGGTGTATGGGCAGATGATTGGGATCATTCTGCAATGGGTACCTGGTGAGTAATTTAGGGGAGGGGCGCCCCAAATTATCACAGGACGGAAGGCCAGGCGTTGTGTGCATACGGGTAGGATTTAAGCGGTCCCGAAGTTTGCAGCAGCAACGTCTGTCCTTCTGAAGAATGGATCAAGTCGGTCCATTGGAGGGGGATTGGACTGGTATCTCCAATCCAGAAGGTTGGTAGTATGGTACTGAACGCGGGTGGGGGTGAGAGATAGTTTAAGGTTTGAGTTATGTCATCTCTTCACCCCTTCCCCCCTTTATTGTTATTCACCCAAGTTAATTTGGTTAATTGGGTCTAATTTTAAGCAGGATCTAATTGGCATTCTAATTGCCTCACAATTCGGCATGGGAAACAATTTGAAGCAGGGTAATTGGTTTTAACTCTATCCACCGTTATTCATCAGTTCAATTGGCGTAATTGGTTGTCTTGTTTCTTAACAGGTTATTAATTAAATTCGGATTCAATAAAACAGCTGCGGCCAGTTTTACCCATATCCTTTGTGTCTGAGTCTTATTCCTAGTGCGGGGGCAAATGGCTCATCCTCAGGCAATAGAAGCGGCAGTTTTTTCCTCGCTAGGCGCATTAAGCCATTGCACCAATTTGAAGCAAATGCCAGAGCCATTTCTTATTTACAAGTCTTATCTTTCCCCCTAAAATCTAATCACGTCTAATTTGAAGAAATGTGGTTTGTAATATGACTAACCTTTTTCTGGTGGCAGGCAGGTTGTTCCATACTGTGGCACTGCTGTAGAAATACACTTACAGTGATGGATTAATACAATATGATATTCTTTAGTAATGAAGCAGGCAGTGCGTCAAAGTGGCATGGAAAAGAATTCTAAGTCTGACCTGTAAAAGGAATGCTCTAAGGGCTCTAGTACCAAATTGCTCTGTGTGGGAATGAATGCAGCAGAGAACCTGTGAGCCAGGATGCCTGGGTTCTTTATTGGCTCAGCCTCATATTGAGTTGTTCTGAGCAAGGGTGCAATCCTCACACACTTGAAGTCAATGGGAACTGAGCTACGGACTGTAACTCAGACACCCTGAGTCTCTTAAACTGCCAGTCCCTCGGTTTCCACAAAAGGGGGAAATAATAATTGCCTCTGTCATAGGGATTTTGTGATGGTTAATATATTTGTGACAGATGGAGTCTTTATATCACTGGATCCACTGGAGTGGCAAGTTGTAAATAATTGCATACTATTTCCAAAGAAGTGTGGACTAGAACTCTTCTAAGCCAACTTATTACTGAACTGTATACCCCTCATCACCTCACAAACCTCACCTTCCTTGATGCTGTAGAAAGAGCATAGGACCCTGGCAATCTCCTCCCTTTTTAGGGAGTCTCATTTCATTGGCTTCATGTCTATATTTATAAATCTAGGAGGGGATGAAGGTAGGGTCCACTGTGGCCTTAAAGCTTGCATACTTTCATCAAGAATACTTGGTCCAATAAAACCCCATCTCCACTCCCCTAACACTGAGCTCATTCTTTCAGTGATTGAGGGTAGGGACTGGATCTAGAGGCCAGATCTAGTGATTGGAAAGGGGCCAAATAAAAAACAGCCATGATCTGGATTTGGCCCATGGTCGAGGTTCACCACTTCTATGCCAGGTTCACACATACAGCTAAAGTGATTTAATAAGTTCTTAACTCGATTATGCTTTGGTATTGTTCACATGTCAAGCAATAGTATTCAGGAATACGAGGTGAAGTATGTACTCCGGAAAAATCAGGAGCAGATTTCTTTCACTTTCTAGATCATAGTACTTTGTAATATGAACTCTTCCTGTGTTTGGTTGGCAAACATGGTATACAGATCATTCTCAGGCTGTAGCACGAAGAGTCTCCTGCCAAGAACTATGGCGTTCATCCAGGAATGCTTTGTATACAAGGCATGAAGGGATGGGTATCACTACGTGCACTTTCATGACATGGCCACTGGGATCAGTCGATACTAAATTGGTTTAGGAGTGTATGTGAACAATACTGAAGTGATGTACTAAAACCTTTATTGCTTTGACATTGATAAATTCAATTGGTTTAGTTTCATACATCATGTGAACATGACCTACTCTCAGGCCTTAAATGCCATTATTTCACCTCAAGTTCAATGGACAAAGAGGAATGACTTAGGTCTCATCAACATAAGGACAAGATTTGTTCCTGCCTCCTGTGATGAAGTGTAAGGTGGGGAAGGAACAATCTAAGGGTTTTGTAGAATCACATTTGGACAAAACGGTACAATAGATACGGAACACAGGTACAAAACTCTATCTAACACCTACTGAAACACATAACAGCTATATTGTTCTCTGTACTGTTCTGAATACATTCAATTTGTATTAGGAAACCTAACTGATACCAATGCATGACTTGCCTCATATTTTCTGCTGTGGGTGTGAAAGAAAAGAGCCAGTCCTTTACAGATTATAATGAAATCTCCACTTTCCATGAACTGTCCCTCCTGGATCAATGGAACTGGGGCACAGATTTAGGGAACCCACCCTTAAACATATTGCCAGCATTTGCAGAGTAGATACATAAAGGGACTTACCATCTGTTTTATGGACACCCATATCCGTAAGTGCGGCACTTAACATACCATAAACCCTAAAGTGGTATGGTGCACAGACGGTCACTCAGTAACTGACATCCTTCCTGCAGCCTATTATATTATTTGCAGAATATAAAACAGAATCACATTCTAGGACATTTTGCATTAAAAGAAATAAACAAATATACGCACTGTCATTACGAACAAATCGGGGTTAAGCCCTACATAGCTCCAACCAGACCTACATACTTGCCAAACAAGCAACGAAGAACTCATGCAGCAGAATAATATTTTATAGGATGCACTTATCAACACTTGTGAAGGATTCTATTATATTTTAAAGAAATAATTAAACCACAGTAAATTACAAAATTGCTCAGTACCAGCTTAGAATTCTTCTAGTGATGATCCCACTATCATTTACTAAAAAAACCCTGAAAAATATCTGGAATTTGCTGCATATTCCAAAATTAGTAAACTTTTTTCACAAAAATTGACAAAAATAGAAATTTATAATTTTGGCTGATGTCCAACAGCCTCCTTTCATTTAAATCAGAGGACTAGTAGCATACAGCAGCTGTGGAATCCATGGAAGAGAGATTCAGACCTACAGAGTAGACCAGAGGCTAATTTTTTACTTTTTAAAAATGTATTTTTAGGAGCCAAATTTGCCCCAACTTATATCCCTGTAACAGGCTCTGAGTTAGAATAGGACGCATTAACACACAGTCCTGTGAAACAGGTAGGGAAATTAATAACTCTTCTACATTCTTTTCCCACCTACAAGGGCCTTAACAGTCAACTTGGGGAAGGCTGGAGAGGAGAGTTAGACCACTTTTAGATGAGCGGGTCGCAGTCTCGTGACCTGCTCGCGGGATTAGACGTGACAAGGGATGCGATCATGCACATTCAAGGCTGTCATGCATTGTTTACCGACCGCGAACTAAATACCTCGATGTGTGAGGTATTTCATTCGTGGTCTGTAAACAATGCATGACCGCCTTGAATGTGCATGATCGCATCCCTTGTCACGTCTAATCCCGCCTCACGGGATTTTGAAAAATCACTCTAACGGGTTGCGCAACTGCGACCCGCTCATCTAAAAGCTGCCTTAGTCTCCTGACAGACAGGAAAGTTGCTAGCTGCAGAGCTATAACTAAGGGTGAAAACATGCAAGACAGTGGCCAGCCGGATCCCCTGCCCAGCTCATAGAGTGGTAACACAGCTACCACCCACTGGGGCAGGCACAAAGAGCAGAACATACATGCAGCCTCCCATGAAGCCATCTACTGCCTACGCGCCCCGGGTTGGGCTGAGGGACCATATACACTGGCAGGACTCAGGTCCAGGAGCAGTGGTCAGCAGTCATCAGAAGTAGGATTGGGTCTGTGAAAAGTGGCTGGTGGCAGATCACTCCTAGACTCCAAGCCAGAGAGATCCCTTCCAGGGGTGGTACGTGGCCCCAACCCCAACCCAAGACACTATCATCCCTGCCTGGCTCCCCTGGTGTCTGGGGTACAAGGAAATCAGCGGTTCTGCCCGGCAGAGCTGTGCCCTAAGGGCCAGTCCCCCTTGCCTGGAAGTGGCGTGTATCAACCCAACACATGAACGGAGATGTTGCCCATGCCACACGCAGCGCACCTGGGCTTGCTACCGCTGCTGCCCGAAGAACAGGTTCTCCTGCCATGCAGGGCAGAAAAGAAGACGGGAGGGAGGCACTGTGTGGGGCTGGGCTTAGCTTGACTTGGGACCTGCCACCCCCAGACAAGGGTGACATCCCTTGGTCCCTCCCTGCCGATGGCAGCTTCTCTCAGCCGCACCATCAAGTGACAGATAAGGCTGAAGAAAAAGCAAAATCTTTTCTCATGAATACACTCACAATTTCAAGAACTGGAACTGGGATTTCGGTCCTGGAGTGGGTTCTCAGTTGATAATAAAATTAATTAATTGCTCATGTGCTAAATGATCACTGCCCTTAACCAAAATGACATTAATAGTGTCACTGCCATTTTGGATAAGAGCAGTGGATTGCACATGCGCAAATGGCCACAAGGCTGTTTTGTGCATGGACCAAATGGCTGCTGCCCTTAACCAAAATGGCAGTGATGCTATTGCCTCCATTTTGGTTAAGGGCAGTGGCCATTTTTTGCATACGCAAAACAGTTCAGTGGCCATTTTTTGCATGTGCAAAGATATTTTTTTTAAACAAATATTTTATCCCCGAGAACTTGGCAAAATAAGTCTTGGTTCTCAGTTCGTCTCAAACGGGAATTTGACAAGATTTTTCACTTTTGCAAAACCTCTTGTCAGCCTTACTGGTAGGCAGCCAGTGTGTGTGTGTGTGTGTGTGTTACTCATTCCCTGCACCATCAGCCGATAGGTGGCTGTTCCTGGGCCCAGTCCTTGCTGACACAGTGGCCTTGTCCACGGTGCTGCCAGACCTCACCATGCACAGAGGCTGCATGGGACGGGACCTAACAGACAGAACGGTGCACAATAGCCCGGATTAATCTTGCTGGGCCAGCCTTAGCCCACACCACGTAGATGTGACAGAGCAGACTGAATCTCAACCCCGATAAGATGGAGGTGATGGTGGTGGGGAGAGCGAGGGAGGTGTCAGCCCCCCTGATTGGGGGGGTTTGCCCTCTGATAGCTCAGCAGGTTCGGACTCTGGGGGTGATACTGGACTCAGATCTCCGCCTGGATCTACAGGTGGAGGTGGTGGCGAAGGCCGCCTTCCGCCAGTTATATCTGGTGCGAAGGCTGTGCCTTATGTCTCCAGCCCAGACCTGGCCTCCCTCATCCATGCCTTCGTCACCTCGAGGCTGGACTACTGCAATGCGCTCTACGGGGGGCTTCCCTTGTTCCTGGTTCGGAGGCTGCAGCTAGTGCAGAATGCGGCAGCCCGTCTCCTTACGGGGACGGGTCGTTGGGAGCACATTACACCTGTGCTCCAGACTCTGCCAATAGCATGCCAAGCTAAGTTCAAGGTTTTGGTGTTGATCTATAAGGCCCTTCACGGTCTGGGGCCCTCGTACCTCAGGGACCGCCTCGCTCTCCGCGCCCCAGAGCAGCTCCTTTGGTCTCCCAGGGGTGCCTTCTTGGAGGTCCTCCGTGTTAAGCGGGGGGCCACAATGGAGAGGGCATTCTTGGTGGCTAGGCCGCGCCTTTGGAACTCCCTCCTGGAGGAAGCTCACCTGGGCCCAAGCCTTTTAACATTCCGGCGGGCTTGTAGAACCTGGCTGTTCGCCCAGGCCTTTGGGGAGTGGGTGTTAGGGTTTTTTAGCTCCACCCTACCCTTATTTACCCTTATTTAGTTATTTGTCCTAACCCTGTTTTAAATTGTTTATATTATTATGATCTTTTTATATTTATATTATTGTATTTTTATTCTTTTTAAATTGTTAGCCGCCTCGAGCTGTTTTTCCAGAAGGGGCGGGGTATAAATTGATAAATAAAATAAAATAAATAAATAAAACCTTCTCTGGTTGACGTGTCTAGTAGCAGCTTGCCAGCTGCCCCATAACAGGAGTGGGTGAACAGCTGGCAGCCACTGAACTGACAGACAGGTGATTCGTGGGTTACTATGGGTCATTGTAGGCTACTGTCTCATTTGTTTTCACCCTAAATTATGTGTTTGTTTTGTTTTATTATGGTTTTTTTGTTGGGTGTTTGTTTCAAAGTAAACAGAGTGTGAACAGTTGCATTTGTTTGCCTCTACAACACCTTGTTGTCCTACAATCCCTTTCATTAACGTTTGTGGTGAGGAGGGAATTGAATCGGGGCAAAATATTACTGCAGATATTATAGCCAGTGTTGTAAAGTGACAGAACATCAGGTCTGGAGGGTGACGTCTCTTTTATTCACAGAAAATGCATTGATTTTTTGGCTACTGTGAAAAGCTTCTCTCACCCTGGTACTATATGCCTTATAAATTAAGTGGCAATTCATATGATATTGCGGCACAGTTAGTCCGTGCCCAAAGACTATCAGGCTTAGCTGAGACTGGAATTCTGGGATCAAACAATATAACATTTCCATAATGTCCTTTCCATGCTTATTGCTTAGCTTGATAAAAACTGGAGAAGTATCTGTTGCCTTAATGGGTTTACAGGCCTATGCATTTATTTTTGATTGTTTATTAGAGCATTATCTTTGAAAGCTTTCAGTGTTCACTTGCCCTCCTTATTATGCTCTACACTGACTCATCAGCTTTACTTGTGCTTATCTCTTGATGATCCCTGGGATGACATCAGCATCCTGGAAGTTGGACAGTTCCATTCACTTCAAAGACCTATTTTGCTCCCCCCTCCTCCTCCTCCTCCTCCCATGCTGTCTCTTATACACATCTAGATGTGTATAAGAGACAGGTGTGTGTGTGTGTGTGTGTGTGTTACTCATTCCCTGCACCATCAGCCGATAGGTGGCTGTTCCTGGGCCCAGTCCTTGGTGACACAGTGGCCTTGTCCACGGTGCTGCCAGACCTCACCATGCACAAAGGCTGCATGGGACGGGACCTAACAGACAGAACGGTGCACAATAGCCCGGATTAATCTTGCTGGGCCAGCCTTAGCCCACACCACGTAGATGTGACAGAGCAGACTGAATCTCAACCCCGATAAGATGGAGGTGATGGTGGTGGGGAGAGCGAGGGAGGTGTCAGCCCCCCTGATTGGGGGGGTTTGCCCTCTGATAGCTCAGCAGGTTCGGACTCTGGGGGTGATACTGGACTCAGATCTCCGCCTGGATCTACAGGTGGAGGTGGTGGCGAAGGCCGCCTTCCGCCAGTTATATCTGGTGCGAAGGCTGTGCCTTATGTCTCCAGCCCAGACCTGGCCTCCCTCATCCATGCCTTCGTCACCTCGAGGCTGGACTACTGCAATGCGCTCTACGGGGGGCTTCCCTTGTTCCTGGTTCGGAGGCTGCAGCTAGTGCAGAATGCGGCAGCCCGTCTCCTTACGGGGACGGGTCGTTGGGAGCACATTACACCTGTGCTCCAGACTCTGCCAATAGCATGCCAAGCTAAGTTCAAGGTTTTGGTGTTGATCTATAAGGCCCTTCACGGTCTGGGTCCCTCGTACCTCAGGGACCGCCTCGCTCTCCGCGCCCCAGAGCAGCTCCTTTGGTCTTCCTGGGGTGCCTTCTTGGAGGTCCCCCGTGTTAAGCCTGTCTCTTATACACATCTAGATGTGTATAAGAGACAGCTGCAGATCTGAGCCACAATATGAGGCTACTGTAGCTGCTTACATTTAAACAGAGAAGAATGTAAACAATATTTAAATCATGAGTTACTAGGAATAATCCTATAAATACAGGTTTAATCTGGGTTTTTTTAAAAAAACTAACTACATCCAAGAGGTAAGAAAATGCAAGAATAAAGTAAGGATTGCTATTACCTTACCCAGAAAATTATGATAAATGCAAGAAGTTTTACAGTTACATTATTAAGAAGAAACCAAGAACAGAACAAGTGGGGCTACTCCATTGTCAGGAGGATCAAGGATAAGCATGGTCCAAATGCTAAATGATTACTTTGCTTCAGTTTTCAGAAAAGACGGGGATGCAAGGGCATGAAGACAGGAAAGTTGATGTAAAAGAGTATATGATAATGAAAATTACCATATACCAAGTGCAAGCAAAGTTCAAAGCACTTTGAAATCCAAAGGACAAGCTATTCTTCATTTGAAGATACTGAAGGAGCTAGCACATGAAATTGCAGGCCCATTAGCCAAGACTTTAATCTATTAACTCAGGGATGGTACATAGGGATTAGAGAATAGCTAAAGACTGATGAGCTGAACTCATAGCCACCTCAGTGTGGCTGACCAAGCCAGAGAGGAAAGTTCTGGGAGTATCGGATTGTCTCACAATGATGGAGGAAGCCCCGCAGGGGAGTGAAACGGTGCTAACCAGCCCCGGAAAGAGCTTACTGACCAGGCAACTACAGTGGGTGTTTTCAGATGGATGCAGGGCTGCCCAACTCCAGAGCTGCTCTGGGGGTGAACCCTCATGATCACCCAATCCCAGCCCCAATGGGGTCCAGATCGCACAGCCCCAGCGGGTTCCCTGGTCCGCAGTATCCCCGCACAGCACCTACCCACCCACCCACCAAAGAATTGCAGGTTAGAGCATCCACAACGCTATGGTGTTGCTCAGGGCAATGGCCAGCTGGAAGTGGAGCAGTAGCATGGAAGACCACTGCTCCACTTTGGGTCGGTGCCCTGGGTTTGGTTGGCCCGCTCCACCGGCGGCACTTTGGGGTGTTCTGGAGTGCCGCTGGTATGGCTGCCCCAGGACAGGTGCAGCCTGATCTGCCTGCACATCTGGTGAGGTACTTTTAGATGGCTGGGCCACCTCGGGGTGAAGCAGACTGGCATGGTCAGCACCAGGGCAGCCCATTTGTCTAAAAACACCCAGTGTGAAAAGGTTTTATTTATTTATTTATTTTTAGAGCTTTGCTACCCCGGCCCTCCTGCCACAGGCAGCTCGGGGCAGCTTATAATTTGCAAACAAATATTAAAACAATTTAAATACAACTAAAAGGAGGACAGAAAGAAAAAGAAAAAAAAAACTCTACCCAACAGCCACCCCCTCACCCATCTTCCCCGCCAAATGCCTGGCAGAACAGCCAGGTCTTACAACTTCTCCAAAAAGAGGGGAGATCTGGGGCCATACGGGTCGCTGCCGGAAAGCATGGATGATGGTGCCCATGGTCAGAGCCTGAGATAAACGGCCAAAGCCGTCACACCAGATGTAATTGGCGAAAGGTACTCCTCACCACAGCCTCCACCTGGGCATCCAGGAGGAGCTGCGTGTCAAGGAGCACCCCCAGACTCCATATCTGGGATACCAATGGAGGGCAGACCCCACCAATAACGGGGACCACCATCTCCATCGCCTGACCCACCAACATCACCTCTGTCTTGTCAGGATTCAGTCTCAGTTGGTTAGTCCTCATCCAGTCCCCCACAGCTGTCAAACACCGAGTAAGCACCGAGACTGCAGGGCCTGGGTCTGTTGAAA
>QEPC01013419.1:2481211-2498259 GCA_003113815.1 Sphenodon punctatus
TGAAGGTAGGTGGGACCCAGGCCATTTAGGGCTTTAAAGGTTAACACCAACACCTTGAATTGGATCCAGAATCTGGAGGGTGAGGCGGTCCTGCAGGTAGGTGGGGCCCAAGCCATTTAGGGCTTTAAAGGTCAACACCAACACCTTGAATTGGGCTCGGAAGACTATTGACAGCCAGTGAAGAAAACAGAGCACTGGAGTAATGTGCTCGTGTCGGCCCGCCCCCTTCAGGAGACGAGCCGCCACATTCTGCACCAGCTGCAGTCTCCGAACCATCACCAAAGGTAGCCCCACATAGAGCACATTACAGTAGTCTAATCTCAAGGTAATAAAAGCATGGAGGATTGTGGCCAGTTCCGAGTCTGAGACATATGGCCTAAGCCGACGTACCAGTTGTAGTTGGCGAAATGCACCCTTCAACACAGCTGCCACCTGGACATCCAGGTGGAGCTTTCAATCGAGGAGCATCCCCAGACTACGGATATGGGATACTAGGGGAGGACGGACCACATCAATGATGTGGGCCATCACTCCCCCAGCTTTCCCCACAACCATCACCTCCGTCTTGTCAGGATTTAACTTTAACACATTAAATGATAAATAATCGATAATGAATGGTAAATATCCTGTAAAGAAGTGTTTTTAAATAAAGAGCTTTTCATTTGTAAATCAGCAGTTTCCAATGAACAACAATTCAAAATTTGCACTCCCTGTGCTGTGTAATAAAGTGGCTGTATGGTAACTGATGGCCAACTCTGTGTTACAACTAGGGCAATGGATGCATTCAAACAGACAGCACACACAGCTCTGCTCCGCCTCACACCTTGGCTATGAAGTCGGACCACCAGATGTGCAGGCGGAGCAGAAGTAGAGCAGGCAGTGCCTGCCCTGCTAAAGCCCTGCTAGTGGTGCTTGGGAACATCTCAGAACACTGCCAGCAGAGTGGGCTACCCAAACTTGGGGCTTGGACCGGAGGCAGAGCTGCGGACCATCTACTTGGTGGATGACCACTGCAGTTTCACTCCTGGCTGGGGATTGCCCTAGGCAATGCCATGCTGCTGCTGGCAGCAGCCTAGAGCATTGGGCAATCCGCCCACAGCTCTATGGTGTGGGGGAGGGGTACACGTGCAGGCAGAGCATTGGCAGTGGATGGGTCCATATAAAACCGACACATGCTGCACATGGGGGACACGGGGCTGGCCACCCCTGGATCCAGATAAAGACACCCAATGATGCTAGGATAGGATCCCTCCTTCCTCCTAAATAAGATTTCTGGAGCAGACAGTTGTTATTACTCAAACTGGAAAAGGATCAAACCTATTTTTTCAGGCCTTTGGTGAAAGCAAGCAAAGGGGTTCTGATACCTACCTCCCCCTCCCCCCGCCAGTTCTTCTACCTAGGATAGGACCCCCCCTTCCCCAAATAAGATTACTGGAGCAGACTGTTATCATAGGTGACTCATGATTGTTGATAGTGGGGGGGGACACAATTTAAAGGTTATTATTAAGCAATTACAAGTTTTTAAAAACACACACACACCGACAACTGAACCACAGTATTCTTGAGACAAGTTGCTGGCATTCTTAACAACTAAGAAACCATTAACCATTCTTGGAGTAAGAGAGCAGAGATGAGGGCATGCACAGGAGAACTGAGGTTAGATCCATGATCTGGACCTCCATCTTCCTTTGAACATCCTAGGCCTTCCTTCTACCTCTAACTTTCTGCCCCAGATCTCCCTATCCCAACTTGCCTGTCACAGGGCCCAGGGGCATAGCTAGGCTGTGAGGGACCCAGGTGCAGAAGATAGAATAGGCACCCCACATACCTTGTCGGTGCAGGCTAAGTATCTATGGTGTGGGAGTTTGTGGGAACTGCAGGGGTGCAGGGAAAGGCGGCTCACAATCATAAAAAAAGAATTTAAAAAAACATTAAAATCAACAAAAAGACAATAATAACCCCACTCAATCCACTCCTACACCTCCCCCTCATCCCATTCTACCCTATCCCTACCTACCAAAAGCCTGGCAACCCATCCACCAAACCCCCATCCCCTACCCAACCCCAGCCCATCTTACCCCTTAGATCAACTCCACCCCCATTCAGTCCCCACTGCCCCAACAGAACGGAATGGCCTTACATTGCCTTCAGAAGGCCACCAGGCTTGAACACAGGCGGACCCCCCTGCAGGTGGGAGTTCCATAGCAAAGGTGCGATGACAGAGAATGCCCTTCTCATAGTTGAGAGACCCAGCAAAAAAACGGAGTCTCCGTGAAAGCGCCCCCAGTCGACTGCAGAGACCATGATGGGCCACGGGGAGCCAGGTGATCCCTCAGATAGATGGGGCTTACACCATTTAGGTCTTTAAAGTTTACCAACAGCACATTGAATTGGGCCCAGAAGACTATTGGCAGCCAGTGCAGCAAATGGAGCACCAATGTGGCACCCCCGCAGCACATGTGGCACTGCAGCTCCTGAGTGTGGCTGGCTGCTGCTTCCTGTAAGGAAGCTGCCGCTCCTCTGATGACTTCCTCCTACCTGGAACCATGGGAGGGGAGGGAAGACTGATCAAGCCGAGGTAGTTCAGTGTGCATGCATGCAAGTGCCAAGAAGCCAGAAGGGTTAACAGTTAGCCTGGAATTGGGTGACTGAAATGGGAGGGTGATGGGAGGGGGACTCTCCAAATTTCCGACCCCTCCAAAAGGGCATTTTAATTTTATTTATTTATAAAACAATTTTCTACCCCGCCCCTCCTGCTCCAAGCAGCCCGAGGCGACTTACAACATCAAAACCACACAAAAACGAAATAATACATTAAAAGAGAAGGCAGAAAAACAGGGGGGGAAACCACCCCCCTCCCAACCCCACACTCCATCTCCCTCACCAAAACCCAGGCAAAACAGCCATGTTTTACACACATGACGGAAGGAAAGGAGATCCAGGGCCACCCGAGCCCCCACCAGGAGGGAGTTCAGTTCCACAATCTAGGCTCGGCCACCTAGAATGCCTTCTCCAGAGCCACATGGAGGACCTCGAGAAGGGTGTTCCCAGTAGACCACATTTTCAGGGATTTCTGTTTTTGGAAGACCCAAAATGCACACCCCTACCTTCAACGTTGTTGTGACAGCTCAGTAAGCAAACGCTGAGAGCGAGGAAGGGAGAGAATGTATGAGCCTCAGAACTGAAAAGGACATGGTTAAAATGCACCCAACATTCTTGGTAGATGGGGCTGTGGGGACTGGGAGACACCCTGAGCTGCTGTTCCAGGAAAAACCATCTTGGCTAGGGTTTCTTAAAGAGGCTGGGACACAAAAAATATCACCTGAAAAAAACAGAAATTAAAGGCAACAAAAATGCGTTTTAGATTCTACTTTATTTTTTTCTGCTTAGAACATAACTTATTTACATGACTTAACTTTCCAAATAAAGTTGAAGCTTTCCATAAAACTTGAACTTTGAAAATGGCTTGTGATGACAGAAAGACTGCTCTATAGTGATGTCAGTATGATCTCTTACTAAACAAACATTTTTTTAAGGCACTAAGGGTAAAAACAGAAGTGATGGCTGCTCGTTGGTGGCCCAACCAGGGTCAGGTTGGGAGGCTATGGCAGACACAGTCTGGACTGAGTCAAGGTACTGGACAGACATGACCATGGCTGGGGTGCCAGGGAGGGCAGGGAGCACACTGAACGTGCAGCTGCCCCGCCCCTGTGGTGCACCTACCGCCTCACCATGATGGGCAGCCATGGAAGCCCCGACACCAGGAAACAGACATGACAGCCTGTTGTGAGGCCTTAGCCTGGGTTGTGACTTCGGGGCTTTCCCAAGGTCAGAGCTTGGGCTAGCCGCCAACATGAGTCGGGGCAATCCCAGGCCAACATCTGGTGGCACCTGCACAGATGTGTAGGTGAGGTCCAGGCCACAGTGTGACAAAGTGGACCACAGCAGGCTTCTGTCATGTGTTTTTACCCTAAGGCCATTTTTAAATGGGCATGGCTGGCAGGAGGGAGGGATGTTCTGTGTGCTCTGAGGGAAGCACCCATTCATGTCCAGTGAGTGGGTGGGGATTTAAATGGGCTGGGGCTGGGTGACCCATGTTTTGACCCATCCATGTTTTGGCCTGCTCCCACACAGAGCATCCTGGATTGTTTGCCGATGCGCCGTGCGTGGGCATGAGTGAGTGGTGCGTGGGTCACAGGAGAATGTATGGTCGGGTGGGTGGGGGATGGGTGGGCCTGCATAGGCACGTCTCATGTAAAAAAGGCCTGAGAGAGTCATGTTAGCATCCTATGAGAAATTGAATGTGGTTGCCATGATGGATCCAAAAGTAAAAGATGGAGACAAAGTAGTTCAAATGATAGTTGGTCCAATAAAAAACAGCATCTGAACTTTTTTGTCTTCATCTATGAAAAATTGGCACATGTTAAGAGGTCAAGGGGAAAAAGCGACCACAGGCCATTTAATTTTCTCGTTTTTTTCCTACTAGCATGCTCTCTGTTTTATCCCCTTGTTTCCACATTGGAGAAAACGTTTCTAAAACATGCAATTCGCTGTGGGATAGTTAAGAGCAAATCCTTTCCTTTCAGTGAATCAAAGTTGATGGAAGCCCAAGTAAAGATAACTGGTTTTATGCAGTGAAATCTAGCCCACACAGCAGAATAAAAGGAAACTTGGTGCATGAGATGGCAGGGTTTGGAGCCCTGGGCCGTGGTGTTTTCCCTTTTGCACCGTTTCACACAGGTAACTAATCTCTTGGTTCCACTGGCTGAGGTTCTCTCAGAATTCTGCAATATTCCATGGAATCCATGGAATTAAGTTTTCACCTGCCGACACACACACACACACACACACACACACACACACACACACACACACCTCTCCCATTATCGGATTGCTTTCCTTGTTGATAGGATTGTTACAGTCTTTGCTTTTTGCTAGAAAGATAATGAAGACAAGGAAAGCCATCAACATGTTAATTACTGAGATCCTTATTATCAAAATAGCTACAAAGTCTGAAATACTCATTACTTTTTAAATCTGTGCCTGTTCAAATGCTAAACCTATCAATAAAGGAAGCACTAATCTTCATCCCTAAGAAAAAAATAAGGACATAATATACAACCAAAACCTGGGGACAGGCTTATCTCAAAAATAATTTCTATTCAACCTGTCCTCCCCCTCCCCCCACCCCCAATTCTGAATACAAAGTAGTGAGATACTACTTCTTTGGGCTAGGTTTTGTGCCCTGGAAAATATTAGTTAGTGGAACTTAGAAATAGTTATGTAGAGTCTTTCCAAATGTAGGATTGTAGAATTCTTGGAATTTTGAAATTCAAAAGTATGGGGAAAGTATAGGGAATATTTAAAAGAACATACATTTTATATCAAAAATAGGTTGCATACAACCTGTAAAAACTTTTCGGAAGTTGAAGGAATTTTAAGGAGATTTTTTTAAAATTACACAGGTAATTTAAGTCTACACCCCATTTTTTAAAAGGGAGTTAATTCATAAGGATGGCATTTTCAAAAGCAAAATTTGTAATTTGTTGGCTCTCGCTGTCAACGTAAGCTACACATTGTATGACCATTTTTGCCTTTGAAAATCTACTCCTTTGGAAACTAAAGTTAACAGAACATATGATGATACCACTTCTGGAAATTCTACCCTTTATCAAAAATGAAACGTTTCCAGATGCAACTGCAATGCAAAAAAAGCAGACTGAAGCAAAACAAAGGGAGAAGTCTATACTCTCTGTTTTGAAAAAAAGGAAGTCGTAGAATGGAAAATGTACAGAGCTGGACTTAAGGGCTGGCAACCATCTCTGGCACAGAGGGCTGGGGGTGGAGACACCTATGCTACACCTGGAGGAGCAGTCAAGCAATGCATTCAAGAACTTGTCTGTTTAAGGGAAGGTATGTGTGTTAGGAGTGGAGCTTTTGGGGGGCCTTTTTTTCTTTTTGTCTATTTCCCAGTATCTCATGAAAACCTCTTGTTTCATTTAAGACTTGACGAGCTGAGCCTGTTTATCTGGCACATTTTACAGGAGATGCCTCCATGCAATGCACAAATGGGTGCCCATGTGGGGGAGTCCCAGGTAAACATTGTGGCCAGTGGGTGACGGTGCGTGCATACATGCAACACCCATCTCCACCCATTGCCCACGAACGAAGTAACCAGCAAAAATGGCAGCTGCGCCATGCGTGTAGGTAGGTGGAGATGGGTGTTCATCGCCCACCGCAGCGCACACCCATCCCTCCTGCACGGCAGCCTGTTAAACAGAAGTTCTAAATTAGTGATGTAATTGTAGTACTTATTTTAAGGTTTGTGGGTGGGGGGGTTTCCTCAAGGCCTTAGTTGACTCTCAGGTTCTTCACAGCCTGAGATTTACACTTCTGCTTCACTTTCCCAATGCAACCAGAACAGAACAGAAGGCTTCAAAAATTGATCTCAGCTCAGTTTGCCACTTTTTGAACTTTGCTGTCTTGGGCCCAAGCTATTACATTACTGAAGTATACCTTTCCATTGGTGTTCTATGACAATTGCACGGTGGGCCTGCAGAAGATGTGTTAGGGTGATTTCAGACGAGACGGGGCGGCAAATGATCACCCAAATGATTCCCCGCTGGCATCACTCCGGCACGTCCAACAGATGTGCTGGCTGATCCCAGCGGGGAATCAGGAAGGGCGCAGGGCCGTGGGACGCAACGTGCGGCCGCACAGCCCTGCCCCCCCCCCCACGTTCCCCTGCCACCTGCCCTCTGGGGAGATGGGCGGGCGCCGCAGCCAATGTGGCCACAGCGCCCGCCCAATTTGACCACAGCCCGGAATCCCGCCGGGGATTCCGGGCCGTGGTTGCGGGCCAGACGTTACTTTTTGTTGGTTCCCACTGGGAATCTCTTTGACCACGCTTGCGGTGATTGTCCGGCGGGGAGCCCCGAAAGTGTGGTTGAAATTGACCCCATGTGGGAATCAACCATGGTGAACATCTGGTGGCTGCCTAACAGACGTTCAGGGCGCTTTGGCCCCATGTGGGTATTGACTGTGGGTCACTGTGATCTCGTAACGTCTGAAAATACCCTTAGATGCAAAGTTATTTTAGTATTGTTGTAGGTCCTATTTTGGGGAGACATAGGGGTACTCATCAAAACTATTGTAAGTGACCAATACTGATGAATAACTCGAAAGTGAACTAGGTCAACTTCAGTCTAGCTGAAATGAGAACAAAATTTTAGAGGTACTATGGCAGAGGCAATTTCAATCCACACATCTGAGCCATAGAGATTACTCTCTCACCTTCAGTACGCGAAGACAGCGACACATGATAGTTGGAATCACTATGGAGCAGAATGGCATGAGAAGAATTCAGAATATCACTTTTAGTGCACTTCAATACAGTACTCACAAAAACATTAAGATCATAAGAAGTGTCATCCTGGGTCAGACCAATGGTCCATCCAGCCCAAAATTTTGTCTCCAACAATGGCTGCCTTGGTCACTTCAGAGTACACAACAGGTCATGAAGGAGTGATCCGTTCCCTCCTCTTTACTCCTAGCTCCCAACAGCCACTGGTTATGCCCGCTGGCCAACTTGACTAATAGCCATACATGGGCTTATCCTGTAAGAACCTTACCCAATCCCTTTAAAACTTAGTCATGGTATTGGCCTTCACAACCTCCTCCTTTTATTTGTTTTAAACCTGCTGCCAGTTAATTCCATAACTGTTTATCCCCCTTTCCAGACAATTAACAAATATATTAAACACCACGGGCCACAATAGAGACTCCTGGGGCACTCCACTACTTATTTCACTCCACTGTGAAAACTGACCATTTAGTCTCACCCTTTGTTTCATATCCTTTAACCAGTAATGATCCATTGCAGAACTCTTCCTCTTATCCATAACTACTTCGTTTTCTCAAGAGTCTCTTGTGATGGACCCCATCAATAACTTTACACTATATCAACCAGATCACCCTTATCTACATGCTTGTTGACACACCCCAAAATTCCAACAGATTAAGGAGGCATGACTTACTTTTGCAAAAGGAGGGAATTCACTCTTCCCCATCATGTCATATTTGTCAATTCTATTCTTTACAATGGTCTCCACCAATTTGTCCAGTATGAATGTGAGGCTCACCTGTCTGTAGTTTCCAGGGTTACCTCACTGCATGTCTACATGAGGACACGTCATTAATATGTGCCTTTGTGACACAGAAGCACATTTTATATATCCTAAGGATATTTAGTCTATGAAGAGGAGTGTTCCGCAAACTCTTAAACTTATATCTGATTCATCAATATGCTGTGTATGTTTTCGACAGAATATAACACGATTCCCTCAAACCAACAGCGGTGTGGAAAGCATTCCTTCTGACTAAACCACAGCACTGGAAAGGCTTTTGTAGACCTTGTAGTTTGATTCAAAAAAGCCATACTGCTGGGTGGTAAAGAATAATAAAAGAATAACATATCCACATAAAGAACAGTTCCCAAAAATGTGTTCTAGTGGCTATTGTACTTTGGAAATGCACCACCTTCTTATACTTGCAGGGTTTAAAATGAATAGTCACGACTCTCATTGGTTACACGGAAACATACAGATAAGATTACACGAGCTAGGGATCAAAGCTTTGCCATCATGCTAACCGCAGTCTACATTTGAAACATTTAGGTCAGATATTGTTCTCTTAAAAAGATTACATCGGGTGGTCTGAAATCCAAGATGCAAGTACAATAAAAAGATGCTTATGTAAGTTTATTCCAATCTACTTTTACATGTGATTGACAGACAGCTCAACTAAGTACCTCATCCCAGGCTTTTGGCATTTGTGATGAACAGCATAAGATTATCTGGGCAAGTCTTATCTGTTCTATCTTTGCCTCTACTCCTTTGCCTGCCATTGAGGCATAACAACAGTCCAGCTAAGAAGCAGCATTCGCTCACACAGGCTAATAAGGAAGCTTAACAAAAAAAAATAATTTAAAAATGCAGAGTGCATGCTGGCTCTAACTGACACATCAATGCCCCCACCTTTTGACAGTTACATCCAGAGGGAGCAGACCACATGGACTGAATAAGGGAACAGAGTGTGTGAGCAGAGCACACAGTGCACAGCTAGAACTGAATGAAACTGTTGAGGCTCCTGGATAAGAAGAACAAAAGCAATTGTTACTGGAAGCACATAGATCTTGGACTGCTACTCGGCAAACATTTACTTGCATGAGTAGCCTTTAATCATGAGAGTCATCATTTGCAGGGTAAGATCTCTTGGAGTATTAATTTGACTGTGGAAAGTTTATACAGCTCATGCAGAAAATTATTCTGTGGGAAATAAAATCTCCTCAGCTCACTTGCCAACTCTCCCCATTGTCGCTACCCTCACTTCCTTCTAGTGTACTAGCAGTCCTCCATTAAAAAAACAACCCAGAAAGCATTTGTTATAAGCAAATTTTATGCTGAGAGAAAGAATTTAATATTTTGGGGGTCCATTTAACTATTCACTATGCTCTGTTAGCAGCGTGCAATGTACCACTACTATCCAAAGAAAAAGCAACACTGGCTTAACTTCCAGAAAATGTTCCAGACTGTAGTGGCACACATGTGTACATGCACACACACACATAAGTGGAGTGGCTGCTCTGGTTCTTCCTGGTGGGGTTTTTATTTTTTAAATGAAACTACAACTATGGCTAATATCCCTAGAAATATAATGAACTGTTAGGAACTGCAAATAACAAAAAGTTCAGGAATAACTATGTTGTCTAGTCAAAACATTCTGTTACACTGGAAAACAGCAAAACCACTAGCAATTATCTTTCAAAAATCACGGAGAACAAACAGGCATGGTCCCAGAAGACCGGAAAAGAGCAAACAGTACCTGTTTTTTAAAAAGAGACAAAGAAAGACCCAGGGAATTATAGGTCAGTCAGCTTGATTTCTGTGCCTGAGAAAATATTCAAACAAAATATAAAAAACATTAATTTTTTTTAGTATCTTGAGAGAAATGTAGCGATTACTAGTAACCAAAATGTATTAGTTAAGAACAAATCATGCCAGACAAATCTAGTTTCCTTCTTTTACACTGTTACTGGTTTAGCTAAGAAGAGGAATGTGGTAGATGTAATATGTTTCATCTCTGGAAGAGACATGAGTTATCTCTGTCAATGACTAATATCCCTATTCTTCTGCCCCCACCTTCCTTCTGGAGTGGGTCACAAGAAGAGTTGTGAATGGGAGAAGCAAAGAGGGGCAGTGCTGCTCACATTTGAGTAAATATCCTTATGGGTTCCAGCCCACTGGTCTCTGAGTTAGAGCTGCATCCAGGCACCCAAAGTTTTGAATACCCCAGACGAATCGGGGGTGCCTGAATTGACCCAGCCCTGTTTGGGCACCACCAATGCCCGAATGGGACCTGACGGGCTGCTCAAATGTGCCGGCTGGCCTTTCAAAGTGACAGACCCCAGCCAGGACCACCACAGAGTCCAGCTCCACAGTGGTTCTGGCTAGGGCTTGTCAATTTCAAAGGCTGCTCCACACACACACCCCTACAGCACCTCTCACCTGAGAAGCACTATAGGGGGACAAGCACCAGTCAACCGACCTTTGAAAGTGACAGGCCCCGGCTGGAGCCTGACTGTGCTGAGCTCCTAGTGGGGGCCTGTCACTTTCATAGGCTGCTCTCCCCCCCTCCCCCAGCACCTCTCACTTGAGCCAGCCTTTGAAACTGACAAACCCCAGCTGGGACCGCTTTGGAGCCAGGCTCTGCTGCCCTCCTGGCTGAGGCTTGTCTGTTTCTATGGGTAATGCTCACATTTTCAGGCATCAGGCACCTGACTGGTTCTCACGTAGCCTGTCAGGAGCCTGATGGAGTGACCAAAAATGCGGGCATTACCCACAGGTAGTAATTTTAGTACCCACTGCAGCTCTACCCTGGCCTGCAATGACACAAATGTGCAGGCAGCAATGTGGCTCCCCGGCCTGGAGCAGAAAACCACAGCTGCCACTCTCCAGGACGGCAAATGGCAAGAAACAAACATGTTTGCCACCAGGAGATCCGTCCCATTGCCTCTACAACCTGGGGGTAAGGAACACAACAGGTGTGCAGGGAGCCAGCCCCGCCCTGCTTCCATCGCCCCACCCTCCACCGTGACAGCCCCCGCCCCAAGGCAGGGATAAGCAGGACCCAAACAGACATGCAGGCCCAGCTTGGCCCAGGATGCAGCTCTGGAGATTTTCTGTAGACGCATCCTGGGCCAGCCACCTACCTGCCCACATCTGGCAGCACATGAACACACGTACCAGTGGGTCTTGGGCCAAAGCAGGCTGACATCACATCTGTTAACACCCTCTGAGTACCCAGATGTATAAGTTGTGGCTTGTGTTGACCCAGCCCTGATCGAGGTGTCTTTTGTCCCCCGGTGGTGATTAGTGTCTCTGTAAGTAAGGTGTCCATCTGACTTTTTTTTATTTCAAACGAAACAGCAAGTACTTGTGTCTAATACTTGCCAATCAGAAGAGGATTTGGTATTTGATGAAGCAGATAATTGTCAGCATTAGGACACAACCAAGCTTGAATACCAATTAATGGTGGTTTTTCAGTGCTGCCTTAATCACCTATGGCAGCAGAATGAAGTCAATCCTGAGTGTTTTTCAAAATTCTGTTTTTCTCAACCGACAGCCCATCTCCACTGTATTATGATGGCTCGAGTTAAGGGGCAACTATAAATTGCATTTCAGAATTGAGGTGATTAATTTTTCCTATTTTACTGTTGTACTTACTACAATAAGTAAATTATATATTCATAGTAAATTATATTTACTATTGTAAACTTTCCGATGCCCAGGTTGGTTGGGCTATGTCCTGGAGCACCCATTGGTGACGTTGTGCCTGAGGAACAAGCAATTGTAGAGTCTTAAACTACCACTTTCAAACTTTCATTTAATCTCACCACTCATCAGAACAGGGTGCCTAAAATGATCAAGAACTGGCATCATTCTTGTGCCAGTTAAAAGTAAGTCTTCTCCAGAAGGAAATTGGAACAAGGGAGGGTGAACCAGAGCCCCTTGGAAGGAGTCCCTAATCTTATGAGATTGTCAGTGCAGCCCCTACAAGGCAGGAAATCCATTCAGATCAGTACGTATCAGCTTTCCAACCACAATGGCAAATTTAAGTGACAAGGATCTCTTGCTGAAAGTTTTTGTAATTAAGTATAATAATGAGACAGGTTGGTAATGAGTACAGCACTGAAGATCTTTTTCTTTCATGTATAGTTGCCTTTTTTGTGCACCAGTGTTGTGGCAGCTTCATTCCCCGAGGAAGAGAAACAGCCAGCATCAAAGATGAAAGCGGTACTCTTTCTCTAAAACAGTGCTAAAATAGTGACCAAATGCTTTTGATAGCAGCAGACATCTATGTCCAAAACTGCAGTTTAATTAAACTGGTTCAATTTTGTATGTAGATGTTCTTACCTGGACCAGTAAAATTACAGGTGATTTTTTTAAACTACCATCTCCAATTTAAATTAAATATATGTATCTTCACAAGGGTATAGCGCTGTTTAAACTAAGACTGGGATTATGCTGGTAAGCACCTTGAGAATTGTTTTGAGGTAAATTAAACTGCTGGTCTAAAGCAGGGGTGTGCAATACTGTGGCTCTCAGGCAGTTCAATTGCAGATTTTGGCCTGGGCTGTCCTTGGCTCTGCCCTGCCTCAAGGATTCTTGGCTTCCCGTGTGTGACTACTTCATTGCACCAGAGTCTCAGAAGCTGAGTTGCAGCTGTTCTTCATGCATGTGTCTTATGGCTCTTGGCCATATGAAAATTTTGGTACGCGGTTCCTTAGGCTACGAACTTTGTCCACCACTGGTTTAAAAACATTACCTTTGGATCGATGTAATGGCATCTGCTGAATTTAGGTTTTGAATCCTGGTTCAGTTTATTCCGGTTTGTACCTGGTCTTTTTCCAGCCCGTGCTCAGGCATGGACTTAGGGCCAGGCCCCCTAGGCCTGGGCCTTGGCTGGCATTTTCTGGGGGGCGGCAATCCTGGCACCAGCTCTGCCCCGCTCAGTTTTTGTTTTTCTCCCTGCACAGAGCTGAAGCCTGCTGCCTGTGTCTCTATCCCTCACCTGCCTCAAACAACTCCTCCCCACGTGAGTGATCAGAAGGTTGTTGCCTTGTAAAGAAGGTTCTTCGAGATAGCTCCCAACATTCTCACAACTGGATTGTGCATGCTCATCTTATTCAAAGAATAGACCACGTGATCGTCTCGAGCTCCTCTAGTATAAAAAGCACTCTTCCCCCCGCCCCCCAGAATGACAGTTCTTTCCAACCCTTTCTAAGAATATAAGAAAAAAATTCCATACGGGGCTGGAAGGGTAGGTGTTGTGAGCATGTTTGGAGCCATCTCAAAGAATCTTCTTTACAAGTCAGCAACCTTCTGTTCTTCTTCATGTGGCTCCTCACATGTCCTTTTTACATGGCTCCGCCGGGTGGGGGGTCCATGAGCACACTGGTTCGTGGGTGGGGCTTGCACATGGCCGCACACGCATCCCCACTCACCCCCTGCTCATCTGCACCCACGGAGCAACCTCCATTTTCCCTGGTTGCTCCCTGCATGGGGACAAGCTGGGGGTGAGTGGGGATGCGTGTTAGGCAGGCACGTGCACACACACACCCCAGTCACCGCAGGCGTGCGTGCCATATCATTCACACGGAGCTCCCCCACCCATGAACATGCAGCGTGGGGGCGGGCCTTGGCTTGGAAGCAGCAGCCTGAGAAGGGCCTAGGGGTGCAAAATTCCTAAGTCCGGCCCTGCTCATGCTAAATCCTTTTAACTGTTGAAAAGGCAGAGAAGTAGCTGAGAGCAACACACGTGCAGCAGTGAAGCCTTTTGCCCATGTGGTCCTAAGTGAAGTGGAAGGAATGATGATCAGCCATGGTTTGCAAGGATGCAGTTTAGGTAGATATTAGGGGTGGAACTTCAGATGGAATTTCGGTTAGGGTTTGTTTTTTTTTCGTTATTTTTTTCTTTTTCTTTTTTTAAAGTACAGACCATTTTACGGATTCGGATTTTTGGTTTAAAACTTTTCCCATTGAAAGAAATTTGATTTCCCCGCTGAAATCAATGGCAAACCAAACCGGATGGAACTGAACTTCCATCTGTCCCAGCTCCTGGGGCAGTAGGTCCGATCTCCCGCACATCCATTCCCCAGGGCGGTACTTAACAGCCTCCAAGTCATCCTCCCTGCTTATTGGGCATGTGTAAAATGGCCACTAGGATCATTTTGCACATGCACAAAATGGCCAGTGCCCTTAACCAAAATGGTGGCGGCCAAATGACATTGTCACAATTTTGGTTAAGAAAGGCAGCCATTTTGCACATGCATGATAAGGAACAGGGAGGACGCAGTGGTGAGAGAGACTGCCAGAGCCCCACAGCGCCTGCAGTACCTCAATCAAGCTCTCTGAGGCCAGTAAGTAACATTCCAGTGTCCCGGGGGATGGGAGAGGAGGGAAATACAGATCTAAAACTCCAGAGGGGAGGAGAGTGAAGGTCAGCATGTGCACATCTGGCCATCCTTTCCTCTCCCCAATGAGTCAGCTTGTTGCAGGGATGTCCATAACAGTTACAACTATGCACATTCATGTGGTGAGGTGGTGGAGGCCCTTCCTACCCTGATGCCACCCTTGCATGCACTTCAGGTCTCACCCTCCTCAACACTTTCTCCAGTCTTGCTGCAAATGTAAAACCATCTTATAAAGACTTAGAGATGTTAGTACAGAGTTTGTGCGTATCCAACAAAATCGATATATGATGGCAGGGACTGCCTACTGAAGATCTATATACACACAAAATTATTCTTTTAATTAGTATCACATACTTGTCTAGTCTGGCACAACCAAACTATGGGTGTTTTCAAAGACGGTGTTAGCCCATATTAGCCCACACCAGGTGGGTGCCCACTTAACACATTTATTAAGTGCTCGCCCCTACTGGATACACGGCCAACACCCACCAAACCTGCAGCTCCCACTCACAGCGTGGTCTCAGAGAATGTGGAGCCCACTGGGCAGGCAAATGTGTGTTAATATGTTCCCACATGTCTGTGGCCCATCAATTATGTTGTGGGCAGTGCCTCCATGAGTACAGGTCTGCCAATACCATAACGTCATGGGTGGAAATACAGGAGTATTGGAAGAGCAACTGCTTGCTAACGCTCTTTCCTCTCTCACTCACTCTGGCAGTAGGGGCTGCCCACAAGCACATGAAAGACATGCCTGGGGCTGCCCATTTATTAGGATGGACACGCTAAATATGCGAGTGGGGGCTGCACAGACGAAACCTGAACTGCAGCATGGGATTTTCTCGTTTGATTTTATCCGATGAGTTTGACACTATAGTCCAACATAATGGTTTTGGTGTGCTTTTGCTTATATCCACCAGGTGGCAATAGCAACTTAGCTAACTAGGGTACTAACAGTGAACTCTTAAAAATACTTATCCTTTATCCTTCTAAAGTATTCAGGATAAGGCTCAGTTTAATTTGCTAGCAGTTAAACTCTCTGCCAGTCTAATCAGGTATATAAAAGGAAACCATATGGCTATTCTTTCTGCACATGAGATTGCACAGATCTGACCATCTCCAGGTACCAATAAGAAACCTTGAATAAAATGTCCACTATGACAAACAATGCTACATTCTAGGTCATGCCCAGAATGCCTCTCACAACACCATGACTTCTACAGAGGAACATACACATTGCAAGAATAACTTTCTGATGTGCAGCTTTCTGCTCCTATATACCAGTTCCTCTGAGTAAGTCAGCTTCAAGGGAAGGGTAAGACACTGCCTTGCCTTTTCTTTCCTTTGGGGCACTTGCAAATGCAGTACACTCAACTCAGATTTGCATGTATCAGAAGCCATAAAAATCAGGACACTGGCTCAAAGTAATAATGAAATATTTTACAAAATTTTATACATTTGGATTTTTTTTATTTGTCCTTGAGAGGGTAACATTTCCCTTTTTCCATATATATGTAATTAAAAAGAGATTTAGGGCTTTAATAAAACACCTACAATCACCAGCCTCATGATAAAATCACAACAGCTGGCGATCCGGATATTGCAAGCCACAATAAAATCATTTTAGTTGGCAACACTTCAGATGATCTCCTTGTGTTAATAAGAACTGCCTGTTGCAAGCCATTTGCACCAAAAAGAAAATTTATTGAGCCTACTAATTTGTAGCCAATGCTACAAATTCTTAAGTGCTAGTAGATAGTGCCCTTACTGTTATCTACATATGTATCTTTTACATAGTTCTATCATCTCCCCCTACCACTCCCCCCCTCCCCCCACCTCTCTCCTGTCCTCCTTCCCTCCCGCCTCCCTTGAGGAAATCTCCTCCCTGCTCTCCTCCTCCAACCCCTCCACTTGCCTCCTGGATCCCATTCCTTCCCGCTTCCTGACCTCCATTGCTTCCATCATCGGCCCTCCCCTCCTGCACATCATCAACCTCTCCCTCTCTACCGGCTCCTTCCCCCCTGCCTTTAAACGCACCACTGTCTCCCCCATCCTCAAAAAGTCCACTCTGGATCCCTCTGAACCCTCTAATTACTGTCCTGTCTCGCTCCTCCCTTTTCCCTCCAAACTCCTTTAATGCGTTGTCTACTCCAATTGCCTTGACCTCCTCTCCACCAACTCCTCCCTTGACCCCCTCCAATCTGGCTTCTGCCCCTTTCACTCCACTGAAACCGCTCTTGCTAAGATCACCAACGATCTTCTTGTGGCTAAATCCAACCGCCTTTAGTCTATTCTTGTCCTCCTTGATCTCTCTGCTGCCTTCGACACTGTTGACCACTTGCTCCTGCTTGAATCGCTGCACTCCCTGGGATTTCGGGACTCTGTCCTCAACTGGTTCTTCTCCTACCTTTCTGACTGCTCCTAACTCCTCCCCCCTACCCCTCTCAATCGGGGTTCCTCAAGGCTCTGTCCTTGGTCCTCTCCTCTTCTCTATCTACACCCATTCCCTAGGCAAACT
>QEPC01013419.1:2498652-2509590 GCA_003113815.1 Sphenodon punctatus
CCAGGATCATCCACCTAGCCCGTTGCTTTGACCATGTGCAGCCTCTCCTCTCCTCTCTCCACTGGCTCCCCCTTCCTGCGCGTATTCTGCAGACGCTCCTTGCAGACCTACAAAGCCCTTCACAACCTCGCTCCCCCCCTACCTCTCTGCTCTGATCTCCCTCCGAACCCCTGTTCGAGCACTCTGCTCCTCTTCCATCCCCTCCCTCGCCCTCCCCTACTCCCCCAACCGCCTTCGTCCCTTCTCCCTCACTGCTCCGCACACCTGGAACTCCCTCCCTGCCCTCGTCCGCCTTGCCCCCTCCCTTCGTACCTTCAAAACCCACCTCTTCCGCTCCGCTCTTCCTAACTCCTGCTAATCATCCCCACCCAGGATTATCCCCCACCTGTTATCTGCAAACTCCCAATGTACTGTAACCAAGCCAAGAAAGTGTACCTGAGTTCTCGCATCCTCATGAATGTCACTTCCTTTGTCTCTCCCTCTGTTCCCCCTTCCCTGTCTTCCCTTCCCCTGTCTTTAAATTGTAAACTCCCTGACAGGGACCATGTCTATCTTATTCTCTGTAAAGCACCAGGTACATCGCTGGCACTATATAAAAGCTAATAATAATAATAATAATGCATGGGAAATTAAAGACCAAGCAGCTGTGATCTCTTGAGCATAACTGCCAATGTTTGTGTGTATCCATCTGTGATATTTTACATATAACGTCACGTGTAACAGGCTCAGTAAACACATCTAATCTGCAAATAAACTCTATAACCACAGTTTTAAATTTATGTTGAACATATCACATCCTGAACATTGGCTGCGGTGGGACACACAGCTGATCCATTTGGTGGATGATAGAGGGCATCTGTGGTTGCAGCTGCGTGGTGCACTGTACTGTTAGCATCTGCACCATATTGTTTGCTGCTGCTGCCTTGTGTTTTAGAAAAATGGCAGTCATACTAGATCAGCTGTAGTTTGGGCTTTACTTATGGAACTTCATAATTACAGAGAAATCTGTGCATGATATGTTGCCATACTTCAAAGAGAAAGAGAATAGACGGAATGGGAAATTTCCTTACTAAAGTCTTCACACATTAGGAATTCTCAGAAGTGTGTGATTAGCTGCCAGTCTCCGAGATTGGCAGCTAATCACACACTCTGTCTGCAGAACCATTCTTCCTTATGAACAGTCATGCATAGCATTAGTAAGTATTAACTTACTCATCAGTGGTAAATACTACAAACTGCCCTTCATCTAGATGAGGGATAATCATCACTTGGCACTTACTAACATGATCCCTAAACTCTCATAACGGATTAGATCTTTCAGCAGCTTTTGATACTGTTGATCATGAGGTGTTGTTGATTCACCTACGGGACCTGGCTGGAGTAGGCAAGACTGCTCTTGAGTGGTTCCGTTCTTTCTTGGCTGGGAGGTCTCAGGGGGTGAGGTTGGGCGATTGCTCATCATTTCATCGGGATCTGCCTTGTAGGGTTCCGCAGGGTTCCCTTCTGTCCTCCCTCTTGTTCAACATGTATATACAGTCGCTGGGTGAAGTCATTTGGAGGTTTGGCGTGAGGTGCCATCAGTATGGCACCCAGCTCTACCTCTCTTTTTAATCCGTCCCAGGTCCTGCAGTCTCCGTTCTTACCTGCTGCCTGGCTGCAGTGGGGGACTGGATGAAGGCCAGTCGACTGAAGCTGAATCCTGACAAGACTGAGATGATGATGGTTGATGATGATTTTATTGTTTATTTTTTATATATGTGTTTTTCCGGCTAGGAAGGAGGGGCGCCTTAACGGAAAATATTCCGACATCCAGAGGAGTAAGGCAGGGGTCCCTCTTGGCCCCTATCCTTTTTAAACTCTATGTAAACTCCCTGATAGTAGCTCATTGTGATAATGGGGCTTATCTGGCACCCAAGATTGCTGGCCAGCGGCTTTCTGTATTAACGTACGCAGATGATACTGTGTTGTTGTCTACGGCGAGATTTGGTTTAACTAGACTTCTATTGGACTTTGGAAGCGAATGTGTTACGCAAGGGTTACGGATAAATTACCAAAAAACAAAGATTGTAGTCTTTGCTAAAAAATATAGACCAATGCCATGGGTTTTAAATGGTGTGCAGATTGAGCAGGTTCATCTTTTTAGATATTTGGGGATAATTTTCTCTTATAACGGTTCCTGGGGGCCTCATATTAATTCGATAAAGCAAGAAGCGGGCGTTAGCATAATGGCTGTGGAAACATTTTATTATGCCAAAGGGGGTCGACTTTTCACTCCAGCTTTCAAGTTTGTTTGTTTGTTTGTTTGTTTTTAAACTGCCAAAGTTTCTTATGGGACGCAGGTGTGGGGGTATTCACCAAAAGATTTAGTAACCCTGGAATCCCTGCAGACAAAATTTTTGAACAAAATCTTGGGGGTCCCAGTGGGTGTTCCATCAGTATTGGTTAGGTTGGAAACAGGTTCCCTTACCTTGGATGCCCAATTAAAGAAATGTTTATTATCTTACGCTCTGAAGCTGAATGCAACCTCGGAAGACACATTGGCTTACAAGTGCTGGGAAATGGAAGTTGTTACTAAGGCTTTTCCTTGGATGAATTATGTTAAGGATCAATTAAATCTGATGGGTCTATCACTCCTATTCTTAACCCAACTTCCCTTGAAAACCAGTAAAAAAAATTAAAAGAAAGAATTTTCGATATAGAATTGCAGGTGGGAAGGTCGTCCGCCTTGTTAGTTAATACTGCCCCACTATACGGATCCCTTTTTCCTCCGAAGGAGGGTTGCTCCTATTTGTTAGAAATCCAGGAGTACCAGTATAGAAGAGCCTTTACAGCTCTTCGGTTCCAGTGTTTTGAATCAACTGTAACACTGGGGAGGTATGGGGGAAAACCCTATGAGCAAAGGACGTATATCTGTGGGTCAGAGGAGGTGGAGGACCTGACCCACTACTCTTTTGTCCCTTATATGATATGCTTAGACAGGAGATGTGGGATGAGATCGGTCCCCATTCCCCTCTTCGGTTAGATGAACATCTAAACTATTGCTTGTCGGATAAATCTACTTGTGTCTCGAAGATGGTTGCCAAATTTGGCTTTAGAGCCTGCCTATTGAGGGAAAAAATTGGTTTAGATGGTATTGGAAAATAAGGACCAAGAAACTGGCTGGTGTTTCTTATTTATTTTTATTTTGTTTTAACTTCATCTCTGTTTTTTTTGTAACCAGAGGTGGGAATGCACTAATATGGTATTTCTTTTTATAACATTTTGAGTAAGTTATATGTATGTATTGTGATGCTTTGTAAAATTTTGTATATGGCAATAGCCAATAGGGAGCAAAAAGAAGTGTGGTAGCTAATGGCACGTTTCCAACCGGTCAGACAATCAAAGATATCACTGGGTAATTGCCCCATGGTTTTGTTAGCAAAGAGTGTTGTGCCTTACCATCTAATGTCTGAGCAAAATCTCTCCATTCAAAACTATTACTAAAATGTGGAATCTGGCTCCACCGATGGGAGCCTTAAGCACTATTAAGAAAAGGGAAGTGGATTTCTAAATACTACAAGTTGCTGGGTGGGTGTCTGCTGGAAAGGAAGGGGGGGGTATGTGGGTTCTGGGGGCAGAGGGACACCTGAGGCAATGCTTGCCAAGAATAATCTGGCACATCTGGATGTATTTATTTATTTATTCAACATTTATTTACCGCCCCCTCCTGTCGAATGGCAGCTCAGGGTGGTGAGCAACATAATAAGAAGAGAATAAAAAAATATAAAATACAATACAGTATAAAATATCAATTAAAAACCATAAAACAACAGAGGCCCAAGAAAAAGATACTCTTAACCCTAAAAGAAATCCACCCCACCCGCTACCTGTCCCCCTCACCAAATACCTGGCGAACCAGCCAGGTGTCTACAGAAGGAGGGGAGATCCATAAAGAGGCAAATCTTTACTGAGAAGGAGTTCCACAGCTGTGGCACGGCCCCCGAGAATGCCCTCTTGAACGTCGCCACCCTGAAAACCCGGGGGACCTCCAAGAGAGCGCCCCTGGCCACCACAGGGGCCAATCCAGGACAAGAGGGATGAAGCGGTCCTGCAGGTAAGCGGGGGCCAAGCCATATAGGGCTTTAAAGGTAATAACCAACACCCTGAATCGTGCCCGGAAGACTATAGTCAGCCAATGAAGAAAACGAAGCACCTATGTTATGTGCTCCTGGCGGCCCATCCTTACGAGGAGGCAAGTTGCCTCATTCTGCACCAGCTGCAGTCTCTGGGGTTGTCACCAAGGGTAGCCCCACATAGAGTGCATTGCAGTAGTCCAGTCTCGAGGTGATGAATGCATGGATGACGGTGGCAAGATTGGAACCTGAGATGAAAGGCCAAAAACGTCGAACCAGATGTAATTTACCAAATGCACTCCTCGCCACAGCCATCACCTGGACATCCAGGTGGAGCTGTGAGTTGAGGAGGACTCCCAGACTCCGAACCTGAGGACCAAGGAGGGAGGTACCCCATAATTGATGGGAGCCTCAACTCCCTCAGCCCTTCCCACCATCATCATCTCCATCTTGTCGGGATTCAGCTTCAGGCGGCTCGCCCTCACCCAATTCCCCACTGCAGCCAGGCACCTGTCAAACACTGAGACGGCCGGGTCTGGGTCCAATGAAAATGAGAGGTAAAGTTGGGTGTCATCAGTGTACTGAGTGTATTGAGGTTCGGTGTACTGATGACACCGAACCTCAAACCTTCTCACGATCTCACCCAAGGGCTGCATGTACATGTTGAACAGGAGAAGGGACAGAATAGATTCCCTGTGGAACTCCATACATGGGATCCCAGGGGGATGATGCAAATCCCCCAGAACCACACGCTGAGTTCTTCTGGCCAGGAAATAACAGAACCATTCAAGAACAGTTCCACCCACCCCAGCACAATCCCGCAAGTAGGTCACCAACATCTCATGGTCAACTGTGTCAAAAGCCACTGAAAGATCTAACAAAATCAAAATGGTAAACAAACCTTGGCCCAGCTCCCGGCGCAGGTCATTGACCAAGACCACAAGTGCAGTCCCAGTGCCACTGACTGGATGGAAGTCAGACTGCGAGGGATCAGGGAAAGCGATGAGGTTCAGATGCCCCTGGAGCTGCTGGGCAACTACCCGCTCAATAACCTTCCCTAGAAAGGGAAGGTTAGAGACTGGCCGATAACTGGCAAGAGCATCAATGTCAAAAGATGGTTCCTTGAGCAAAGGTCGCACCACAGCCTCCTTCAGGCATCCCGCGACCTTGCCCTCCATGAGGAAGGCAATGACAACCCCCACCAGCAACAGCCCCAACATCTCTTGGCTGGTTTTCACCAGCCAGGACGGGCAAGGGTCAAGTTCACAAGCTGTGGCCTTCACAGTCCACAGCATATCTGCCACATTGGCGGATGATACCCGCTGAAACTGATCTCACAAAACCGGACCAGACGGGCATTCATAACTTCAGGTATCCTGACTGCTTCAAGCGTGACACTGAAATCATGGTGGATATGAGCGATTTTATCTGCAAAATAGTCAATAAACATGTCACAGCGAACACTGTAAGATTTGAGTTCCAGGTGGAGAGAGGCCAGTCTGACCTCCCCCTTCACCACCTGGAAAAGTTCAGCTGGACGCAACTTTGTGGATATGATGGTAGCAAAGAAACACCTCTTTGCTGCCCACATAGGTTGTTTTTACACGGACATCCCCCTCCCCCCCGCTCGGTGTTCGGGCGGGTGTGTGGCAGGGGGGACAGTCCATGTATACGGTCGCCAGTGGGTGGGGGGATGGGTGTGCGCCCATGTAAACACCACAGGCGGCAGGTGTTTGTGCATGCGTGTTCCCACCGCACGCCCACCAACATCCACCAGTGCCACACACCTACCCACACCCACCTCCACTCACGGAGCCATCCGCCAGAATGGAGGATGCTCCGTGGGTGGAGGTGGGGGTGGGAAGGTGCGTGTCCGTGTAAACGGGCACACACCCACCTACCATGGCGCCGACAACCCCACCCCAGTCCGTGTAAAAAAAGGCCATAGCCATGGCATAGGTGCTTAACACAGCTCTATGCCTCAATTGGTTGGATGTTTAGGGTAGGACGGAGTGAAGATGGAAGTATCTGGCCTCTTCACTTTATGCTGCTGTCTCCACTGCCTGCCCCTTTTTCTAACTGCCTCTGTGGCTACTCATTGCTGTTGTCCCTGCTGGATCAGGATGAAGAAAGGAGGAAGCAGTAAGCTGTGACTGCAGCCAAATGCCTACTGACTTGCCACAACTCAGCTGAGAAGATGCAGGATATCTTAACTGAGTTGCAGGAAGTCACATGTCCCATCCAAGAGCAGGAGCTGTAAATCTCCTTATCATCATGGCTGAGCAAGGTGGGTGCATGGGTGCAAAGAGAAAGCAACGTTTTTTGTGCCTCCCTGGTCAGTACCCTCTTCGCTTAGACCAAAATGGTCAAAAGACTAATATCACCAATCGGTTAGACGGATAACTGCGCATTCTCTACCCATGACATCTCCACTCCTGTACCAGCTCTTTGGATGAGCACCCACACCCATTCAGATTCCAGGCACATTCAGTTCTTGGCTTCTATGTGGAGAATTCGAACAGGGACACCAGTAAGTGTTAATTGTGTCAGTGGCCACATTCACAGCTGACATAGTGGCGGCAAAAGACCTGTGAGGCAAAGATGCAGCTGCGGGGAGGAGCCTGATGCCGGAAGTAGTGCCGGTGCGAACAGGGTTCTGCCACAGCTTTACTCGTGCATTACAGGGCTGGATTTTGCACCCTGTCATGTGAGTAAAGCCACGGCAGAAACTTGTTCGCACCGGCGCTAATTCCTGCATCGGACTCCACTCCACTGCCACGTCTTTGCCTTCCGTCCTCTTAAAAGCACCGCCACCGTCAGGTGTGAATGCAGCCAGTCTTTCTTTAATACAATATTCCTCCTGATTAACTGAGCTGACACCACCATCTAATTTCACACAGGCCTCCAAACAGATGGCTCAAATAACACAAGCTGCCTTCAGAGGATAACAGCTTCGATTCACCACTGACCTGCATTAACTGGTTACCTGTTGGAGAAAAGTTCTGTATTTTTCACCAGTTGCCTGAAACAGCTGGCCTCTTCTATATACTTCACCCTAAAACACCAGTTAGTCTTGATGGTGTTCTATATCAATTCTCTAGTGTGGTGGGGTCTCGTTAAGAAGTTTTTCTTGTGGGCTGGCCAAGAGGAAACAGGTTGGGTTAGGAGGACTCCTGGATAGTCAGAGCAAGAGCAGCACATCTAAAAACTCTTTCTTTCCTCTATCCTGACCCCCTGCTCTACCCCGATTCCCCTGCTATTGTGTCCCACTGGAAAGTAGAAGAGGGCAGGCAGCTCACATAAGCAGCAGCTGAGGTTGATCAGAACTGGCAGGCAGCCAAGACCAGCTTAATGCTGAAGAGTTGAGCCAGCACGGAGGGAGAGAGGGCCAGCACGGAGGGAGAGATAAAGCAGGTGCAGAGCACAAGACTGGCTGGCTAATCGGGGAGAGGTGAAAGCAGTTTTGGTGCTCCTAGGGAGGGTATGCTTCTAGAAGGGGTGGGAGAGAGAGACATGAAAGATGAAGATGTGAAGCAACCAGAAAAGGTTATCTCCTGGTAGGCAAAGCCCAACATGATCTTTTGTGAAAGAAATAGTTCTGTGACTGAAAATTAAATCCCATGGCTACTTGTCCCAGAGCTCTTAGCACTAATTACATTTTTAAAATAAGTTTCAGTATTGTGTGTGAATTTTGTTGACTGACATTTTCAATGTT
Organism: Sphenodon punctatus; assembly: GCA_003113815.1. Classification (NCBI taxonomy): domain Eukaryota; kingdom Metazoa; phylum Chordata; class Lepidosauria; order Sphenodontia; family Sphenodontidae; genus Sphenodon; species Sphenodon punctatus. The sequence goes on from QEPC01013419.1 coordinate 2,506,480, forward strand.
GCATTTGCTGTTTTGCCAGTGTTCCTTGCTCTAAAGTCAATGGTCATGAAATATAAACTGCAAAAGGAATGGCCTGGATTCACTGGCCATTAGCAAATTGCCAGATATGCAAAATTTTACAGGACACGTATAAGAAATACAGGTTGCAGGGCTGCTTTGGCGCCAGTGCAGACCTGCAGCCTGTTTTTCTCAGTGCCCTGTAAAAATTGCATATCTGCCACCCCACTGGCCATCAAAGCTAGACTCAACACCAGAGAAGAGGAGAAAGTGGTTTTGTGCCACAATTGCAGCTTTGTCATTCCAAGGGTTGTTTAAATTTGGTAGTTGGCAGAATTTAGAGTGGTCTCAAGGCTGCTGTAACTTATGCCCAGAAACATAAGAGCTCAAGAATTTTTATTAGTTGGGGATCTCAAAACACAGTGGCTCTACATCCCTCTACTAGGGACTAGGGATGGGAATTTGGATTGATTTATGGACTCAGATCAGTGATGTGGGTTTTCTGGAAAACTTTGAATCAGAATTTTATTTCCCATGAAATTTTTCTTTATTTGCATTAAAATTTGCATTAAAATTGCATAAGCAAATTCTGAATCAGAAAATATTCCTGTGCAAGATTTCCTATGCAAACATTTTGGAAATTTTTCAGATACTGTAGACCTCAAGCGTGAGGAGCTTAGTTTTGGTTTTGGTTTCACTTCCAGCTACCTGATGCAATCACAGCTTTAGTTTTGGTTTTGCTTTCACTTGCAGTCATTTTTACAAATGGAAAATTTTCCACAGAAAAATTAATTAGTGAAAAATTCCCCCAAGCCCTGGAAAAAATTTCGCAGAAAAATTTGGTAGTGGAAAATTTCTGTGGAAAATTTTCCACTCCACATCACTGAATCAGATTAATTACAGATTTTAATCTCAATTTATATAGATTTCTGTATTTATGGATTTGTATGTACAGATTAATTTTCCCATTTACTTCAATGGGAAACCAATCCACCATTCATTTCAATGGACCATTCAGTCTAAAAGCCATGTTACTGCAATGAATGGGCCACTGCGAGAGTGGCAAGCTGCTGGGTGTGGGATGGTGGACAGCTGGCAGTAAGGGGCTATGTGTGTGGAGGGGCTCACAGTGGGCTGAGAGGGTAGTGGATGCAAGGAATGAGGTTTCAGTTGTAAGGGAGTTTTATAAGATTAGGTTTAGTTTTGGTGTTGGTTTATTTGTATTGCATTGTGGGGGCTGCAGGGGCAGAGGGATTTAGGGAGAGTAGTGCCCCTCTGGGAAAGAGAAAGTTATGGGTTTGGAGGGGAGATTGAATATGTGGGGAGAGTGAAGGAGACCACAGGGTGAGACTCAGAAGTGCAGGCTAGCTGGTATGCAAGTTGGGGTTTTGAGGTTTTAGGTGTGTGATTTATTTGTATTGTGCTTTAGTATGTTTTACGGCACTGAGTTGCCCTGACCCTTGGACTCAGGAGTTGACAAATAATGTCCCCCCACCGCCCCCACCAAAAAAAACCCCTTACATTTTAAAAACAACCTCATGATTTTGACACTAATCTCATGGTTTCTGGCAGCCAAACTCAATAAATTCTGCTATGTTCAGGATGCACACAGGGTGGTAGTGTGTTAAATAAGCAGAATTTATTTATTTAATGAGTCTGGTTGCCAAAATCATGAGATTAGTGTCAAAATCATGATTATTTTTCTTTTTTAAAACGTACGTTTGACATAGCAGAATTTATTAATCCTTCATTCATAGTGTAATAATGAAAACAGCATATTGTGTTGGATGCTAACAGCTGCCCTTCTCCCAAGTCTTCGCTAGCAGATCTCGTGCCATTATGCTACGTTCAGGATGGATTCTCTCTTGATGGCCCATTCATTCTAATAGTATGGATATTAGAATGAATGGAACATTGAAACAAATAGTGGATTGGTTTCCCATTTAAGTCAATGAGAAAATACGGATCCATATGCCTTTAATACATGGACGGGTGTGGGAGTGTTTCGGCACGGTGGGGGTGTGTCCATGTAAACCTCCCATCTCCATCCACCTCCACCCATGGAGCCTCCTCCGTTTTACCAGAGGACTCTGTGGGTGGAGATGGGTGTGCGGTAGTAGCGCGCAAGCACAAACACCTACCGCCCATGGTGTTTACACGGGCGCACACCTGCCACACACCCATCCCCCCACGCACCGGTGGCTGTGTACATGGACTGCCCCCCCCCCCTTGCCACACACCTGCGGGTGGGACGTCAGTGTAAAAACGGCCATAAAGTCCGTTAAGTCACATAGTACATATCACATTAATATTAACTTTTAAATTTCAGATAGAGTAAAAAACATTAATACCTTGTGAATTATAAGTAATTAAATTATTTAATTTTAGAGTGTGTGAAGTGATGTAACATGTGTTATGACAGAATTGTCATGTTCTTTAAAGATGAGGGGGTGATCATTTTGAAGGGGAAGAATATACAGAGGGTGAAAAAGAGTTATGTGATGTGGCGAAGTAATAAGTTGAAAGTATAGGGCTTAAGGTATGGTGATATTAGATTGGGGAAATGCAAAAATATTACAAATAATTAATTCACCTTAACTATTAATTTAAAACCCTGTTTTTTAAATGTTGGAATTTAATGAGGTTTTTGAAATGTTGTCTTGATTAATGGGGAGACAGGGAGGTGGAGGCTGGGGATTAGTGGGGAGGGAAGGTGTATGGAGGGGCTGGGGGTCAGTGGAAAAGGGGGATCTGCCCCAGCACACCCCAGCTGGGATGCAGGGAAGCAAGACCAAAGGCTTAATCCTCCCCGAGGCAGCTGGATGCACTCTGGATCCAACCGCCTGGGGGACATTTAAACCGGCTTCCCTTCCCCAGTGCACTCCGACTGGGATGTGCTGGGACAGGGAAGTGGTGATGGGTTGAATCCTCCCCCAGGCAGCTGGCTCCACTCTAGCGCATCCAGCCGCCTGGGGGACATTTAAAACGGCTTCCCTGGGTGTTTTCAGACATGACGCTAACACCAGTTTAACCACACTTGAACATTTCTTATGCATGTTGCAGGGCTGTATTTGTGCCCTATGCAGCCCTGCAACATGCATAAGAAATGTTCAA
>QEPC01013419.1:2540147-2570716 GCA_003113815.1 Sphenodon punctatus
GTGTGAAAACTGCCTTTGTTTCCAGAAACGAATATCTGTTTCAGCTATTTCGGTCACATTAGTATTTCAGTTATTTCATTAATAGTGCCAACACGAAATAGATGCAATAGTAAAGTGACAGAAATAACCGACCTAAAATAAATAAACAAACAGATATGCAAATATCATTTTGGGGTGAATAATTATTCAGATATTTGGGGTGCTATCTGAAAATGTGAACAACATTCACAAATATGAAAATGTTTATTCATTTCAGCTCTAGTTAAGTTCATGGCAGAATGGTACACCATTGGCTGCTAGCCAATTGGTCAGGGTCATAAATTCACTGACTGCCAGAATCTGGGAGTAAACAACAGGGAATAGATTACTCCACATATGCCTTGTTCTTGCACACTTCTTATGATACATTCAGTGCTGACCACTCTCAAAGACAGGATACTGGTATAGATAAGAGCTGAAATGGGTAACTACTTTGCTACCCAAAGTTCTGTGTAGTCTGTTAGGTGCCCGATCAGTACCCAATTACCAAGTTGGGCACATGATTACCCAAAATACTGAGTATTACCGTTACCGAGTTACCAATTTTTCATTTTACTAACAGATTTTGGTAACAGAAAATCAGAAAATTTGTAATGGAAACTAGAAAAATCAGCAAATCATGTACCCCATCAGTCACAGTACCCAACGTTATTGAGTCAAGAACCATAATTTTGTCAGATATACCCATTTTTGCAGGTACTTGATTCAGCTGCTAGATGGATCATCGGTCTGACCTGCCACGGCAGTTCTTATGGAACCTTTAGGCAACAGCTCACTCTCTCTCTTGAGGAAGCAGAAAGTGGTTTTGTTTTACAAATCAATGCAAATTAATTAAAATTCCCCAAGTATCCTGTTGCTTGGAAATCGGACACCAACTCTCTTGCAAGCCAGGTGACATTTCCCCTGTTGTCAGCTTTCAGCAGTTAGATTTTTTTTTGGCACTCTCAGTTTTGTGTGAGTGCAGATCCTAGTCCATTTCAAAGTGACAGGGAAGAGTAAAAGTGAACACAGACAGATACATGAAGGGGCAGCATTAAGGTAGGATATTCTTGGCACTCACTTCTGGCACCATTTCTGTGTGATAATGCACCATGTCAGCACACAGTGGGCCAAGCCAACAACAATTCCATTTCCCTTTTGATTGCAGCCACTGATTCCCCCTGCACCAATCTCCAATTGGGCTTCTCCTCACACTTAAAGCACTGCCAATTGCATCATGCACACTGGAACCCTACTTTGCATGCCTTAAGTTGTAGTCCCAATGCCTTAAGTTCTAGTCACAATAACGCCCTTCGTACTCTGACTCTTATGCCTTGGCCCCTGCTCTTTGTACATAAGTCCTGCCCATATCATTGCTTCCATGAACCTATCTCCCAGTCCTCCCATGCTGCAGAGGGAAGTTCTATCCTTGAAGATTTCTTCCCTGTTATCTAAAGGAATCTATCCTAACACAGTCCTAGAAAAGCATACATACACTATGGATAGCTGTACTGCAAAACTGGCTCTCTCTTGTTTGGAATCTGAGAAAACAAAAAACAAAAAAACTATTAAGGTATCTCAAACAGTCAAGTGGATGTTTGATATAACAAGTATGTCTTTGATATAACAAATATGCCCTGAACGAATCCTGCACAAGCTCCTAGTCTTCACCTATAAAGCTCTTCACAACCTTGCTCCCCCCTACCTCTCTGCACTTATCGCCCTCCATACTCCAGCCCGTGCACTTCGCTCCTCCTCTGTCCCTTCTCTCACCCTTCCACGCCTTCCCTGCTCCCCTAAGCGCCTTCGTCCCTTCTCACTTGCTGCCCCCCATGCCTGGAACTCCCTCCCTGTCCACATCCGCCTTGCCCCCTCCCTTCATACCTTCAAATCTCTCCTTAAAACTCACCTCTTTCGCTCTGCTCTGTCTGACTCTTTATCCTGCTGAGCCACTATTCCTATACCTACGATCGGTTTACCCTTATCCTTGCAACATGGACCTGCCTGCTGTCATTCTCATCGTAACCAAGCCAAGTACGTGCACTTGAGACCTCGCATCTTCATGAATGTTAGACCCCTTGTCTCTCCCTCTGTTCCCCTTCCTATGTCTCTCCCCCAGCTCCTGTCTCTCAGATTGTAAGCCCTAGGGGCAGGGACCGTGTCTATTTTATTACTTTGTAAAGTGCCAGGCACACTGCTGGCACTATGTTTGTTAATAATAATAATAATAATAATAATAATAATGTCTTTAAAATTAGTTTTGAAATGTGAGTAGGATGTTTTACATCATTCTCTTCAGGACAAGGACATTGTAACTTAATTAAATTTTTCTGACTGGACTACTCAATTGATAATTAACTCTCCCAGTTACAATAAAATTGTGCACTGATCTTTTGAAATTGCAGATACGACCCCAAGCCTGTACTGGCCTTAGCTTCAGATGCAGACACGTGAAGCAACATTTGCAAGGAATCTTCTAGATGAAAATTTAATTTCGCATCTGTAGAGCAGTCTTACTTGTAACTGACAGATGTGAACACAAATTGTTAAGACTGTTTTGACTTGAATATTTTGCCTGATAGCTATGTCTAGAATATGACACAATTAAAAAGCTTGTTTGGAAGTCAAGATGATTAGAAATGACTTTCTTTCAGGCAATTAATTCACTGTTAATGCAGACAGGCAATTGAGGAAAGGACACAGAAAATGCAAACATTTATACTTTCTTTTTAAAGTTTTCTTTCCCAAACAATATATTTTTAATTGCTACATTTTTAATAATGCATCCTGATACCAAGTACTAGTGGCCGTGCCATCAGTTTCCAACTGTTCCTGGGATACACAAATGAAACGTAGATTGGAAATTAATCTCAACCCAAACATTAATCAAGCATGGAACCTACAGTTAATAAGCAGCGGCCTTAGAAGGTAGTATTGTGGTTAATGGAAACTAATAGATGGCATAAAATACAGATCAGTATTTTCTGACAATTCCTTTGTTTTGGGTGGAACTGTCCTCTTTTTGGAGGGCTAATAGCTGTTTGCAAGGTATTAAAGTAAGGAGATAAATGGGACTAGCTAAAATTAAACAATTTAAATGGTGAACTCATCACATTGTCTAGGCAGAAGTTGAAATTATTATTATATTTATTTATATAGCATCAGAAATATGCCTGGCACTGAACAGTCATGATTACAGACCAATTCCTGCCCCGAGGAGCTTTCAATCTAGAATGAACAAGGGAAGGAACTCTAAGGGGTGAAGCATATAGGGAGAGGCAGGGATATATTCAGGAAGTGGTGTAGTTCAAGTGCACATGCTTAACTTAGGGCATTTTCAAACAAGATGCTACCCCGCATGGCCACCCAGGAGCCACTCATCCGCCCGCCCGTTTGAAGGTGGAGCAAGGAGATGCATGCTCCTGTGAGTCACTCAGCACCCACTCAGGGCCACTCATGGGGCACTGCTGAAAAATCCAGAGTGCTCTGTGCAGGGCAAGCCAAAAAAGTGCATGGCGACAGGGGCCCACACATTCCTCAGCTGTTGCCATGCCAGCAGACAGGTCCCCTGCTCTGCACTGTGGGCAGGGGACACGGCATTTGTAAGTCACGGGAACAGGCTGCAAGCTCTGCGGAGCGCAGTTCCCCAGTGCTCCCGGTGGGGACATGTCAATTTCAAATGCCAGCCTGGCATGCTTCCCCCTCCCCCATGGTCTGTGGCAGGGAAAATGTGAGGCAGCTGCCGCAATGGTCATGGTGGGAGCTGCCCATCAGAATCCCTCCCCACACGCTCCACCTGAGAGGCTGCTCCGCAGCTATGCCACTCAAAGAACACAAACACCCACCCAAAGCCCTGTTCGTTTAAAAATACCCTTAGTTACAAGGGGGTGAGGGGGGAAATATTGAAGGATGAGACAGTATAAGGAAAAGTATAAGTGAGCAATCTATGGCTGCAAGGACCTAGGGAAAACCTGATGGAAGAGAAGGATTTTTAGAAGAGAATTCAGGGTTGGTAGGGAGGGAGAAGAGCATATATGTTCATAGAAGGAGTCCCAGGCATAGAAGGAAGCATGCAAGAAGAGGCAAAGAAATTTTAGGGATTAGCAGACTTTGGGACAGGTGATGATGAATCAGAGGAAGAGCGAAGTCCCCAGGTGGGAACAAAGCAACAAAAGAGTGGAGAAAGATTGGGAGAAGCAAGGCCCTTCATGACAATGAGGAGTATGTGCTGAATGCGAAGTGGGAGACAGCCAGTGGAGAAAGGAGAGGAGGGATTGATTTGATCAAAGCAGCCAATGTGGTGGATGACCTTGGCAGCAGAGTGTTGAATAGAAGCGTGAAGGTCAAGGTGAGAGCAGGGAAGGTCAGTAGAAGGAGACTACAGTAATTAAGGTGAGAGATGGCCAGAGTATGCCAGTAAAGACTGGAGAGTGAGACTCCCACACAATAGTTTCCAATCTTTTTGCCAGTGTGACCCCAGCCAGCTATGAAGACAGTGCAGAGGGAATACCAATATCAATTAAACTGATATGTCATCCACAGATGCCATGACTTGGGAACCTCTGTCCTAATCCTTGGATGCAACTTTTCAATCATTCCAAAGGACTTTACAGTCTGGGAATGAGCTCCTAAAGAAAAGATACATTAGGCAGAACAAGTCACACACTCCCCAAACCAGAGAAAAGGATATCTCCGCTAAACACAACAGCTTGAGAAATTTTGTAAGACTGAATCCTTTGTGCTGGAGTGGCAGAGCAGAATGCAGGATTGCCAATTCTGGCAGTTTTATTGCAACTCACAATTGAAGATATTTCCTACAACCAGCATCCCTCTCAGGTCATGTCTACATGTGCCCCCTACTCATGCACACTCCCATTCTCAAGCAGTTGTTGAGAGGATCCCAGAAGACATCTTTACAAGTCTTCTTGGCTTTTTGAGGCATTTCACTCAGAGTCAAAGGGCTACAGCAGGGCTAAGGGTTTCATTCAAGAAAATGAGGCTGAGACAGTACTAAAGCTTGCATTGATTTCTGTCATCCAGGAGAAGGGATTTTGCGTATGGTGTAAGAAGAGTGTGTAAAAGGAAATGATAGCTATGAGAACAGAGTCTTACATAGTACAGCCACAAGGTCAAAACAAGTCGAGGCAGATTAATGAGGCATCAATATCCACGGTATTTTATTATTTTTCCACCTGCTCCCACTTCTAAAAGAAGCAAGTTGTAGGAGGATAAAACAATCCAAAAGCAACAGACCTAGAAATAATTTCATGGACGTAAAAAGTTGAAGAAAATTTGAAAAAGCATGTTGTAATCATTTCAAAAGACAGGATTTGACACTGTTAACACACAAAACTTCCTAGGATCAGAAATGATCTCCATGCTCATGCTTTGCAAAACAATAAAAAGTCCCACAAACTAATTCAGAATGAACAGTTTTCAGATAAAATAAGAGGCTTACACATAAGTGGCAAGTGTTTGACTGGATTCCAGTTCTTGGTGAATGGAAAACCAGCAGCTTCCTGTTACAAAATGTACCAAGAGTTCATGCCTAATAATACACTTAAGAGACTGGCAGCTTATATACTTTATTTAAAAATGTTTCTAAAAATAATATTTAACCAACGTATTTTTAGTCAGGTAAACAAACCAAGGGAATTAACTGTTAGGGTGAAGAAACAAAATCTTAAGGATAAAGGAACTCAAATAAAAAGTCCAAGCAGCACTACTCTACCTTTTCAATACAAAGTCCGGAGTAACTCCACTTAAACAAGAGCAATGCAAATTCCTTTGGAACAGACTTTAATGAAGTTATTTTCATGCTTGCCAACCCTACTGCTTCTTAGATACCAATACTGGGGCTATCTGTTGCCTTACTGGTTTTAAATTTGATCATCTTGGTAGATAAGACAGGCACATGAGCTGCAGGAACACAAGGAAGAAACCAGATCAGAAAACAGAGCCACTCCACTTTCTCCCCTTCACTCCCTTCTACTGCCTCAGGGCCTGTATCCACCTTCCCTGGGCTCACTGCTTCAGAAGTGGTGAGTCTGGAGGAGGGGAAGAGATGGCTGAGAGCAAAGCAGGAGACAGGTTCTGCTATCTGGTTTCCTATTTGGTTCTGTCTCCATTCCCTGCTTTTCCTGGGCTCACCATGAACCCTGGAAAAACAGGGGATGAGGCTGGTAGACAGAACAGAGTGGAGCACTACTGCTCCTACCCAGTCTCATGACCCCATCTTTCTCCCTTCTGCAGCCACCTCAGTATCTGGGCTGAAGCAGCTGATGAGGGCAGTGGAGAGGGGGAAGCAGGGTAGGAGAACCAGTCTTCTGGACTCTTTAAGGGGCACCAAAAGTGTCTGGATGAGCAAGGTCTAGTGACACTACCACTGCAGGATCCAACAGGTGACAGCAGGATCAGTCCAGAAGGGGGTGCAGCAGGATTCTCCAGAGTCTAACTCATGATTTTGAATATTTGGGGTTTATAACCTGGGAAAAGAAAAGTCCTGTGCCATTCAAGACCCATCAGTTGTGCAATTCAAGCCTGAGTTGTATTATTCCGGTTTGTTTCACAAGTTTAGGAAGTTTAACAAAAAATTAATTAATGTCTCTTTTGATAGAAAAAGGTGAAGGAACCTACAGGCCATAAATATTAATAAATATAGAGGCAAAAATTAGGCATCATTACTTAAGATTGTGAAGTGGACTCTCGAGGAAAAGTTACTGGAAAAGTAGGCATTTCCATATGCTTCTGCATGGGCAAGATTTTCAGTCTCTCTTGCTTCCATGCAAACACTAGGGTGATCCAAGTTTTGATTCAAGAATTGTTTTACACGATGACTATTGTATAGTCATCGTGTAAAACCTTAGTAGTGCAATGCCTTAGTAGTGCATTCTGAAGTAATAATACAAGATGTTACAAACTGTTTTGCTGTGGCTGCTCATAACTTTGGCCTTACCACTAACCAAGAGAAAACTGAGGTTATGTATCAGACTCCTTGAGAAACTTACGAGTATCCATCAATAAGTCTGAGGGCAATACACTTCAAACTGTCAAGCAGTTCACTTATCTTGGTAGCCTACTTAATAGCAAAGCAACAGTTGATCATGAAGTGGATGTATGAATCAAGAAAGCTAGCGCTGCCTTTAGCATCAGGTCTGGAATTGGATGCAGCATGAAATCCATTTGCAGACAAAAATTAAACTATTCAATACTGTTGTTTTTGCAACCTTGCTCTATGAGTGTGAAATACTATTTCTATCTATGGCTGCCATGTGTTGCCAACCTACTGGGCAGCAAATGGAAGGACTGAATTTTCAACCCACAGGTTCTGGCAAAAGCCAGATCAGCAGGCACTGATCTGATCTGTACCCAAATTGAATGGCTTGGTCACATTATTTGCATGCCTGAAACTCACCTTCCTATACAAATTTTAACTATGGAACTAAGCACAAACAACAACAAACATGGAGAGGGCAGATTAAACATTTCAATGACACTTTAAAACAAAATTTACATAAGACCAATATTTCTGATTCAGTTTTTAAGACATTGGTGACCATGGGTGCAGCCACACAAGACGTCTGCCCCTCCCTGTGCAAATGAACCAGTGGATGCAGTAGCTCATGTGTCTAGGGGCTACCAAACATTCGCCACATCCTGGGAGGGGTGAACATCTGCTTGCTTCGCAACGCATCCTCAGAGAAATCCCAAGGATGCATCACAAAAGAGCCTTACCCTACATGCGGTAAGGCTGCCCAGGGTGGAGCAAGCCCATGTGGCCAGGCATGCTTGCTCCATGCTCAGGGCAACCCTGTGAGCTGTGAGGGACGGGCAGTATCACCTGTTGCTCGCAGCCACGTCACAGCCAGGGTGGGAAGCCAGAGTCCGGGGGGGGGGGAGCCCAGACAAGATGAGTACCCCTCTCCCCAGCCTGACAACAGCTAATGGGGGAGGGTGGCCCAGAGCAGCAGGCATGGGTTCTCCTCTAGGCTCCCCTCCCCCGATCAGCTGTTTGTCGGGTTGAGGAGAGAGGTGCACAGGGCTCTCCTGGGCTCCTCCCCATCAGCTATCAGTTGGGTAGATGGGAGGAGAGGGGAGTCTGTCCTCTTCCCAGGCTCCCCTCTTCCCCAATCCACTCAACTGACAGTTGATATGGGGAGTGTGCGCTTCCTGGGCTCTTCTTCCCTCATCAGCTATTGGGGGGGGGGGAGGGGAAGCACACACCCCTCCTCCATCCCCCCCTGGCCCCCCCGCCCCAGCTGCTTGTGCCCAGCTCCCTGTGCTGGACCTGTAGTATGGCGGGGCCAATTGTCTGCCACAGGGTGGTTCTGGGATCGGGCCTAATCTGCTCGTTTGGCTGCACCTTATGTGTCAAACGGCATCGCACTGCAACTTGCAGTTGACCAAGAGTTTGGAAAAAAAACAAAACACGTTGAGCAGCTGGAAGCACAACATCAGAAGTGGAAATAATGCCCTGTTCAGTTAACACAATTGGACAGGTGGCCCTGCAATAAATGTGGCAAACTTTATCTTTTGTGACTTGGTCTATGGAGCTACACAAAGACTCACTAGTATTTTGGGAATTGTTGACATTCTTGTATACAAGGGGACAGGATTCTTTCATTCATTCACTGCAGGTATGGACAAAACAAAGGTTGCTTTTGCAAAACATCATTTACAGGGCTGTAAAAAACAACAACCCTTCACTGGCCAGGGATAGGAGTCTGTTCACCAGCAATGAGGGGAGAGGAAGAGGGAAGAACTCTTCTACTCCCTGCTGGCCAGCTGTTCCACGGAACACCAAGAGAGCCCCATCTTCAGCACTGAGTTCAAGCCTGGGCTTTAAAAATCATCTGAAAATCCCAACCAAATATTTTCACACACAGAGCAGAGAATCTATGGAAGACAATATACTGTAATCAGGACAGTAAGTAAGAAGTGAATTTGGTTTTCATTTAGCTGTGATAGACAGGGAGGACCCCAGTGACTGAGAATTGTACTGAAAGCTGAGCATATGTGGTGTGTTGCCATCTTTTAACCATAAGCCAAAAAAAATTAAAAATCTTCCCATGCATTTCAACTGTAAATTTTTCATCTTCAGTACTCATGAATGCTCAAGGAACAGGACAACACATTATACTAAATGACAAATAATTAACATTCACTTTAGTAACCACTGTAAAAACAAATTAAAAATAATCCTCTTGTTTTCTACATGGGTTAAATGCAACTCCTGAGAAACTGCATTGCAATTTAGCATTCATTAATAGGTTCCTATTAAAGTGCTATCAAAACTGTCACAGCAAACACAATTAGGGCACAGTTTGGTTAGGAGATATTTGATGTGAAGTAAAAAGTGACATCTTAGCTTGTGGCAAAAGTCAACAAACCTTCCCCCCCCCCCCCTTTCCCTCTGTTGATATGAGTAATACTGGTTAAATTTGCAATGGTGCTGGCATAGTCCTGGCAAGGTGTACCACAATTCTAGTATCAGATTCACCCAGGTAGCTGCAACTAAAGTTGAAGTAGTGTTCTGCATGTCAAACATGAGTTCAAAGCCCCAAAACAATCTCAAGGTTGCTATTCCCTTTCCAACTACTACAGCAGGGTTTTTTTGTGTGTATCTGAGGGGGAAATTAGGTCCAGTCTTTAGATTATGCTCGACTCTCCCACCCCAAAGGTAGCATTGGAGAAAGCCCAGGGTCAGCATCCGGGAGGGATTCATGTTTTTAGGCATCAAGTCCAAGGGGGCAGGGTAGAGGCTGGGCCCGAGTCAGAAGCCTGGATCAGTAGCCATGAGATCTGTATTTACAGGCGTTAGGCTTAGAGGACAAGCCAGAAGCTGGTTCAGATACCAGGTGGTCAATTCAGAAGGGAGCTCAAAAGCAGGAGAGAGGATGGGAGAGGCAAGGACTCAGGTGCAGGTAAGAGAGGCTGGGCAGGGCAACGCGAGGCAAGGCAGGGGTAGACCAAGTTTATCTTGATGTTCAGGGCTAAGGGCTTGCCCTGACCCAGTACGGAAATATGGGATCCCTTAGCTAATCAGAAGCCTAACAAGATGGAATCTGGCTTATGCTGCTCCAGAGTTAGAGCACCTTGAGCCTCCAGGATGTCTGTGTAACAATTGCCCCTCTCTGGGAGCCCAAAAGACCTGGGTTCTAGATCTGCTGGTGGCTAGTCCTTGCTTACACCTCTCTCTTTAGAATGCTTCAGTAGCTCTAGAATGAAACACGTCACACAGAGCAGCACGTCACACATAGTAGTAGCTCTTGTTTCCTCAGCAACCTGCTTTTTCATCTCCACCTTATCAAGTTTTCTGATCAGTGAGAAAGATTTGGTGTTATAAACTGTCTTTGACAAAATGAATAAAACATATTAATAAGCAATAATGCCTGAACGATAAATGTTCTAGGATGATGGAAGATAACTACTTTTTATGTTTCCTCCACAGAATTTAAAAGCGAGAAGCAAGAGGGGATAACACAATAGCACAAAAATGCACTAATTAAATCCATAATTGTCTACCATGGATATTTAAGCAAGATTCCTAATCAAAATACAATAGAACCAAGTTGCAACAGGTTGTATTCTTGAGGCAATATTTTCTTCCTGATGGTCTCATTATAAAGTCTCTGGAACATCCCATCCCACCCCACCCTTGAGAATTTTAATCAACCGCAATTTCTGTCTTAAGGAACAAGTACAAATTTAATCATGGTGCCTGAAAGCACAGATGACTGTACAGACCCATGCTGTCTAGGACAGAGCCCTATCTTGCTATCTGTTAAACAGGAGTTTCTGTGGAAACTCAGTTAAATATTTCCAAAACAATTCTCTATAAATAGTGGTATAATTTAGTACCAGGTATTTACAAATCTGACAATTTAACGTATCAGTTCATGAGGAGGAAGCCATCATTGTGTGCCAAGAGTGGTACTATTTGGTACATAGAAATGAGTGGAATTTACAGGTCAGTGGAAATACAGCAGCAGTGGCATGGCCATGATTCCTCTACTTCAGGTTTCAGTATATCATCATTTCCAATGGCCTTGATTCAAAGCTTTCAACCTTCCTTTACAAACTGTCTCTGAAGCATACTAAATAATGCTTTTTATAGATTACAATGAGTTTGAGCAACCTATTTTGTTGTGCAGTTTTCTGAAGCAAATGAAGCTGGCTATTGTCAAACACAGGGTGTTGTGCTACATGGACCGTTGGTCTGACCCAGTATGGCATTTCTTACATTCTTAATCCGAACTCCAAATAATAATACTTGGAAGTACGGGTGTTCACACATTCAAGAGTCAGAACTCAAGTTTAGACACTCAAGTTTGGACTTTCAAGGTCCCCAAGATTAAAGTATAAATAACTTGTCTATGAGAGGTGGACCGGTCTGCTGGCGTGGGTGGCCAGCCCAGTTCATACAGGCAGGAGATGTATGGGCGCTCATTGCCACACACTTTTTTGGCTTGTCCTGCATGACGCACTCTGGATTTCTCAGCAGTACACTGTGAGTTGCCATGAGTAGGTTCCGCATGGCCCCCTGCACCACCTTCAGACGGGCGGTCAAATGAGTGGCTCCTGGGTGGTCATGTGTTGTAGCATTTAGTTTAAACACATCCTGTTATGGCAGACACCCTTATTCATAGCTATTAAGGCTGACCAAGTGGAACATAATCTGTTTGGGGGTGTGAGGGGGGAAGAGAACTCCTGAAATCCTTCTACCTGCTGTGTTTTTACTGTGACCATACATTAGCATCTTTCAAAACCGCACTCCAACAGTTCGGGTTAGGCTGAAATGTGCGCACTCGGTGCATTCACACCAACCCGGAAGTGCGCGGTGCTTTAAATTGCACGATGCTACCGCCGCCGCTGTGCGATTTAAAAGCACGTCTGAATGAGGTCCAATTTAGCCCATTGCAAACAGACAAAAGAACAATGAAATCCTTTATAAACATTTAGGAACAAAACGCCCATTGCTAGTTTGGGGTTATCACGTTTTAAGTTTGCTCAGTGCTGCCATGTATGAGGCTAAGGCCTAAGAAAGATCTCCAGCTGGCTGCCACTAACTGAGCCCCATTACACTACAAGCTACACCAAGATGGCAACAGGAAAGTCTGACTTGTCACTCCCGAGGCGGGTTTCTTGCGGACCAAATCAGCTAAGAATAAGAGAAAGCTACTTATTGCACTCAGGCCATACAGAAGGCACTGTGTTTACATCCAATGAGAATAGAGAATAATAGAATGAATGACTAAGCAGGGTACGCAGTGACCATGCCTAGAATTAAGCCAGAAACTCTTACTATCATGTTTTTTACTTCTCTTTTTAGAAAAGGTGATTTGAGTCAAACTGGAAACTGCAGTCATGCTCTAGGTTACCACGAGAAAGGGGAGAGACTAAGCTGAGGACATGATTGCCCACTTGTTAATCATTTAGAAGCTGGGAGCATTCTAAAAATAATGTTGAGTTCTTGATGAGCTTCTGTAGAAGCTATCTGTGAAGGCCGATTGGATACATCTTCTGTACCTGAAAGCAACTGCAGGCTTCTTTGGAGAAATGCTCAAACTGGTGACTTGTCCTGTCTGCAAGAAGTAATCCTCCTTGTGGGGGTAAGACAACAAGAGGATGAAAGCACAGATATAACTAACATATGGAATGATGTTCTTATTCTGAACTCCTTGATCTGCCTGGATTGTCAGGTTGTGACAGTGGCCGGGAGCGCTTGTCACCAACTCCATCTTGTGAGTAGGCTGCAGTCTTTTCTTTTGGACTCGGATCTGGCTACCATCATCCATGCTTTCATCACCTCGAAGCTAGATTATTGCAATGTGCTCTATGTGGGGCTGCCTTTGATGACTCTTTGGAAGCTGCAGCTGGTGCAGAATGACTGGTGACTCGTCCCCAAAAGGCTCACCTCCTTTTGGGGGATGCGTCACCAGGAGCACATTACACTGAGTCTGCACTGGTTGCCTGTAACTTTCCAGCCACAACTTAAGGTGCTGGTTTTTACCTTTAAAACCCTAAATGGTCTGGTCTCCACATTTGTGAAGGAACGCCTGTCCTTCCATGCCCCATTGTGGCCCCTGCGATTGGTTAGGAGAGCCTCCCTGTGGGTCTGGTTCATATGGCAAGGGTTTGCAAAGGGGGTGCTCTCGGATACTGCCCCGTTGCTGTGGAACTCTCTTCCCCCAGAGGTTCATTTCGGTGCAAGACCTTTTTGTTTTGTTGTGAGTTGCCCCGGGCTGCTGTTGTGAGCAGGAGGGAGCGGGCTAGAAATGACTTGAAATAAATAAATAAATAAATAAATAAATGATTTGTTGGGCGGGAATAGTGGCAGGGATAGGGATTGTGTGGGAGGTTTTCTTGCAGGGGTTGGAGGTTTTCTTGCAGGGGTTGGAGTGGGTAGCTCTTGGATGAGCATTTTTTGTACTGTATTTTAATGTTATTTAATTGTGTTATGTTTTTATTAATGTAAGTCGCCCCTTTTGCAATGGGCAGGGTTTAAGTTTAACTTAATTTTTTTTAAAATCATTATTCAATCTAGGGGACAACTTCTGCATATCTCACAGAACAAACTGTCTCTCTGACATCTCCACTTCAATGTCTCCCTGGCAACTCAAGCTTAAAATCTAAGACTGAAAACCATATCTTCTTCTCCTAAACCTCTCTCTCCCTCTGCTTGCTCTGTTTCCATTGATGGTGTCACCATCTAGCCTGTCCCCCAGTGATGTAGCCTAGGGTTCATCTTTGACTCCTCCCTCAGATTCACACTGCTGCCAAGGGCTGTCAGTTCCCCCTGTATAACACTGCTAAAATCCCACCCTTCCTTACTGCTTCCACTACCAAAGCTCTAGCCCATGCTCTTGTCAACTCTCTCTTGACTACTGCAACCTCCTTCTTATGGCCTTCTCCGCTCTCACCTTGACCCTAAATTCACCAACTTCTCTTTAACACTTAAGGACTTTAAGGACTCTTTAACTTAAGGACATACACCTCACCAACCACTTTGATCACATTCCACCCCTCTTCTGCTCCTTCCACTAGCTCCCTTTCCACCTTTGCATCCAGTACAAACTCCTTGTCTTTACTTTCCATGGCTCTTATGGCCTTGCTCCTCTCTAGCTTTCTTCACTCATTTCCCACTATGATTCCACCCAGAACCTTTGCTCCTCCGCTGCCAACACCCTCACTCATCCCAGAGTCTCCTGCTCCCTAAACTGTCTTTGTCCTTTCTCCCATGCTGCCCCCTAGACCTGGACCTCCCTCCTGGAACACATTCACTCTGTTTCCTGGCCCTCTACTTTCAAATCCCTTCTAAAAACCTACCTCTTCTGTCATGCTTTCCCTATTTATCACCCCACAGACTGCTCACTGATACTTCTTTTACTGTCGTTTCATTCAGAGTTCCCGTCTCTCCAGTAACTAAGCTAAGTATATGCCCCCTTGAATTCGTGAACGTATCCCTTTCTCTCTGCATGTCCCCCTCTCCTTTGTCTCCTCTCCCTTGGTCGCCTATTCTAGATTGTAAGTCCCTCAGGGCAGAGACCTGTCTCTAATTAATGATTTTCAGTTTCAGTACATTGATGGTACTATATAATAATACTACTACTGCTAATTATACTATTTTTCCCCAAGGCTATGGAAGTTATTGGGCTTGGAGCATAAAAAGACTAACTCTTGCCAGAGTTACTTAGGCCATTTTTAGATGAGCGGGTCGCCGTTGTGCAACCCGCTCACACGATGTTTCAAAATCCCGTGACGCGGGATTACATGAGACGCCGGGCGGGGAACAAGCGCATGAAAGGCGGCCGCGCATTCTTTGCCGACTGCGAATTAAATACCTCGATTGTGAGTTATTTAATTTGCTGTCGGCAAAGAATGCGCAACAGCTTTTCATGCGCTTGATTCCTGCCTGGCATCTCGTGTAATCCCGCATCGCGGGATTTTGAAACATGGCGCAAGCGGGTCGCACAATGGCAACCCACTCGTCGAAAAGCAGCCTTAGCCTAGTTACCAAAACACGAGTAATAACACTGGGTGGAAACAGACATGATAGTTGGGTGGTGGCAGCAGCCTCATCCAGGCTGGGTCAGGAAGTCGCAGCAGACATGGTCCAGACCAGGTTGGGCTGCACAACAAACATGCCTGTGGCCAAGCTGCTGGGGAGGGTGGGGAGATGCACCAATGAGCGGCTGGCCTCCCCCACATTGCACCCAGTGCCCTGCCGCCCACCCTAACAGGCAGCCATAGATGGCCAGCCATAGCAGACCCAATCCGGGCTGGGTCTTCTGGACCACAGCAGACATGATAGCCCAGTGTGGCCTCCTTTGACCCAACTGGGCAGACCTTAGTCCGGGCAGTGACCTGGTCATAGTTCAGGGGTGAGAGCCTGGGCTAGCCGCTGATATGGCCTGTGGCAATCCTGGGCCAACATCTGGCAGCGCCTGAACAAACGTGCAGGTGAGGTCCGGTGGAAAGTGGGTCAAAGTGGGCCTCTGTCATGTCTGTTTTTTCCCAATATGGGGATAAATCTGGAAACATCCCAAGCTGCTGCTGAGACTTATCCCCCAAACCTACCCTGAAACAACTGATAGTTGTAAATATTCAGCACTTCCCAGAATTTCATTATTCACCAATAATGCTTGCCATCAATAGCCAATTGGCACTAGCCAGTTTTGTTTCTCAAAATCATGTGCTTCTAGAATGTATAATAAATCAGAATCATGTTACGTTCAGCTGTCAGTGGGTTAAGATAGTATACTAGTCTCCACAACACAATCGGTCTTTCTATGCTACTTCTATTTAAAATGAATACCCCTCCCTTAAACATGATGTGATGGAAAGGTCAGTCTGTCTGTTGCCACTACCCTGACACCAGCACCTCGCCCTCTCCACTTTCAGTCCCTCAGGAACTGGTACAGTCACATTAGTCTGGCCTGACTGGCTTGATAGTTTACCCTGCTAGCAAGGAAAGTGCAGCATGCCCTAAAATGCAGAGCAGGAGGCCAAACGCACCCTATCAGCAGTCATGCTTTGTTTAAGAGAATAGGTTATGAGGCCACAGACTGAAAGACCCAGACGGTAAGAATGACCCAGTATTCTTTAGGAAATGGAGCTGGGGGGAGGGGAGAGAGAAATGGAATTCTTCCTCATAGACACCACTTCCCAATCCCAATATAACTGTACCTCCTTCCAGCAGGTTCAGATGTCTGCGGAGGAGGCTTGTGACATGGAAAGCTGTTTTCAAAATGCATCATATGGCTACACAGCAACTGCTATCTAATGTTAATCAGTCCAGTTTGCTGCAGCAGACCATCTGGTTTTCTCACACAGTAGTTCACTAGAATGTACTGTCTGCTTATGCTGCCGTTGAGCATATGGGGCATTAGCAATACAGAAGCAATCTGATCCATGCCGAAAATGTTGTTTTTTTTTTTTTAATTATATCAAGCTGACAAACAGAGATTTTTCTCTCACCATAAAAAGCAAGAGATTTGAAGAACCACTAAGATGCACTTTCAAGTGAAATCTAAAAATTGCATATTTAAAATAAAGCATTGTACCAATTATGACAAGAATATACAGTATACGGAAAATTCTAGCCAACATGATTTTTCTAGGCAGTCAATAGCACTCAGCTGTGTAACTGACAGTATTACCATGTTGTATACACAATATGTCTTCTATATATATTGTAGTTGAATTTAGAACATGTCAACCTCACACATGATAACACATATCATTAATCAATACTCAACCACATACCACAAAAAATACAGACTATAGCCACCACAACCAGCCTTTCATCACAACAAACCAACACAAAAATGGAATACACCCATCACAGACAATACCCCAAACACACTCAGAAACAACCCCACAAACACAAAGCACACGAGTCACTCTTAGTAGCCCTACCATTATTCACATAAGCACACAGACCGACCACAACACACACACAACCATCACCTCAACACTGCACACCAGCAAGACCACAAACCCCTCTGCCAACACATGGCATCACAGCAGATACACACAAGCTGCCACACCCACAAGTATACCCCAATAGCACCCTCATACACAACCCCCCCCAAACAGAAATCTCTTCCATCCCCTTTTCTAACCTGTGTGTCAAATCCATTTTCTATAGAACTGTTCTTCTTTGGGACGCCATCCCCTGCGCTCTCATGTCCAGTAGGAGACTTGAGGGGGATCTGGCTAGAATAGGAGGACTTGGTCACCTCCACATTGTTCCCAAACTTCAGGTAGCAGGGCTGCGGAATGGTCCTGGCCGCGGGGACATGCAGGATGGGAGCAGCGCTGTGGACGGGTTTAGGTAGTCCCGATTTCATTTTGGAGGCTACCAGGATGGCTGGCATTTTCTCTTTCTGCTTTGCTAACACGTTTCTGTCAGCAGCAGCAACAGTAGCAGCAGCAGCCACTCCAGCCAGGGAGAGAGGAAAGACGTTTGGGAAGCTGCTATGCTGATTCTTTTTTCTTCTTTTTTTAAATGGTCAGAGCAAAATGAAGGGGGGAAGAACCCAGTTTTAAGCCTAGAACAGCTCCGAGAAGCTTGTCAGCTTTCCACCTGTTTATTTTTAATTTGGAACCAGTGTCCTTCCTTCCTTCTGCTCTCTCTTCTGCTACTATGTAACTTGCTCTCTCCTTTCAGAGGCTGACTCCTACGATTTTCCTCCTTGGAAACCGGAGACTTTTACTTCATTATCTTGTCACTGCATCTGGAAAGTGAGGCAGCCTTTTGGAATATAAAAAGAACCTGCTGCAGCATATGCCTCCAGATCTGCCTGTGTGTGTATGCGCGGTCGAGAGCAGGCAGGATTTCCAGCTTAAGATGTCTTTCTTCGCCAAGAAGCAGATGTAGCTCAGTATGTTAATGACTCATGCTCTTGGGTATGAGCCTTAGAGAATGTCTGTGAAGAGGACAATGATGCTGGAGTAGAAGGAGAAATGTCCATGAATGACATTTAAACCGAAAAATGCCAGTGGCAAAGAAATTTCCCGGCTCCTCCAGTGCTGATCATGAAGCCTGGAGTGAAAGATTCAGCTGTCAAACAGACGGGAAAGCAGCCACCACCTCATTTTAACCAGCAGCACTGAAACAGGTTGCAGCACTGAACTGCCAGTATGTTGTGTGGGCTAGAAGCAGCCTGCTGGGTCTACATGCACCGAAGAAAGCTACAGAGATTAGCGGGAGAAGGTTGCTAGTATCTAGTAGTACAGTAAAACGGTGCAGCCCCCTGATTGGTCCTCCCGACTCAAATCAGAAACAAAATATCTCCGCAAAAGAGGCGTGGCTTCAACTCCGGTGACTGGCAGGCAGGAAACTCTTCGGACTGGGCTCGGGCACGGGCAGGAAGCACAGTCTGACTCGAGCAGCACTGCGGCACCACGGCTGGGCTGGGCTGGGCCGGGCTGACCGTAAAGGGGGATCCCTAATCGTTTTCAAATGAAAACACGTGAGGGTGAATCATTCCTCGGTTTTTACTCATTGCTCACGGAGGAAAACTCCCACTGGAAATGCCAACGGGAGTTTGTCTGAATAAGAGCTGAGCAATGTAACCCTCCCAATAAGAATGCTCTGCACTTGTACAGCAGCTTTCGTCTGAGGACCCGCAAGAGCTTTGCAGAAGTGGTGACCGATCTTTACGCTCTATTTTCTAGGTAGGGAAACCAGAGTTATTGCGCAAGGTTAAGCGACTTGATTTGCCCCAATCACGTGCCATACAGCAAGCGAGCTGAGAGCCATAACGCCTGCTCTAACCATTATACCCGCGCTACCCAAATAACATCTAAATTGTGGCCTGCCTGCGAACTGACAGCATCAGCTACAAATATTGACTGCGGCGTTGGTGAGAGATTTTGTTTCGAATGTAAGAAGTTTTATACCAACCAGTTTATTTATACACAAGAAGCCCAGTCACAGCATCACTGCAAGCTAATCCTTGCTACTTACTTCATAATTAAAGCAAGTTGTTAAGCACGTAGACTTAGAATACAGTCAATATATTAACTAATTTTATTTTGCCGCCGCCACCCTCAAATACAGTGGCTCGGTGGGTTGCATTAACTCTTAGGTGGGTAATTTTGCATCAGTAAATGTGTTTTTTCCCTCTAGTCTCTTTATCCACTAATCTCAGATTACAAACTGCTCATCTCTGTTCTTCCATCTCATCGAGACAGACCTTCCAGTGTTTTCTCTCTGCCACAGCATGAAGCACAGCTTCTGATTTGAAAATGTTAAGAAAATTTCAAAGTATAATAACTTGACAACCAGTGTCAGATTTACCAGATAAAAGGACTAATAGTTGTGGGAGGTAAAATATGTAAAATGCTACTGTACTATGCTCATTGTTCAGTTCTGAAAACCCAGCCTTTCTAGTTAAAAGAAGTGGAAATTGAAAAATGTGGAAATGAAAAGATCCTGGTCCAAATGGGAGATAAATTTTGGTTTGCTGAAATATTTCCTATCATAAACTGATTTAATAAGCAACTTTATTTCCCCCTTTTGGTTATGAGATTAATTCGATTTAACATACCTTTCCTAATTCCATAAGACTGACACTTTTTGTGGGAACCCTGGAAGACTGGTTTACAGGGTATAAAAATTACAAATTTTAACTTGAGTAAAAGAAAAATAAAATCATTGCTGCAGTGCACCTTAATGACTAGTGAACAGCAGTCTTTGCAAAATGTGATGAATTGAAACAGCTGGGCTACAGCCCCTCTATTCCTCAAGTTGCTCATGGACAAGACCAAGACAAGAATCCCCAAACTGCTTCTTACAACAGGGGTGGCCAACCTAAACCAACCAAACAACCTTACTTTTACCCCAGCCACAAACCCAAATGCCCGTAGTGAAGTTCGCTGCTGCAGATAATGATCAATCTGAATAACGTGACCAGACATCCTCTTTTTCGTGCCAAAGAGGGAAGCAAAGTGATTTGAACGATATCTTTTATTGGACCAACTGCTGTTGGTGAAAATAAGCAAGCTTTCAGGCACATATGGCCCTTCCTCAGGCATGTAGTGTAGCCAATCAGACAGACAGCTAGGGTTGCTCTATCATGCTGCTCCCACGAGGCAAGGTTCCCAGTTACATGTCTGGCCTCATCCCCCACTGGATGCACTTGGGCACTTGATGTATTGCATCGCATGGCAACCCTGATTGATGTGGGGTAAGGCTGCCCGAACCGCAGTAGGCATCTCATGTGGCTGTACCCACGGTGCATCCAGCTGTGCTTCATGACTCAACAGCAGTAGCAGCTACCTCTCTGCTGCTTCCAGTTGCTGTTCTGAAGTGCACCCAGCAGCAGCTTGGGCTGCATCTCCAAATCCTGATCCCTACATTCACACTGACTGACAGGGGCCATACATGTCAATGCTGGTGGTAACACATGGCCCACAGGTTGCCCACTACTTCTCTACAATATCTTGCTCTTTCCATATGGAATTTACCACAGGACTAAAAAGACAGCACTGTCTCCATGGCTTTTCAACCCATGGTCTTCACCAAGGGCCAGCTATATTGGTAATTTGGTGATATGGACACCCTACCCTACCCCACCCCTTAGTAGGCTCTAAACTGAAGCAATTAGCTCACTTCATGCAATTCCTTGGAATACAAGGTATTTAAAAGACACCCCTTTGCCTCCGCTGAAGGCAGGTAATTAGACACCTGTTTAGGCTGACTATAAAAGAGCCAATGCTACAGCCATGGAAAGAAGGCAAGGAGGCTGGAAGCAGATTCTCTTCTCCATGTCTATTGTGGGGAGCTGAAGCATCAGTGGCTTAAGTCACTACAGAGAAATAGATGAAAAATTGGCCCAAGGCAGGAGCAGAAGGAACTACATCTTTTTTGTTTTCAATTTGGAAATAGGCAGTATCGTTGTGGGGTTTTTGTCCTATGCACAGTTGTGAACGTGAATAAAAGCTGGTAATGGGAAGTTGTTTTTGGAAAGTTTTATGCCCATCTTTATGCTACTGAACAGGCATCAAGGGTAGTAATTTACCATCATTGCTTCCTTTAGATGTCATACAAACTGGTGATATAATGCAGAAGGTTCTGTTCCTACTGTCTTACATCCAGGCTCCATTTTGTTTAGTGTTCTGTTACGCCTCTGCTTTGTCATGTCCAGATGGTACATCCCAGTGTCAATTAGACACAAACTCCTCAGAGATGTTAATTCTATTGATTTTATCCCAAGCACAGAAATGTTCTAGGAGGCTTCTAGAATCCCCAAATCACGAAAACTGAAATTCTCTGCTGTTTCTAGCCCACAGGATCATCGTAAAAAGCTTCATAACATGCCTGCAGTGCAGGGCACAAACCCCCCCCCCCCCCAAAAAAAAAATTTTTTAAGGAGATGCAGCAGGCAGAATCCTTAACACCTGGAAGCCCTATCTAAGCCCCAGCCTAGAAGCACTGCCCCTTCCCCACTCCAGCACCCAATAAATATGCTGAAGGGGGCACTGGCCAGGTACCTGCATGCACTATGTGCAGGAGCTACCTCCTAGTCAATGAGGGCAGCTATAAGAGTGCCCATACCTGTAAGCATCCCACCGTTGTGCTTTTGCAGCATAGTACTCTAAAGGCTTAGAAACCAAAATAAAGAAATAAAATGAACTAAACCAAAACTTGTGATTTATTTTTAACCTAAGGATTTGTCAATGCTGGCTGCTACTGGCAGTGTCATCCCATCATAAAATGATGTAAAATCCTAACATGTGCTACATTATTTTTGTCTCACAGGCTAAATTTGTAAAAATGGAAAACCTGGGGTTTAATCCCTACATCTTGGGTCAGTCTTTGGCAATTATTCTTTTTATTACTTCATATTTATTTTCATCTTCAAACAAGGTTTTTCAAAGGAATCCCATGGTAGTTATCTACTCGGCTCCCACTGAAAGACAGTGGAAGCTAGTCAAAAATTGTTCTTATATAATCAACTTCCAGTACACCAGTTTCCCAAACTTGAAGATGACTGCCCTGTGAGCAAATGGAGATCTTTGCTTCTAAGAAATCATCCAATGAGTGTAGGTCTCCCCTCCCACTGGGACAGCCACATCTACTGCACCGATCCCGTCTATTGGGGCAGTCACATCCGCTGCACCGATCCCCTGTCTATTGGGGCAGCCACATCCACTGCACTGATCCCCTGACTAAGTACATGGTGAGAAAAAGAAGGGTGCAGGGGTCTTCAGCAGGGTTGCCGAGGCCATTCCTGCTGCTTTGGGGGGTCAGTGAGAGTGACCCTTTGAAAGTTGGGTGCAGCAGGATGCTGGCTCTTTAAGAAGACAAGCCACGAGAGATCAGCGAGGCTGGGGCAGAATTAAAGAGGTGCTGGGTAGAAGACAGCACTGGGAGCAGCTTGAGTAAAGGGGAAAGCTGCTGGGTGGCACTGCAGGTGGAGAGTGCTGCAGCCCGCTGTGAAGTGGGAGTACCAGGTCATCAGAAGTTTCAGATGTAGGCGAGCGGGGAGGCTCACCTGTGGGGTGGTAGGTGAGCGGAAATTCAAGCAAAAAGCCTGCTTGAGGTGGGGGTAGCTGCAAATGCGGAGGCACTGAAGCTGGAAAGCACTCGAGGCAAAATTGACCAGCAACTGGTCAGTGGGGAAGCGGCTGCTGCTTTGATACTTACGGAGCGACCGGCGGACTGTTAGTTTGCAACCCCTGTGGGAGGCTCACCCAAAGAGGGCTGGAGTGTGGGGCTAGCAAAGAGATGTGGTAGCCCTGGACCCCGTTAGGTAGCAGACGTGTAGGTCACCCAGGGATATGGAGGAAGGTCTGGAGCGAGTGCGAGAGTCAGAGCTGAAGTCGGATCCAGCCAGATTGCAGCCCAAAAAGCCTCAACTGGTGGGCCTGTGGTAAATAAGCCTGCTACAGGGTCATTTAGTCCAACTTCTGTTTACCTTACAAAAGGAGCAAGGTCTAATTGCAGACCCTATGCTTTACTGCCTCTTCCACGCATGTGGGCAGATGTTTATTGCCCCAAACAGAGCAGGCAGATGGAATCATGGCCCTGCACCTCTACCATGCGCTGACTCAGGGAAGGATCACACTTTAGAAAGCCACAGATAATACCCTACCATGTATAAAATAAAAAACAAAAATAAAAAACAGAGTTCTCAAAATAGTAACCTGCCTTTGACTCACAACCTTAGGGTTTGAGAAGCACTCCACCCCATCTCTCTTTTTGAGTACTTCCTCCCATCCCTCTTTTTTTCACAACACCCTCTTTGGCTTCCTTCTGCTCATCTACAATCCCTCTCAGACACTGACAAAATCCCACCCCCACTGCCACCTGTTTGTGAGGCTTGTTGTCCTCTGCTGAACCTCCTGCATGAACTGGAAAGCTAGACAGGAAATCCCCAGTACAGTAGGCCCTTTTTCCTGGATGGACACTAGGATCTGCTGTAATCAATGGAATAATTTTGGGCAAACTATTGGGAGAGCGAATGCCTGCCCCCATCAATGTCCCATCACCCCCCACTCCAAGATTATCCCAGATGATCCCATCAGAACCACTTCACCCTGTCCCAAAACTGCCACAAGCTCAGCACACAGTTACCTCGTAACCTGGGACTTCACACAAGTTACTTAATAAAGTTTCGTGAACTTCCGTATAATTTTGTAAAATTGCGTAAATTGCCATGAACTTCCATTGCCATGAACTGTGGTAAATTGCTGTGTGTACTGTTTTGTGATTGGTGTATCAGACGACAGCCCTGCAATTTTTATTGGTTTTATTGGCTGTCCTTTCTGCTTGAACTAGCACCTGGGTATTAAAGATAGCTCTCCCTTTATTCTTTCTCTTTCTATTTGACTTCTGCTGAGGGCTCGCTCATTCAGCCCCTTGCATGCCATAGCTACCCCATCTAACGTAAGAAACCTACATTACAACGGGCACACACACATTTGACCCAGGAAATTCTGCTAGCTTGGGGCAATTTGGGCTTAAATTAGAGAGGAAGGAATAAATGCAGATCTCTTCTTCTGCTAAAGGCAGCTCCCCATTAACAACTTAATCCTCAAAGTGCTCTACTCAAAGTGCTTCACCATTCAGGTGAACGGGGCTTGTTGTGTTAGCAAATTTGAGGACTGAGTTGCGAAGAGGGAGTCTAAACAGTCTATTGATATACTGAAAAGGTGTTGAAACCATGGGACAATTGCCAAAAATTGTCATAAATGTCACTAAAACTGCCATAACTGCCGTAAACTATCGTAAATACCATAAAAGTTACACACACTCCCATAAATTCTACAACTGCCATAAACTGTCATAACCTACCGTATATTTTTGAAAATTGCCATGAAGTATTGTAAATTGCCATTCGTTGCCATCGGCCCAGCAGCAGACAAGCCGAAAAAGTGGCAGCCCAAACCAGAACGACAAACAATGCTGCCGTTTCAGGCCTAGTCTCACGGTGGGAAGCCTCTGAGAGAATGGCAAATACAACATGTATATCAGGGGTGGGGAACCTTTTTCCACCTGGGGGGCTACTTCAAAAATTAGTACAAGCTGCAAGGGACATGTAGAAATTGGGGGGAGGGTTGCTTAAACCCTTTTCCAGGTTTGCTTAGGAAAAGGAGGGTTCAGATCATGGATCTGTCCCCTAACCTTGTGTGCATGCCCTTATCTCTGCCTGAGCTCAGTTTTTCAGTGTTTGAGGCTAGGAACTAGATCCAGGGGCCAAATAAAAGCTAGCCATAGGCTGCATTTGGCTCCTGGGCCTGAGGCTTCCCACCACTGGCATACATCGTGCCAGCTGGAGAGAATCTCTCCCTTAGAGGGTGTAACTTTTGTTTAAGCTCTCTGACCCTAGCAAGGTAGGCACTGTGCCTTGCACTGAACCACTATTATTATTATTATTTTATTTATATAGCGCCAGTTGTGTGACCTGGTGCTGTACAGAACATAGAAATTGACGCGGTCCCTGCCTGTGGCTTACAATCTAAAAGACAAGGAGGGGGAAACAGGGAATGGGGACAGTAGGAGAGACAGGGGAGAAGATGGACAAACATTCACGCAGGTGCAAAGACTCAGGTGCGTGTGCTTGGCTTGGTTGCGGTCAGGTTGCAGCAGTCTGCAGAGGCGGGCAGACAGTAGGTATAGGGGAAGCACTTTTACTTGGAAAATCAGTGTTTCTAACCCTTTCATTTTTTATTTTTTTAAAAACAAACTACCATACACTCTTAAGATCCTCCTTTCCCATCTAATGACATTTTATTTTGCACTTGGAGAGTGCATGGCTAAGTGTGTCTGTATTCCATACTCTCCATAGGGAATTAGTTCTATCAGCTACATTAGTCTGCATGTCCTTCTTGTCTTACCCTCTGTATGCTTCCTTTTATAGGATGAAAGAAGATTAAATTCCTCTATAGAGGATCCAGCATATCAATTCTCCTTGAGTTTAAGCTTTAATAATTAGTTTCACCTCTGTTAGCGGACATGAGGCATAACTACTTTAAGTGGTATTATTTAATTTTATTACCAACCTCAGATTGCTTCTTCTGTTTACGAAGAAGAAAGGGTATTCTGGGCAGTAAAGAAAAGGGGGGTGCATCTGATGAAACCCCTGAATTATATGGAGTTCCTATAGATCATCAAGCACACAAGGGCATGATTAACATATTTCAGCTCATGCACGAACTGGCCTGGCTGTCCTATGACTCATACCCCTGGCAGAAATAATCACAGAGAAAGACACATTGTCTTCCTAAATTAGACTGAAGGTAAGATATAGGTCCAAACTAACACTGCTTCTGCAAATGCAGAACTGTCTCTGACACACAAATAACTGTGAGGCCCCATTTTGGCTTTTATTCATACATTTTTTTCCTTTAAATGAACAATGTTCTTATGGCCAGATTTCCATAACACTTCAACATCCAAAAGCAGGGCCAGATTTTTTGAAGCGCTCAAATTCCAATTAGGCCTCAATATAAGGATCACAGAAAATACTAAGCACTAATAGACCCCTCATGACACCTATTGTGAGCCCTGAGCTCTTTTGAAAATCTGGTGTTTGCAAAAACAAAATCAATAAACAAAGTAAAAAATAAAGTTTACCACTTCTTCACAATGGGGGCAGGCTCATGGCCTGCAGATCCTGCATGCACTACCACCCACATGCACACAGTTTCCATGCAGCACAGTGTACCTACAATGGAGGTGCACAAGGGTCCCGGCATGGGTGAGAGCATGCGGGATCCACGGGCCATGTAATCAGCCCCACTGGGTCCAACTGAGTCCTACAAAATACCTTGAGATGTTATTTCTGTGGTACCGTCACATAACTAATGTTCTGGGCTGCCTGTGTTGTTCACGTAGCACTGGTAAACAAAGACACCGATCTGAGAGAAGCACGAGCAGTAATACTGGTGACAGGATGTTTTAGGCATAAGAAGACGCTGTGTAATATGAAGTTATTAAACAGAAACAGCTGTGTTGATTTCAGCTCCATTCAAAACATAAGAAGGGGAAAGCAATCAGTCTGACAAACAGAAAAGGACACAATGTACATGGATTTTAAAGTTTTCCGTTTTTGCTTATTAGACATTTCAGGATCAGTTGGACTATAATCTTGGGATTGACTTCAGGCCTCCCAGATAAGCTTGTTCACTTAAAATGCTCCTCTTGGGCAACTGTGGGGCAGAGTAACCCTGGATCTGCCCTTTACTCAATGACCCAACTACAGAGGTATAAGAACCCCACGACTATTCTGAGGCTTGGCTTTAGCCCGTAAGACTCCCCAGGGAAACTTTGTTCTGATAACTCTGTATCTCTGTCCCTTATGGAATTAGGAAAATCACAAATCTCAATATTATCATAGTAGTCTATATAAAGCTACCTAAAATGTCACCATATGTTTCTTATATTGATGGGTTTACTTGTTGCAAAGGTTCTCTTGCAAACTTGGACGACTACTAGCTATCTAAATGATTATGGGACCCAGTCATCCCTGTTAGTTATAACTCCACTGAAGTTAATGGAGTTAGAGCAAGGGTCAGTTCAGTTCTCTATTTGACACTGCAAGCCTTCTGTATGTTTGAATCAATCAGTTACATAACATTAAAAACAAAGGTTTGATTCTGCAATTTACATGTATGCAGGTAATCCCGCAGAAGCAAAAAAAACACAAAACTGTTAAAAATAAGGACAGCTTGCACAAATATAGGCTGCTGGATCTTTATTCCATAGCTTTGGCTATGATAGTTATAGAGGGAAGAAGTCTAATCTGGTACAGGACTGGGCAAATTTCCCAACCACAAGAGCCACAGTACCCAAATCTTCATACAGCCGAGAGCCACAAGACACATGCAGATGCCCCTTTAAAGCATCTCCCAGGCTGAACCTCACCCCTCCTTAGGGTGGCCAGATAGGCAAATTTTAGAGGACACATGAGAAATACAGGTTGCAGGGCTGCAGTGGCTCCAATACAACCCTGCAACCTGTATTTCTCATAAGTGCTCTTTAAATTTGCATATCTGGCCACCCTACCCTTCCTGCTTCTCTTGTTTTGTGTAACGCTGGTCTTTCGGCTTACATTGCAGATTTGGATCTGTATCAGATCTGCTTCTGTAGTTTACATATAAAGTTACTATGCATGTGCCAAATGGCTGCTGGACCATTCTGCGCATGTGTGCCCTATTCCAAAATGGTGGTGGCAGCATCGCTGACATTTTTGGAAAGGGCAGCGTCTTTGTATGCACAAATGGCCACTGAGCATGTGCAGACTGGCTGCCCTTCTCCAAAATGGTGGTGTTGCTGATACCACCATTTTGGAAAAGGGCGCTCACGTGCAGAACTATCCAGTGGCCGTTTTGTGCATGTGCAGGGTTTTTTTATTTATACATTTTAAACTGAACTGCAACAGGCAAGTTGCAGCTCTGTATGGATTAATCCGCAACTGCCTGTTACAGACACTTACAGATTTAATCAAAATCCAAATGCCCGCCCCTAGCTTTGTGATTGGCTCATAGAGCCAGTGCCCTATGGCCCTGGCTGCCGAGATTCTGTGGAGCAGCTGTGATTCAATTAAATGGGTGCAATGAAGAAAGACACTGAACCATTAAGGAAGCTTGGAGCCTGGAACTGGCCCTAACAGAGCTGTACTTGAACAGCCCAAGAGACGCATGCAGCTCCTAAGCCACAGTCTGCCCACCCTAGGTCTAGTAGTTACAGATCAGGCAATTTGTCATATACACAAACAAAACTGACATCCGACATTAACCAAGACAGCAGTAATCGGGGTGGGGATCAGAGCTGCAAGCGTACTGAATCAAAGAATCATAGAGTTGAAGGGGATCTTGAAGGTCATCTAGTTTAACTTCCAGTTTGGACGGATGTAGAATGTCTCAAGTTTCATAAGAAGTCTCATGAGGATGTAGGTCTTATGTCTCGTGGGTCTTATGTCTCGTATTGCCACTGATACTCTGCCTAAACTAAATAATTTTGTTTCTGCAATTATCTTTCCAAATTCCCAGCCCATTTCTAACACACTCTAGGCTTAACTGTATCATCTTGTACAATGTGTGTATCCATTTACACCTGTGAAAAGTGGGTGCATATAATGGGAGTAAGACACAGCCAAACCGGAGTGCTGCCATTTTGTATCCACTTTGCACATGCATACATGACTACACAAGGTGCAAAGAAGTAGAAAGTCAGGGCCAGCATGGACTACACAAATGTTCTTGCAAGAGAGCAGGGGTGTTGGCACTATAATTACAAATGCACTTGCTCTGCACAAACCTTGTGACCACTGCATTCCGGAACAAGACTTTTTGCACTGTTGTATAGCAGCGTGGACAGAAAACATTTAAAAGAATCTTGTTCTAGTACCTGAATCCATTAGGTATGAGTAGTAGGGATGGAACTATCGGTATCGGATTCATCTGATAATGTCTATAATTGGCGATATCGGATTAATCCTATAATATCGGTATCAGCATATCGTTTTTTTAACATTGCTGATTTTCCGTCTCTAACATTGCAGCCATTTAAAAAATGGCCTCAATGTTAAAGATTAAAAAAAATCTGCAATGTTAAAAAAACGATATGCCGATACTGATAAATCCGATATAGGATTAATCCTATACTGATAAAACCGGTAACTGATAATTCACTGATAGTCCCATCCCTATTGAGCAGGTAGATTTCTTGCCAGCTATGGAGTTCAGAATATTTACCAGACAGATGACTGAAAGGGACTCCAGGGGTATTGATGGAAAATGCAGGTTGGACCAGTGGAATAATATTAACTTAAAGTTGGTCCATTGGTCCAACCTGCACCTTCCATCAATACCCCTGGAGTCCCTACCAGTCACCAGTCTGGTAAATATTCTGAACTCCATAGCTGGCAAGAAATTTACCTACTTATACCTAATGGGCTCAGATACTAGAATAAAATTATTTTAAACAAGATGTCGATTTCATTTTGTCTTACTGAGAGATGCAACTTTGAGAAAGTTACTCTGGGATCTGTGAGCATGTCTTCCTCTCAGAAACCGGGGTTACTCACCTATAACCTTGGTTCTTCAAAATGGGCTCCATCACTCACACCAATGGATTCAATACTGGCCGTTGGAAGCTTCTCAAAGCAGTTATCTGTGTGCCCTCAGAGCCTGTGCCTGATTGGCTGCCATTTTGGCGGTCTTCTGGATAGAGTATATAAGGCAGGGCAGGGGACGCATTACCTCAGTTCCTTCCAACCCCTACATCTCAATTGTGCTTCAAGTAGATGCAGAGGGGGTGGGAGTGACAGAGCCCATCTCGAAGAACCAAGGTTACAGGTGAGTAACCCCAGTTTCTTCTTCAAGTGGGGCTCCATGACTCACACCAATGGGAGATTAAAAAAGCAGTCACCCCTTAGAGGGAAGGAATCTACTTGAAGAGAGATTGAAGGGCTGCTCTCCCAAATCCAGCATCTGCTCGAGCTGCAATGTCCAGAGCATAGTGTTTGGCAAAAGTGTTTGCAGAGCTCGAAGTGGTCACTTTACAGATCTCTTCTATAAGGAAGTTGTGATGCAGAACAGCGGATACAGCCATGGCTCGAGTCGAATGTCGCTTCAGACCTTCTGGAGGTTGCTTGTTTGACAAGATGTAGCAAAGGGAAATTCATTCCACTAACCAGGAGGAGATGGCTTGAGGTGAGAGTTTGTTTTCCGGTGAAGGCCCTCCTGCCATGATGAAGAGAGAGTTGGATTTTCTAAAAGGTTTAGTCCTTTTGATATAGAATGATAGGGCTCTTTTGACGTCGACTATATGAAGGGCAGACTCTCCCTGGGAGGAGTGAGGTCTCGTGAAGACGACCAGTAAAACAATGTCTTGAGACATATGAAATACTGTAATTACTTTGGGTTGAAATGGGGGGAGGGGGTAGACAAAGGGTGACTTTATTTTTGTGGAAGATTAGGAACATTGGAAGCATTGACAAAGCTGCTATTTCACTTACCCATCTAGCCGAAGTCAGGGGTACCAACATGCAGACCTTTAATGACAAGAGATGCAAAAAGCAAGTTGCAAG
>QEPC01013419.1:2579733-2658666 GCA_003113815.1 Sphenodon punctatus
AGCAAGTTTAAAACAAATAATTTATTTTATTTATTTATTTTCATAGATTTGTACCCCGCCCCTCCTGCCATGCAAATAAAAGAAAGTATTTTTTTCACTCAACGTATAATTGGGTTGTGAAATCTACTGCCAGAGGCTGTGGTAAGGGCCAGTACTATAGCTGAGTTTAAAAGTGGTTTGGACAAGTTTCTGGAAGATAGGTCCATTAGCAGCTATTAGCCAGACAGGATCAGGGAACATGACGGGAGCAGTGGGGAAACAACAGGGAATGGATCCCCCATTGTGGCCTGTTGGGTGCTTCTCCCAAGCCACTGTGATTGGCCACTGTCGGAGACAGGATGCTGGGCTAGATGGACCATTGGTCTGACCCAGTATGGCACTTCTTGTGTAGCTAGTGGTGGTAAAATGGGAGGGGCAGACAATTGCAAAGGTGCACTGGATGTTGAATTTGCCAGAGTAGGTGGTGGTGGAAGAGACACGGTTTGTGGAGGAGCTGCTGCGGCAGTTGATGATGGAATACTGTGTTGCAGTATTTCCTTCTGCGTTTGGAAAAACTGTGTCAGAGGAGTCTGGGAGTCTCTGGGATGGAGACCTGTGGACATCCTTGGGGATGGTAGCAAAGAGAGAGTAAGTGCTCTGCCCAATGCTGCTGATGGTTCAGGAGACGGGGGCCTTGTACCCCTGAAAGCATATGCAAAATAGTCATACCTCATTAATGAGGAGAAGGCCAGTATGGTGCATGTGGGAGTAGTGATATGAATCTGGTGAGACACATGGAGAATCTTCAGCAGATCCCCAAGGAGACATGGTGGGTGGCACCAGCACCGGTGTAGGTGAAAGCTGGAGTTGTGGCACCGGTGTAGGTGAAGGCTGGAGTTGTGGTGAATGCATCTCTACTGGTTGCAGGGAGACTGGTGGAGTCCGTTGTGTAGTCCTGGGATGTCTGGATCCAGAGTCATGATCCGAAGATTTGTCTCGCCTCTTCTTTTTAGGAGATTTCCTCGAAGAGCACTTCCTAGCAGGAGAAGAGACAATCGACCTTTTCTTTTTCGGAGATGAAGTAGTTGGTACGGAGAGAGGTCTTAGTGCAGGAGCATTCCCCTGTGCCGAAGCATGCAGTGCTCAGTACAGAGGGTGCCGTCAGCGCAGAGGATATGCTTGGTGTGGAGGCTGCTTTCAGTGCCGAGGTGATTCCCTGCATAGGAGGTTGTTGCCCCGGTGCAGAGGTTTTGGTCCATGCAGAGGTTTCCTTGCTAATGGGGTCCTGGACCCGTGCGGGGATTTCAGTCTGTGCTAAGGTGTCTCTCAGTTCCGAGGCACCTATCGGTGCAGGATCTGTTTTCGGTGCGGAGACAGTCTCCTGTACAGAAGGCCTTTCCCCTGAAGGTTGCAGCTGAGGATTTTTAGTTTCTGTAGAAGGAGGCATGGAGGATGTCCTTTTTGGCAACACCAGATCCCTGGCAAAATGAGAGGGAGAGCCACTGTGAGGTTGGAGCACCCTTTCACTGAAGTGAAACTGGAGTCACATTTTTTTATTTTCCACAGTTCTCTTAGAGAGACTACCACAGGCTCTAAAGCTGTGTGCTTTGTGGGCCTCACCCAGACAGAAAGAGACACGTGTCATGTGGATCTGTGATTGGGAAAGAAACAGGGCAATTCTTACATGATTTGAAGCCCCCTTTCTTCAGTTTGTTCAGCACCTTGAGGCAGCAAAGCTGCCCAGTCTCTCTCCCCTGCCCTGTGGAGGGGAGGGGGGAAGAGACATTCTAGTCAGACAGAAGATTTAACGTTGACAAGCTACTGATGAAGATGAATTGAGAATTTATTTCTGAGGTAGAAAATCTTCAAGAGAATAACTACTACTAGGAGAAGGACTTCCTTCAACAGCCTCACTCGGCGGTTTGAAGGAACTGAGGTAACACGTGCCTCGCCCTGCCTTATATATTGTATCCAGAAGCCCACCAAAATGACAGCCAATCAGGCACGGGCTCTATGGGTGCATGGATAACTGCTTGGAGAAGCTTCCAACAGCCAGTACCATGCAGGCTCAGAGCCATTGGTGTGAGTCACAAAGCCCCACTTGAAGAAGAACTTACAATTACACTGTCAGCTTTCTTGATACTTCAAAGAAATCCATGCATTTGTGCAGCATCCCTGTTACACCTTAAGGGTGAGGGTTAAGGGACTTCCATCTGCTTATGCCTCAGTTTCCCTGTGTTAACAGATACCACCACTTACATCACAGGCAGACTAGGAGAAGCTGTCACAGCAGTCACGGATGAGGCTTAATCCATTAATGTTTTGTTAAGTGCTCCATAATCCTGCAATGAAAGATGCCATAGAAATATAATATATTAGCCTGACTCCATATTGCTAGCATCTGCTGGAATGATCATTTCAATACTCTAATTTAGACTGATCTCTGCACTCTCTTCTTCTGAGGATAAATACATATCTGGGCATTTCTATAACCTATGTACAGATGCACCCTTCACTCTCTCTACATTTGCAGCTTCAGCTTATACATGTTTGACATGACTTTGCCCATGGCTTCCTGTAGTTGGGAAAGAGATGAACACATCTGTGACTACACTCAGAGTAACAAATACAGCTCACGAGGAATGTGACAATGAGCCAAATGCCATAAACTACTTCTAACCTTGAGAACACTCAGGATGAAGTCAAGTCAGAGAGACAGGAGCTGAAAAACTTGGCTGCCATCTCTGTTATCCTCATTCCCCTAGCAAAACCTCTCTCCCCTTCCACCTCAACCGACCTCTCTTAGGAGTGCTGGGGGAGAAACCCATCCTAGCAACTTGTTTCTCTGCCAGTTCTTCCCTGCCTTTCCCTGGCTCTCCAAATTCAGTTGCTTTGCTGCTTTAGACAGCAGTTTGGGTCTGATAGTGGGGAATGGAAGGACAAGAAAGGTGGTGATGATCCTGGTAAGGAGAAATTTCAGCAGTTTTCAGCTGGCTTTACTCAGTGACCCAACACAGACTCTCTTTGTACGAACACTTCCATCTCTCTCATTAACTTGGGAAGTTTCCCATAAACACCTCTAATCTGGCCTATCCTTAAGGCAAAATGCACCCAAGAATTAGCCAGTAGTTTAATGGTTAAAACGCCACTCTGTACACTCCATACGTGTGTACGTGTGTGAGAGAGATTCTCAGCTGGTGTAATTATTGGCACAGACCCCAACTCACTTTAACAATCTTGCCCTTAGTATGTAATAATTGATAAAACACTTGTGTGCCTATTCTCCATTACTAAAATGTACTTAAATGCATGCTGTCCAAACTTAAGGTTTGACTTTCAGTATGATTCTACAGTGATTCATTTTCTGGATATTGTCATTAAATATAGTTTAGGTATTATTTCCACCACGACCTATAGAAAGAGCACTGATGTCAATTCACTGCTACATTTTAGCAGCAATCATCCCAAACACCTGAAGGAAAATCTTCCTTTTAGTCAATTTCTTAGATTTAGGAGGTATTACAGTAGTTTGTCAACCTTCATGGATCAGGCTAATGGTCTGATAATGACCCCAAAATTTTCCCCCCACGACTGGCCTCCAAGGCAATCGGTTGTCTTTGTTATGCAGATGACGTTGCGCTAATGTCCCAAACGCATAGGTTTGATCAGGCAACTGAATGCCTTTGTTGCTTTCTGCAAAGCAAACAAATTAACCATCAACTACAGCAAATCCAAGGTCATGACCTTTACCAACAGGAAGAAACACCACCAGTGGGTTGTAGAGGGCCACTCGTTCCAGCAGGTAACATCTTTTCGATACTTAGGACTGTTATTTCACCAGAGCGGTACCTGGAGAGAGTATGTGCTAAGAGCGGTCACAGCGGCTAAGGGCCCCTCCTGCTCCATTTATGGCTTCTTCACTCGCCAAGGAAGAAGCGCATTAAGGTCAGCAGTACAGGTCCATAACAGTAAGGTCAGAGCCAAATGCTATACGGGGCAGAGCTTTGGGCCCCTTTTCCCTCACAAGGTATCAACTCAACTCAAAATAGGTTCCTCATGGGCCTGCTGGGAAACCTGAAAGGTACCCCACATGCCATAGCTAGGCTGGAACTCAGGCAAAAAAGCTGGCACCAGGCGGCCCTTGAGGAAGCACTGAAATTTTGGTGTAAAGTCTTTTTCAATCAGTGCCTGGGCTTATTCAAGTGAAGACGCCTTTGTTAGCCCAGGGGTCTCCAAAATAGAGGGGCATCTTAAGGAAATGGGACTATCTAAAGAATATCTTTCCCATAAACTTCCTGGGGCAGTTAGGAAGGAGGTATTGACCAGAGCCTCTGACATAGCATGTCAGTTGGAGATTGGCACGGTAAACGTCTCTCCCCATGTCAGGGCTTATACAGATTGGGTACCCAAACCCGGGTATATGGTGGAATACGTAACTGCTGTATTATCAACAAGGACTAAACAACTATTCTTTCGTGCCCCAGTAAACGCCTTGCCCTCACGGGTGTTGGAGGGATGCTTCCAGGGTATCCCTTTTGCTGAAAGGTTATGCCCTTTTGATAATGTTGCTACTGAGACCGTGGGCCACATCATCTTACATTGTCATCTTTATGATGTGCCAAGGGCAAGATACTTGGCGGCATTGCTGGGAAGTTTTCCCGGCAGGTCGGACTCTATCCTTTTGGGCAGACTTCTGGATGGCTCAGACCCTAAGGATATCAAGAATGTCGCATCTTTTTTATTGTGCGCATTTCACTATAGGAAGAACTTTCTGGAGTTCAGAGCCCTCCCGGATGACTCCTTGGCTTAAGTCTGCCTTTAACAGGCACAGATGAGATACGAGTGGTACTTTAAAGCACCCTAATGTAATTTGGACATCACCCTGATTGACTTTTCCTAGTATTAAATTTAGTTTTATCCCTCCTTGGTAAACTTATGCAGTCAGATTATTTGCAATGAAATAGGTGATGGTATATCCCGCCGCTGTGAGGCAGGGACTGTGAGGGGTGTGGCAGCAGGCATACGGTAATAGAAGCCTGAGGGCTGGAGTAATTCTTATTGTGATTTTGCCCTGGTACTCTTGGACCACGAATTGTAGGTTTTACAGGAGTAGTCCCCTTATATTTTCAGGGATTGTGTAATATATTCCCTTTGAATCAAACACCATATTATTTGATGTGTATTTGTTTGACGTATATCCTTATATGCAATGGCCTTTGGCCACGCAGAATAAACTTGACTTGACTTGAGATAATGAACTTGAGAGAGGATATCCTGAAAAAGTACTAAGAAAGAATTTTTTCAATGTCATAAACTTACCCAGGGAACCCGTTCTTATCCCAAAAGAAAAGCAGAAAATGTCAGATAGGATGATATGCCCTATCATCTTCTGCCCAGAATAAGCAGCTATAAAAAGGGCTATTTGTAAACACTGGCATTTGGTTGAAAACATACCTGGGTGTGATAAGAAACTCATGTTTGCCTATAAAAAGACCAAATCAATCAAGGACATTTTGGTCCATACGGACATCAAATATTCTCAGAGACGATCATCTGCTCCTGCATAATTGATGCCTACTTTAGTGGGTCCCTTCAAATACGGTAGGTGTGCCCAGTGCAAATACATAAGTCCCACAAAAAATGTATTCATTCCACTACTGGTAGGAAATATCAGCTTAGACACTTGTCCACTTGTCAAACATCATGTTATTTAATTGATACAGTGTCCCTGCAATGTCATATATGTGAGATGCACATTCATACCTATAAAAACAAGGATAAGTTTAGCAACATTAGGAGAAGTATAATCAAAGAACCTCTGGTCTCCCACTTTGTTCAAGAGAAACAAACTAGAAGATTTGAGATTTCTATGTACTGGGCCTTTGTCCCCCATACAGAGAAGCCTCAGACAGCTTTTCAGAAGAGAGGTATTCTGGATACACAGTCTGAATACTATAACACCAATGGGTTTAAATGAAGGTAACGATTGGTCTGTCTTTTTGAGATAGGTTCCAGTGTAGCTTTTTCTCATTATTGCTTTGTGGTTTTTTTACCCCATGTTTACAGTGTACATATGAAGAGTATTATTGTTTCATGTTCTCTCTGACAAATCAGTGGGAGATTTAAATTTGGTAGATTGTTAAGCATCTTTATATATGGTTTCTTTTTTTAGAAGAGGCTTACAGATGTTGCCTTTTTATTTATTTATTTTCTATTTGGTTGTCAATATTTAGCTGGTTTCATGGTTGGGGAAGATTGGGTGCCTTTATAGATTGTTCTAGGATTCATTCCCCATACTTGAGAATTGACTTTGCCAGACATTACAGAGGGAAGTCATCTGTGATTTACCACCATAATTGTCTGCCACCTCTGGTAATACAGCCTGGAACGTGATCTGTGTGGATTGTGGAGGGAAACTACTTGTTTGACCATTTTGGAGACAGTTTACTGAGATTGAACTCCAACAAATTGCAAGCTGACATTTGCTAAAGCACTCCCAGGTAAAGATCTTGCTCATCAAGGCCTCACACCACTATAAGAGACTCACTTGCAACTGATGGAGTCTCACTAGAGCTGTTGCTTGATGTGTTGCTTGAAAGAAACCAGGTTGTTGCTATTTATTGGTTATGGTATGTATTTATGTTGCATTGGAATAAGTGCCTGTGGGATAACAAGGAAAAGAAAAAAAAATTGGGACATGTCCAGGTTAATATTTAACATTCAATACCTTGTTGTTTGTTAGAGCATGAAGTCTTGTAGAAGTGATTTAGAATTCTTCAAAATGCCACTGCAACATCATATATAACTTTGATTCAAAAGGCACACACAATTTTCATGTTGTGCTGTGATATCATGATTGTGTAGTTGCTATGTGTGCATCATACATTTATATTTTCCAATTTGTGAAAAATGTGAGGATAATTCACATACTCATTACAGTTATTATAACTGTTTATCTTTGCAGATTTCTCCTCTTGGATGCTGTATATTATAATATAAGGACTCACTGGCTGGTTTTTGAAGTGAGTAAACAATTTGAGGTATAGCCATCAGTGTGGGCTGTTGAACAGTTTATAATTTACATACAAGTTTATAACTATCCAATCTCCCCCCCACCCCCGGTATTTGTTTCCTTATCATGCAGCATATGTTATTATGTTTCAGCCTTTTAAAAATATCCCATTGAGAAAGGGGCTGGGCCCCTGAAACGCTTAGGTTTTGGAATGGGTTTTGAATAATTGCCATGTGGTTTTTGTATGATTGTCATGAACTATTGGATTTGTATGATTGTCATGAATTATAGTGATAGGCAACCATCCGTGGTTTTGCCGTTTAGCATTTATTTGCCATATCTGATATGTTGATGTGATTTTACTATGTGATTTTTTTGATGTGTTGCTTTTGCTTAAATTGTATATATTTGTTTGGGTAGTTACAGTTTTATTTATTGTAATTGTTTATATTATTGAATATTTTCAATTTTTACTCCCCTACCTTCTTTGGTTATGTAATCAGTTTCATAGGACTTTGTCCTTGGGGCAGGGAGTTTTTTCACTGTTACTGGCGTAGTTCATTCCCCTCTCCCCTCCCTCCCCATTCTCCATTTCCCATCCCAGGGTTGCTGATCAGCAAAGACTTTCTGTAAAAGTGAATAGTAGTCCTGCTGTTCATTTAGCCTACTATTACCCATTCCAGTCAATGATGCACAACTCAGTGCTTGAGGAATCGATACGCTTCCTGTAGTGCCTTCCAATTTCCAGATACCAGAGTACAATTAGATGATCCCCCCACCTCTCAGGCCTCCCATGTGTACATTCGAGACATTGCCATAGCTAACACTCAGAGCAGGACCCAATGATCAGTATATCTTCCATGTGAAACAAAAAGTAGCCTTTCCCATAGTGTAGCCATTATGCGTTATTCTGAGCTGGAAGATGCTCTCTGAAGACTGTGTACTGAGGCCCAGTCCTAGACGTTATGAGCCATGGGACAGGAGGGTTATCAGGGAGGCCTTTGTAGCCAGAGTCAGGGCAGAAGGGGTAGGGGGTTGCTGGACCAGGGTTATGAGAAGGCCAGGATCACCGGAGTAGGGGCAAAGAGGATGTCAGGGCAGGGGCTGCGGTTACTGGTATGGAGGACAGGGCCACCTACCAGAATAGAGCAGACTAGTGGGTTAGGGAGGTGGGGTCCCAGCAGGCCATGCTTCCTTGAGTTCCAGCATGTCTCTCTCAGGTAGGCCCTGAGTGTATGGGATCAAATTGTGATGCTGCAAATTTAGATCTGCTTATTCCTGAATGGATTCAAGCAAGTAGAAAAGGCTGCTTGGAAGGAAATGTGTAAAGAGAGTCTCTCAAAGATCTGGTTAATCTGCAATAAGAGGGAAATACACAAAGTTTAATCAGATTTGTGTAACCTACATTGTTATAAAGTTTGTCTGTGTGTTCCCCCCCCCCCCCCAAAGTAATAGGTAGTGCTACTGTATCTTTTACAGAAGAAAACACAAATAACGAAAACGTAAATAACTGGAGTTACTGTATGGTGTAACAGTTGCTAGGACTTAGTGCCTGAATTACTAGGTATTAGGGATGTGCAGTACAGATTTGGATTAATTCACAACAGCTCGTAATGAGCCATTCAGGATTAATAAAGACCAATCTGAAATCTGTCCATACCAGTTATGGATCCGGTTGTTACAGATCCTCACTGTCGCCCCCGGGGCCCTGACATGTGCTTCCCAGCCTTGGAGGACTTGATTGAAGCTCCTTCAGCCTGCTGGTGCTGTGGGGGGACCTCCTGGCAGGCTCTCTTGCCATGGCGTGCTGCCAAGTTCCCTGCTCCACAGCACGCATGTGCAAAATGGCCACTGGGGCAGGGCCACAAAATGGTTGCTGCCCTTAACCAAAAGGGTGGTGGCCAAAATGACGACATAACCATTTTAGTTAAGGGCAGCGGCCATTTTGCACATGTGCAAAATGACCCTGGTAGAGCATGTGCAAAATGGCTGCCACCCTTAATCAAAATGGCGGCAACATAATTTTGGTCAAGGGCAGAGGCCTTTTGCACATGCATGCTCCAGAGCAGGGAGTTCAACACTGCACCACAGCAAAAAACCTGCCTGGAGACACCCCCACACACACAACAAGGGTGGGCTGAAGGAGCTTCAGGCAAGTCCTCCAAGGCTGGTAAGTACATGCAAGGGCCCCTGGGGTGGGTGGTCCTGGGGGTGGTTGGATTTGAACTACAGATCAGATGGTTTCCCAGTAACTTCAATGGGAAAAATTTTCATGGACTTCAATGAAATCTGAATCTGTAATTAATCTAGAATTACAGATTCAAATCTGTAATGGCTCTGAACCCGTAATTCAATATGAATGCCTTCCCTTATGTTACCGTAAGATTGTGATGCATTGTGTCTTTAAAAGGTGTATGTTATTTCTCAATGCCTCAGAGGCATAGTGATACATTCTTGAATATAGACAGTGCTGTGCTAGCACAGAAAGCTAGCAGACCTCTTAATTGTTAGGCCACTTGGCCTCTGTTTAAAAATTGCTCTTGTTAATAAACTTCGAACAAGTCTCCTTTGTAGGTGTCTGGAGGGAGGGTCGTGCTCAAAAGAAAAGGGTAATCGCCAAGAAGAGACTGGGGAGTGAAAAGGAAGGTCTGTG
This sequence comes from Sphenodon punctatus, assembly GCA_003113815.1. NCBI lineage: Eukaryota > Metazoa > Chordata > Lepidosauria > Sphenodontia > Sphenodontidae > Sphenodon > Sphenodon punctatus. The sequence continues at coordinate 2,589,378 of QEPC01013419.1, forward strand.
TGGAAAGAGAGCATGAGATACAGAGGATTTGGAGTTGCATAAAGCTCCCAAAGAACTCAAGTTCTCTGGTAATGTGGCTGAGTCATGGCAGATCTTTAAGCAAGATCTGGAGATATACGTGGAGACAGCAGCTTTGGAGAAGAGACCAAATAAAATACTCAAACTGCATTGTTTTAACCTAGCAGGACATGAGGCTAAAAGCATCTTTAAAGGCATGCAACTGACCCCAGAAGAAAAGTCAAGCAATGATGCTGCAAAGGTTTGAAAAATACCACACACATAAGAAATGTGAAAACTTTTAGATTTAAGTTTCACCTCATGTCCCAAAAAAGAAGGTAAATCTTTTGAAGAATTTCTTACAGACCTGAATGGGATGAGTCAAACTTAACAATTATGGGTAGCTAGCAGAGTTCAGAATCAGAGATCATTGGAACCAGAGACACAAAACTGCAAAAGAGATTCCCTTAAGACTGGGATCTTACTCTGGACAAAGCCATACAAATGTTCCAGGTTGCAGAAGCAGCAAAGACAAGAATCCAAGTTGTGGCGGGAAAACAGTACCCTGTTGCCATAGAGACAGAGCAAAGTGTTTAAAAGGGCTTGCAACCAGCAAGACTCAGCAACACTATGAACAGCAAAGCGTGGACAATTCAAAGTGCCAGCTTTTGCAGCAGACAGTTAAAAGAGATGTGAAATCCAGCAGAGGTTCAGGAAATGCCCAGCTTTGGAAAACAGTGTATGCATGCAATCAGTATAATCATTTTGCAATAGGCTGCAACAAGGAGCAGTTAGGACACAAGAAGATACAGAGCAGAGCATACAGGCTGATGCAGTACTTGAAGATGATGGTGCAGACAGCTCTGAAGAGGAATTCTACATTAGATCTGTGACAGATGAAGTTACTACAGCAGTAGATTCTAGTTCTAGAAACAAATGAGGCTCTGGTCAATTATAAATTGGGCACTGGTGCACAGGTAAATGCAATTCATATCATAGTAAACAAGTTACATAAAAACCAGACTGCATTAAGCAGAAGAAGACAAAATTGAAGGAATATGTTTGAGAAATAATTCCCACCAAAGGTGTCTAAGTTGGAGGTGAAATTTCAGGACAACATTGCATTTATTCAATTTGTTATAGTCACAGGCAACAAGGAGCTAGTGTAGGGATTTAAAATGTGTCAGACCTTAGATTAAAAGTGTGTGTCTGGTCAAAAATATACATGAGGTGCATGTTGAGGATAGAGATCCAGACGTTTTTCAAGGCAAAGGAAAATTGGCCACAGAATACAAGATACAATTGGCAATGCCAAATTACCTGCCTATTCATTAGGGGTGGGCGTGCCTGTAAATCCGGTATCCGATAATGCCGGTACTGGGCGTACCGGCATTATCGGATTCAACCCGGTAAATCCGGTCCCATTACCGGATTCCGGGTACCGGATTTTTTTACAATTGCAGCCATTTAAATGAATGGCTGCAATGTAAGTCCCACCAAAAAAGTTTTTAAAAAAAACCTCCCCGAGTCCAGGCTGCGCGGGTGGAAGGGGGGACACCCCCCACCCACCCTGCCCAGCCTGGATTTTTGTTAAAAAAAGAGCACCAGCACCAGCGGCCGCGGCGTCCCCGCAGCCGCCGGTAAGTATAGACCCAATCCCTGGGGGGGGGGTTTAACACCCCCCCAACCCCCCAGGGATCACCCCTACTACAAGTTGACAGTGCTATACCTTTGTATTTCAGCGGAGCTCCGGGTGCGGCGGCGGCGGGCGGTCCGGCGGCCTCAGCGCCGGCTGTGGCTGCCGGCGTCAGAGACGCTCTAGGCCTTCCGGGGAACTTCCGGGTACATGTCCCCGCAGTACATCCGGGCATAGAAGGGGGAGATGGTAATAATCCGGGCATCGTGGCTGCACCCAGAGTGGCCCGTGAAAATGTCTATGAACTGCCCCTGGTGGTCCATGACTGCCTGCAGCTGCAGGGAGTGGTACCCATGTCTGTTGACATATTCTGCGGCCTCTCCATCTGAGGGGCGGAGGATCTCGATGTGGGTGCCGTCCACGGTGCCCATGCAGTTGGGGATCCCTCCAACCACAAAGCCGGCCATCACGGCCTCCTGTTCCACCAGCTGGATCGCTCGGTCCAAGAACACATCCTCCACCACCTTGCAGATGTCTCGCAGGATCCCAGCGATGGTGCTCACCCCGACACCGAAATGCTGCGAGACGGACTGACAGGAGTCGGGCGTTGCTAGTGCCCAGACCCTGATTGTCACCCACTGGACCATGGGAATGGGGGTCCGCATGGGGGTGTGCTGCCACTCCAGCCAGGGCGTTAACAGCTCCACAAGTCGCAGTAGGGTGCGCCTGTCCATCCGAAAGTACGCTCTCCAGGCGGCCTCGTCCCACTGAGCCAGCGCCCTGGCCCACCACCCCTGTGCCTGCTCTGTGACCCATAGCCATCAGGCAATGGGCATAGCGAGCTGGGCAGCACGGCCCATGGTCTCCCTCTGCCACTAGAGCTGGCCGGCCACCTCGTGGAGCGCTGCAGCCAGCTGCCAGGCGTGGATGAGGGCCTACCTGGCCGTTCCGGACACCCGCTGGGTCCTGAGCCGGGTCAGGGAGTGCCTGCACCTGTGGTGGGCTCTCTGGACTCTAGCAGTGCTCCAAGCCATGCTCAACCGCAGTCGGGCAGCCAGGTGCACCTCTGCGGTCTGGATGCGCAGGAGGTCCATGTGCAAGCAGTACCACTCAGCACAGACTGCTAAATGCATCCCGCAGGCGCCCAACCAGCCCAGTTCCATGGCGAATGGTGCCCTGGGTGGGTTGGAGCTGCACCCATTATAGACTGGGGCACATGTCGCCACACCCCCTGTTCGCGACCTGTCTACCGGCCGGGGGCCCCAGATTACCTCTGCCCCTCCCCAACCGGCTGGGCCAGCTCCCACAGGGCGACAGGGTTGGGGCGGCAATGGGCCCCCCATTGTGCACACCTCTGGTTCCTGCACAGGGCCTGGCACATGATCCAGCCTGTGCCCAGGCGTGCGTGGCCTGCCGCTGCATTCCTGCTGCCATCGCCTCCCGCCCCTCTGTGTTTTGGCTGCCTGTTGTCCTCACCGCTCTGAGCTGTGTGTAGGCTGTCCTGTGTGTGTGCTCGGTGCCAGCAGCTGTGCTAGGTCCGCACCCCACACCTCGCTCATTAGCCAGCCATGTTGCGGCCTGTGGCCTTATCGCTTGGCCTTGGAGCTCCCTTACTTCCTCTATCGTCCCTCCAGGGATTGTGGGGCCCCTCTCATCTTCCATTTAGTATCAGGCGTGTGCTGGACCATGGCTGGCAGGGCTTCCTCGGCGTCTGCAGGCCCTCTGCCCCCGGCGCTCCCCATAGCTGGACCTTCCGCAAGACCATGGCCCTGTGTGACCTGTGGCATTCCCTGGCCGTGCAATTGCTCCTGAGCTGCCCAGACAGCCTGACAGGTGCCTATGTGAGTCTGAGCTCTGGCCTGCGCTACTTTGGCTATGAGGCCAGCGCCCACAATTGCCAGCTGCACATGGAGACGCTGGGCCTGCGTCCCTTTCCCGATGGGCACATTCCAGAGATGAGATGCGCACATGTGGGGTGGTCGGTGGCGGAGACCGTGTCTGCCCTCTCTGTGTGCAGCCTGGCCGCCTACACAACCTGTCTGAAGGAGGGGGCCCCCGCACTGGCCGTGTTCTTCTTTGGCTGTGTTCACGGGGCCCGTGAGTACCAGCGGTCCCATGGAGTGGTCTATCACCACCTGTTGGAGCTGGGTCACCTTCCATGGCCCCCAGCTACTGACTATGGCTTGTTGGAGCCCACCAGGGTGGAGCTGGCGGCGCTGGCTGGTGTGTGGTCCCATTCCAATGTGCAGGTGGGGCTCGCCGTGCAGGATCCCAAGGCGTACTACCTGGTCACCCACAACATTGCAGCACTGGGATACTGTCGGGGCATGCTTCAGTGGCCCCACTTCACGCACCTGGCGGGCCACCTAGCCCTGGGCCCCTTTGTGGCCCCCTGCAGCTGGCTGTGAGACCCCCTGTGCCTTCCGGGCCCTGGTTGCTGACCCTGCTGTGCACTCCTGCCTCCGCCCTGCTGCCGTGGGTCGCTGCCCGCTCCCTCCATGATGTCCCTGTCTTGCTTCTGTGCTGCCTGCTTCCCGGGGTTCCGCTGCCCCTGCCTGTGGCTCTGGGCCCTGTCCACACCACACACACCCCACCTCTGCAACCGGTGTTCCCCTCCATGGCTACCGTCTCCAATGGCCGTGTCCTGATCTCCGAGCCGGCACCCAGCACCCCGGGGTGCTGCTGACCTTCCTCGTCCGCCTGTGATCCCTCCTGTGCCCATGCCCCCCCCTTTGGGTGACTCTGTGACTGCGGGATTCTGGGGCCCCTGGACTGCACCTCCCGGCGTTCTCCCGGGTGTGTGTGTGTCTTTGGACTGGCTGCATGGCTCCGGCTCTCCTCCATCCCATCCATCGCACCCTCGCCAGTGCTTGGGGTGCCTGTCTGCCTCCTGGACCGTTCCCAGGCTGCTGCCTGTTCCGTGTGGCCTCCCCGTGCCTATGCTCTGCCCATGCGGGGTCCCCCCATTCCGGGACTGGCTGTGTAGCTGTGGGGGTGCCCATGCAGGCTGTGCTGTTGTGGGGGTTCTGGATGCTGTTCCCCGTGTCTGGGCCTGCCCCTGGGCCAGTTCCCTCCCTGCTCCCTGTCCCCGCCCTGCCCCCTCTGCCCATTGTGCCGTGTGTGTTGTCGGTCCTGCTGTCCCCCCCCTTCCCTTCCTTTCCCGTATAGGTGTGTTTGCGCCTATACGTGTGTGTGTGTTGTGTGTTCCACTGTGACCTCGTTCTCTCTGTGCCTGCTGTGTGTGCTGCCTCAGCGGCTCTTCTTCCTCCTCCTCCTCCCTTCCCGTTTCCCTTGTGTGGGTGTTCCCTGTGGGCGCTTTTGGCTTCCTTTGCCCTCAGCCGGCCATGTCTGCCTCCCGCCCCTCCCTGGTGCCTCCTGGGTGTTTTGACCATGACCAGCAATCGTGGACCACCGGGGGTGGTTGGGCGGCTCGCCACCGCTGGGAATCCACTGTGGTGAATCAGGACCGCGTAACATCTGAAGTCAGCCATAGACACACTTCCTTGAAGATCCAGTAGAACACACAGAGCTTGTGAGACACTTACTGGACACTGGTGAAGCTGAGTTATTGAATATCTGTTAATGCTTAAAACAAATATGCCCAAATGGAATTCTTCAGAAGTTGGACAGTGCCTGGATTACTAGATATGTATCAGTAAGATTATGTACACTGTGTCTTTAAAAGGTGTATGTCATTTATTTCCCAATGCCTCAGAATCATAGTGATACATTCTTGAATATAGACAGTGCTGTGCTAGCAGACCTCTTATTTCCCTCTCCTAATTGTTGGGCCACATTGCCTCTGCTAATAAATAAAAGGCTCTTGTTAATTAACATCTAACAAGTCTCCTTTGTTAGCATCTGGAAGATCACCACAACGGAGATCAGCCACAAGCCCCTATCTTCAAAGACAGAGAGATAAGAAATCTGGTCTGCCCAAACAATCTTTGCCACTCTCTCCAAAAGTAATGAGTCTCTATACATCTTGATTCAAAGCATTTCAATCATTCTAGTTTAATTCTTTTTGAAGTTCCAACATTTATAAATGTAAATGTTAGAGCTACAGTATTCCCCATATATATATATATATATATATATATATTTGTGCTATCTGTTCAGTTGTCAAATAGTTCTGCTTCCCACACTGGTGAGTAAAAACTTTTCTGGACAGTGCCATTGCTGCTGCAGACAGCAAGTAAGTATTAATTTACTTACATTTCTACCCCGCCCTTCCCAGATGGCTCAGGGAAGCTTAAAAAACAGATGATAATACTACATATAAAAAAGCATAGAACTTTTCCCTCACCCCTCCCCAACCACCCCCTCTATACACCCCTACCCCAAACACCCACCAAACCCCCCTATTCCCTATCCCTGCCTGCCAAATGCCTTAACAAGAAGAAAAGTCGTACACTGCCTCTGGAAGACGACCAAGGTCGGGCTCAGAAAAAACTCTGGTTTTTCATAAAATTGGGGCAGCCACCAAAAACGTCCCCCTGCGAGCCCTCACCGTACAAACAAGACCAACAGATGGCACCCACAGGGAGGTGCTCCTGGCCGATCACAGGGGATGCAATGGGGCATGGAAGGACAGGAGGTCTCTCAGATATGTGGGGCCCAGACCATTTAGGGCTTTAAAGGTCAAAACCAGCACCTTGAATGGTGTCCAAAAAACTTTAGGGAGCCAGTGCAGACTTTGGAGCATCGGTGTAATGTGCTTCCAAGCGTCTCACCCCTGAAAGCAGGCGAGTTGTGGCATTCTGCACCCGCTGCAGTTTCTGAACAGTCATCAAGGGCAGTCCCACATAGAGCACTTTGCAGCAGTTTAGCCTTGAGGTATTGAAAGAATGGATGACAGCGGCTAGATCTGAATCGGAAAGAAAAGGCTGCAGCCTCCTAACCAGACAGAGTTGGTGAAAAGCGCTCCTGGCCACCAGCACAACCTGACAATCCAGGTGCAACAAGAGGTCCAGAAGCAGTCAGACTGTGAACCTGACTCCAGGTCACTTGGTCAGCCAACCACCATCACCTCAGTCTTGTCAGAATTCAGCTTCAATTGGCTCATCTTCATCCAGTCCCCAACAGCAGCCAGACATCAAGTAAGCACCAAGACTGCAGGGCCTGGGTCAGATGAAAAAGAGAGGTAGCGCTGGGTGTCATCAGCATATTGATGGCACTTCACCCCAAACGACCTCGCCCAGCAGCCTCATATACACGTTGAACAAGAGGGGGGACAGAATGGAACCCTTCGAGATACCACAGGGGAGGTCCCAAAAGGACAACATGCAATCCCCCATCACCACTCTCTGGGACCCCTCGATAGGAAGGAGCGGAACCATTCAAGAATGGTCCCACACACCCCCGCCAGGTCCCACAGTTGCGTCAACACCACCAGGTGGTCAACTGTATCAAAGGCTGTCGAAAGATCTAACAAGATTAGCAGGGTTGAATTCCCCTTGTCAAATAAGGCGAGTTGTGTGTAATGTAAACAGAATAAAAATGAAATTGGTATTATTCAGTTAGGCCTAAAAAACTGTAACAGCATTTCTATATATGCAGTAGGAGGTGGTACATGAAAAGGTTGGAGGCTATTCAGAGCACAACATCACAATGTCATTTCAGATTTCTCTTACAATGTGCTGAACAAGCATTTCTAATTCAAAAGAGTAATTAACATAGTGTATACAATTTTGAACACTGGCAAATACCAAAGCTTTAACCTTGCATTAGCAAGGATCAGTGCGAATTCAACATTATAAACCTACCACTAGTGCTTGCTACCAAGTTGGAGTTTAGGGTGGCTATGTGATGTTACACTGTACAATACCAACATGTTATTGGAAGGAAACTACAAACTCAGTTAGTGATACTTGGTTTGAGATACTGCACTTATCAGTTATTGCTAGAGGGGATATTTGGGTTAAAAAGCTGAATTTTCTAGGTGCCTTGTAGTACAAAAACAGAGAACCCATGTTGTACAAGCATATCCTCAGGTAGCGTAGATCAACATATTACTTCCCTTGAAAGGAATAACAGTCCAGACTTGAGAGGTGGACAGTGTGTGTGGGAAAAGTAGAGGTACTGGACCCAAAGTCCTTGTTGATAAATATCTCACTGCATCATTGGAATACAGTTGTTGCATCTCTACTCCATGGAGTAGAATGAGGGAGAGTTTCATTAATGAAAGGGGAAATTTACATGGAGGAGCATTTAGAAATAATGGTTAAATACCAATACTGATATTTAAATTGACTAAAGGAGACTTCAAAGTGAGCAATCAATTGAGGTGAAAGATAGCATTTTGCAGGTCTCAGAAATAAACACTGCACCTCATAAACAAAGGTGGTTTGTTTATGACATAAAAACAAATCTCAAGTGAAGTCACTTTGCACAAAGTAGTACAAGAGGCAGCCAGCCAAAGAGGCATAGGGGTGAGGCCTAAGAGGAATTTGGTTGTGGCAGCCAAATTGGGAACTTGAAAAAATTAAGGATGGGGTGCTTTCTGAGGCATTAAGGCACCTTCTCCTACAAGCACTCATGACATTTTGGGGTTGGATAGACCATTATTTTGGTATGTCATGCAGGGACAATATTCCAGGGTGTTGACCTTCAGGGCAGCACGGAGGGGTGAACGTGAATTTTGGAGGTTCTCAGAGTGGCAGGGTTACTCAGTGCCCTGGGAGACCCCAAGATTCACGAAGACACCTCAGAAGGCTGGGCTGGAGACCATCCCTAGGACTCATTTTCCCTACTGAGGCTGCTTTTAGATGTGTGTGGCGCACACGCAGCATGAAATCATGCCGCATGTAAAAATCCCACGGGCAGGGTTTAGACGTGACATCTCATGCATTATAGCTGGTCGCGCATTCTTTTAAAACTGCAAATTAAATACCTTGATATTAAATATATATGCACTGCACACATCTAAAAGAGGACTGAGCCGTAACAGGTTGCACTGTGTGGGGAAATCCTGCTCCCTTGCGTACAGATGATTGACAGGGAGCAGAGGTGCTCTTACCCTAGGGGTGTGACTAGGCTGGAATAGGCCCTGAGGCAGAAGAGGGAATGAAGACTCTCCTCTCAGCAGCAGGGAATGCAGCTCCACCAGGGAGATGCATTACCTCTTAGTAATGCCCTTCCCCTACCCGCAACCTGCTGTGCAAATCCCAACCAGGAGCTGTGGTTTGCAGTGCAGCAGGACACGCACACACACACTGCACAAGCTCCAGGCCGGTATTTGCATGGCAGAGGGGAGGGGGTTGAAAACCTCTCGTTGCAGTCCCTTAACTCCACGTTTAGCCCCTTAACTTCTGCTTCGCCTCTTGAGGGCTTCCGGATACTCCGCAACCTGCTGTGCAAATCCCAACCAGGAGCTGTGGTTTGCAGTGCAGCAGGATACGCACACACACACTGCACAAGCTCCAGGCCGGTATTTGCATGGCAGAGGGGAGGGGGTTGAAAACCTCTCTCTCTCTCTCTCTCTCTCTCTCTCACACACACACACACACACACAGAGACCTTGGCTTCTAATCATGCTTGTAAGCAGGCAGAGTTTCCTCCCTGCTCTAATGAAAGAACACACACAAAACATTACTCCATCCTTGGACTGACATTTGTTATTAACTTAAATAAAAACAGCAGAGTATAAACCTTGCCCTAAGCCTTCTCACCAAGCTTGCCTGGTCATAGGGATGTTCCTGCCAAACCTGTTTGCTTTTAGAATTTTTGTTCCAATCTCAGTAAAAATTCAATATCTGTTTGTAATTAACAAAGCTCCCCTAGCAGGGCATTTAGCAGGTCAACAAAAATGTTGCAACATTTAGGTCAACCAACAATGCTGGATCATTGAAGACTTTTTAAAAAAGAGACAAAAGTCAAAACTGCTGAAGGCTGGAGATCATCTTCTACAAGCTGACATTAATCCTTCTGTGCCACACTGACCTGCATGCCTGGCAAGAAGGGAATCCCCTTACTTAAGATTGTCTGGCAGGGAAAGCAGGGTCATACCAAAGTCCTTTCTCTGTGAACATGTCCTATAGGGTAATTTTCACCACTCAGACTTGACAATCAAACAAAAATCCTGCAAACAAACAGTTCCAGGAACTATGGGCTTAAATCTCAGTATGTCATGCTAAAAATAACCCTAGTATGTCTTAAGGCATGAAAAAGATTTTAAAAAATCATTGTGTGAGCTGCTGCACATCAGCATTTCTTAGTTCTAAGCATTTTCCGGATTGACCTGAATTGCAGGTTTTTCATCACAAGAACTTTTATATTAATGTGACACCAAGAGAGACTTCAGGTCCCAGAAACTTAAAATTATTATAAATTGATGGAAAAGGTGCTTTGCATTTTGACTATCTAGTTTTTTGCTTTCATGTCAGCCCTGAGGAAGGAACTGGATGGCTCACTGGACAGGTGAAGGATACACCCTTCATCTTCTGAAAGATACACAGCTAGTACTGAGGACTGCGAGTTAATTTCAGTGCCTACACATAATTAGCCGATCAGACCAGTGCAATTTTGAAGAGAAGGAAGCAGAAGGATCATCTTGCCAAAACAGACAACTGTTACAGACTGTAGGCTCTGTTTTCAACTCTACCATAGATGAACTGTGTGATCCTGATCAACCCACACGGGCGAGGAATTGCCAGAATGGCTAGCAATCTTTTGTACCTCCAGTGTTTCCAACTCTCATATATGATCATTTTCCTTAAGCCTCAATTTGTAGAATCTTGTAAATGTGCAAGAATCCCACCTTTCTTTTCTTTTCATGTTTTAAACTTGATTTTTATCCTTCATGGATGCAGAATAAAACTTGAATAACCTTGAGTTTAACCTAAAGCCAAAAGGCAAATATAAAATAAATCATATGTATTTAAAAACAAAAACAAAAAAGCCCTCCCAAGTTTTACCAAAACACGACGATTGATTTTTTGGGGGGAGGGGGGGGAGTGTAGGTTATGTGGGAGACTTGCTGATTACTTTCAAATGCCTGAACTGGCAATACCATGCCTCAGATCTTTGGTGCCAAAATTTAAACACCTTGGACCTCATTTTCAGAAAATTTGAGCACCCACCACTCCAGCTGAAGTCAAAGGCATGAAATATTGGATGTTAACAAACATGACGGTGGCCCACAGGTCACCATCGCATTTGTTAAGGGCCATTCAGATGTTTGGCCCAGAGTTTCCCTGGGTGTGGTGGTGGCTAGTCTGGGCTGTGACTCTGGAGACGTCTGGATTCACAGCCCAAGTTAACCGCTGGCACGCATGGGGAATGGCTTGCTCGATCAGGCTACAGTGGGCTATCACGTGTGGGTGTTTTCAGACGTGATGGGGCCAGCTGGCCCCGTCATGAAATCAATACACTGATCCCCCGCTGGGATGACCCCGCCACGCCCTACCAGACGTGAAGGGGGATCCCGGCGGGGAATCGGGGAGGGGGCGGGTCCGCGCAGCGCAATGTGCGGCCGCACGGCCCCACCCCCTCCACGCTCCCTGACGCCCGCTCTCTGGGGAGACGGGCGGGCGGCGGGACCAATGCCGCCGCAGCGTCTGGCCGACTTCGCCACGGCCCAGAATCCAGCCGGTGATTCCGGGCCGTCGCGACTGACCAGACGTTACTTTTCTTTGATCCCCACCGGGGATCACTTTCACCACGCTTCCCGGGGAATTGGTGCGGCTTTCAAGCGTGGTTGAAAGTGACCCCATGTGGGGATTGAGCATGGCAAACATCTGGCGGCCGCCAAACAGACATGCAAGTCACAGTGACCACAGGTGGGTATTCACCATGGTTCACTGTGATCTCGTAACGTCTGAAAATACCCTGTGTTAGCATGTTGTTCTCGGCCAGGTCCAGAGTAGCCCCCATAATGGGAGGCCATGGCAACCATCAGTGGCCGCCCATCATAGGAGGAGGCGAGCCACTGGGCGCAATATGGGGGCAGAGCCTGCTGGCCGCATGGTTTGTGATGCACTGCCCCCAGCCAGGTGAATGTTTGTTCTGCGGCCGGACCGGATCCTGACTGGGGTGTACGTGACACCCTGGGTCAGAACAGTTTGTGATGGCGGCCCTCTGCTGTCTCTTATGTTTTTACCCATTGTCTGTAATCTTTTTTTATTAATAAAATGCAGGCAATACTCCACTACCACAAGAGGGAAAAGGGAAATCTTAATATTTGTGAGGCGCTCAGACACCATGTTGAAGGAGTCTATGGGTGAAAACAGACATGACGCTAACCACCCTTGGTGGTTATTTATGCATGTTGCAGGGCTGCATAGGGCACCAATACAGCCCTGCAACATGCATAAATAACCACTAAGGGTGGTTAAAGGGTGGTTAGCGTCATGTCTGTTTTCACCCAATGTAATCATCATTATCATCATCATCATCTTTTTTATATAGCAACCCCCTGCCATGGCACTCAGAGTGCTTTATGTATAACACAACTTTTAATCAAAACAACCCTGCGAGGTAGGTTAGGCTGAGAAAAAAAATGGTTTGTAGTTTTGGATTTTTATTGGATTTGATTGTTATATATTTGTTGACTTTGTAAGCTGCCCCAAGATGCCGTAGGCATGAGGGGGGGCGGCTAATATATATATATATATATAAAAATAAATAATGTGACTGGCCCAAGGTCACCCAGTGAGATTCTGGCTGAGGCAAGACTAGAACCGGGGTCCCCACCCCCACCTCCTGGTCCCAGTACTGCTTAATTTAAAAACAACAAAAACAACCAGTACCTTAGTTTAAAACGGGTGGGGAACATTTTCTGTCCCGGGGGCCACACTGAATATTAGTACAAGTTCGGACGGCCACACAGAGGTTTCAGGCAGGGGTGCTTAACAGGTGTAATTCAAGAAAAGTAGGGCCCAGATCATGGATCTGTGCTGTGGATCTGTCCCCTACCCTTGTGTGCATGCCCTCCTCTCTGCCCCATTATCCTGAGCTCAGTTTTTCTGTGCTTGGGGGTAGAGACTGGATCCAGGGGGCAGATCCAGGCACTGGAAAGGGGCCACATAAAAACTTGCCATGGGCCGCATTTGGTCCCCAGGCCTGAGGTTCCCCACCCTTGGTTTAAAAGCAACAAAAACGCTGCTACTGATTGACAATTATTGAACAGGCCACGGAAAATGCACTCTGGGGAACAATGGGGAAAGTTTGCACAGCTACTGAACCGGTTCAGTGGAGACATAGAAAGCTTATCAGACTAGCGCCTTCTACAAGTACTAAATTCACTCTTGTTAAAAAGAGTTTATAAAAAGAAACTACTTCATTGACAGGATTTTGCTTTTTAGCTATTTATTCTTTCTCCACAAAAAACAGGATACCAGTAACTGCTTATGTTTTACAGCTGACATCAAAACCTGGTGCACAAGCAAAGGGGGTTTGGCACACCAAAATGGTGTCGCTGTTCAACAAAACAAACATATTATTTTAATCTTTGTACAAAACACAGCAGGGCAGGGGTGGAGAATTAAAGTTTGCCTACTGGAAAAAGACAAAGCCATCTATGGAAAAAATGGGGTCAGGATTTTGAGAGAGTATTATAACTAGTGAAGAATAAAAACAACAACAAATGCTATAAAAACATATTTAACAGCTGTCTCTTTGCATGTGAAAATCTAATCAATGATTGGATACTCAATGTTTAAAGCACACAAGTGAGTCATAGTCAAACAGCAATATGAAAAGTAGGGAAGGTCACGCAGGTTATTACTGGTGAGGGCAGGAAAAAACATGGAAAACTGTTATTTGTTTTTCCTTTAACCCTCTTAGTCCCTACCTACAAAATATTGGAAAAGTAGAAAAGTTCAAGTCTGAAATGTCATCAGACACCACACCCTGATTCTAAACATGGCACAATTAATGTATCTTTTCCCCCTTTAAATACTCCAACAGGTACAAATCAAACATGGAAAGCAGCATTTTCACAGAATGTCTGAAACTGTGTTTGTAGTAGAGCTGTGCGGAGCAGATAACTGAAGCAAAGAAAATTAATCTCTGAATATAATGGTGTGGAAGCAACTCCTGAAGCAGAGGACACTGGTTAGTGAGTGGGAAACAGTCTTCAGAAACAAAGACTCATAACATTAAAACAATCATTTATATTAGCAGCACAAAATAACTAAAGGTGTCATGAATCAAGGGAAGGCCTGGGAATACAAAGCATCATCATAACTCATTGTATTGTAAAGTGTCCCACAGCTCTTATATTTTGACTCCATCACGGTGCAGAATTCATGTTAGTTTACATACACAGGGGTTTGAACATGGCACCAAAGCATGTTTTAAGAATACAATCAAGACAATTGGTGCTGAGAGGTCCAAGCTGAAGGCTGACTCCCCATGAAACCTACTATGGCAAAAATAATACCCCCTGCACTAAGAGTATTGCTTCACAAAATGCTACTAGGAAATGGGCTCTTTGTGCCAAGAGGCCAGTGAGAGGGACCACTTGAGGCAAGTATTATCTCACAGACTATAAATACATGGAAATAAGATTAGAAGAAACTATTGTGACAGCAGTTAGCTTCCTCTGTCAATACACAAGCAAACAAGATACACGCTCAGGCCACATTCCAACAAACAGAGATAAATCGAAGAAACTATTTTGATTGAATTAAATTGAAGTACTTCGTCCACTTCAGTATCATTCAGATGAAAAGCATAAACCAAGGTAACTGCTTTGATTTTTATTAAACTGAAGCAACTATTCCTCTTCTGTAGTGTTCATGTGAACAGAATAAACTAAAGTAGTACTGCATCATTTCCCCTCCTAGCTAAGAAGTAAAATTATTATTGAACCAGGTCACTAATACCCGCACACTCATAGGGTGCAGCCACATGAGCTATGGAGGCCTGATCCCTGCGCAGCCCCATCACATGCAAGCACAGCCGCCACGCTGCAGGGCAAGTACAGGGAGCTGGGCCAATGGTCATGGAGAAGCCAGGAGAACCAGCTTGCCACTGTCGGAGCCGCCACCATGGCCGTACCAGGCTGAGGCACCTGCCGCACCTCCCTCCTCTGGCCCGACCAAGATCCCACCCCTGGCCACGATGTGGCAGCTCGTGATAGGCAACAGCACCCACCACTCAAAGCCCTGTTGTGGAGCTCACCGTTTGCAGGGGCAGAAGGGGCCCCAGCACATGGGCAGCCACTCCTTGGGCAGCCTTACCCCATATGGGGTAAGTCTGCTATACGATGCGTCCTCATACTTTTCCCCAGGGTGGCTGCCGAGCACATGAGGCACTGTATTGTGTGGCAGCCCAGAATAGATTACGGCTACCCAAGGCATGGTAGCCTTCACAGTCTCTCTCATGTGGCTACACCCAACATGAACAGTTATTTAGAAATACAAACTAAAGTGGAATATGTACTCCTAATTTTTCAGGAGTACATATTTCTCATCCTACTCCTGAATAACTCTGGTTTAGTGCTCCATCCATGTGAACACTTCAGGAGTAAAAACAGAAATAAGGTCCAACTACATTGGGTGTCTTCAGACAGACAGAGAGCAGCCCAGAGCCACCTCGTGCGTGCCCCAAGGAGGAGCTGCTTGCCCCCATGGGTTTATCGGCCTTCACACAGATAGCCTGTTATGTGGGTGAACTGTGAGCGTGGGCAGCAAACACACATATCCCCCACCCCAGGAAAGCTCCAGGTCAAGAACACCAAATAGGTGGGCCAAACCTGTGGCCTGGCCCACGCTGCTCACTACCACATCCTGCCTTGTAGCCAGCCCTTTGCCCACAGCCCTGGGAGCCGGGCCAGCCTCTGCCAAAGCCACACACCCCTGGGGTGGCCGAGTGGGGCAAACGTCAACAACCTGGCCAGTCTTGGGTACCCCAAAACACCCACACAACACTAATGTCCAGGAGCAAAAGACAGTGTTTATTAAGTGGCCAGAATGATCAGGGGAAGGGAGGATGGAAAGGCACAACTGAAAGCCCTGTGACAGCGAGGATGACATTCCCATTGTTGGGCCAGGATGGGACCCAAAGCAGCTACAGCTCGCCCTAAACATGACAGAGCTTGTTAACCTTCTGTTGAAAGGACTTCACAATGAGAAGCAGCTACAATGGCCCAAGAGGCCCCAGCGAGAACTCTGATGTCACGGGCGATTCCGTGGATATTCCCATCACAGCCTGTAATGTCATCACAGGACAAGCCTGGCGGAGCTATTTAACACAGAGTCCAATTGATAGAGCAGGGAACAGTTCAGAGGCAGGAGGAGAATGCAGGCCAGCTGATCCCTCACTGAGCTGGCCGGATACATGGCAGGAAGGACCCAGGCATGAGGTGACAACCTGAGAGGGGCCAGGTAAGGCCTCAGGGTCTGGCAGGGAAGAAGTGGTTTGGGGAACATCAAAGAGCTCAGGACAGAGCGGGGAGTTCATTCCTCTCCCTTCTTGAGCCTCTGTCCAGAGTAAGGGCAGTGTACCCCCAGGGGCAGTAGCAAGGTAAGAGACCTGGAACAAGGGCTGGGGTCTATGACAGGCCTGGAGAGCAGGCAGTTCAGGTCAGGAGCTGGCAGGCACTGCTGCTGCTCTGTTGCTCTGGGGCTTCTGTGGGCACTGGCCTCCATTCTCCCTGTAGGATTCCTGTGTGGGGCCAATGCATGTTTGGATTTCATACAGGTTCCTTTAAGGGCTGGAGCCAAGATGGCTGTGCTTTCTCTGGGAGCTGCTCTGGCTGTTTGGCTCATGGGGGTCATTCAGACAAACAACGGCTCCGTATTTGCCCATTGGGTTGGGTCGACTTGCTCCCTTAGGTGTTCTCTGGAGCACTCCATGCAGGGCTGCCCTGAGCAGCCACAGTCTGCTCAATGTTGAACATCTGGCGGGTGCTCTTCCAACAGACAGGTAAATCGGGGAGTAACGGGGGCTTGTATGGGAAAATGCAGAGCTGCTGTTTGTCTGTTTACACCCATTGAATAAGCTGTTCATCAGAACATGATGTAAGACTAGCTAATGGTTTGATGCTGTTAATAGGCAGAGAATAGAATTTATCATTGCCATAATCTCTCTCTCAGATGGTCTCAAAAATGCCTTAAGAACATGTTAACTGATGGTCACACAAAATTGCAAGATATATATGATTACTAAGTGAAATGCAATCATTTCTAGAATGGAATGCAGCAATTGCTTAGAAGAGTACAGCAGCCCTACAAAACAGTTTGTGACTAGGGCTGAGATGAGAGTAAGTGGGAGTGCTTATGAGAGTCCACCGGTACTTTGTCAGTTTCTAGTGATTTCACACTTCTGCCATTTTTTCCCATCATTTTCATCACTTTCCAAGACTTTTTGCCACTTTTCATCATTTTCTGGTGCTTCTGCGACAGTTTTATGTCAGTTTCACACACACACACACACACACACACACACACACACACACACACACACACACACACCAATTTCCAGCATTTCCCAGAGCTTAGTTTTCATCTCTGGGTGCACAAGGGGCACACACAAGGCTTGGAAGTAGCCCATGGCCGCTCCATTCAACTTGTAAAAAAAATAACAGAAAATGGTGAAAACAATAGGAAAGCCAGTAAGTTTCCACATTGCACAAATCTTGGTGAATACCCTGCTTCCAACGGAAACAGCACTTGCCATTTCTCCTCATTTCAGGCCTATTCGGTAGAGGAACGCCATATTTAGCTGAAGCTGTGGAGGTCATGGTAACAGGACAAATGGAATCTGGTCAGGACACTGAAGTTAACACTGCTTCTCTTTCATGTTATGTCTTAGGTGAAGATGAGATCCTGGAACTTATTGGAGCTTTAGCTAAAGGCAAGGCACCTGGAGGAGACTGGATAGTATCCGAACTATTGCAGCTATGCCCCCATTGGTGGGCCTCCTGGTTGGCTAAATATTTCACACTGATAAATAAAACTAGATCAGTACCAACAGAGTGGGGGGAGTCCATCATTATCCCTCTGTTTAAAAAAGGAGATGTATGCGATCCAAGTTCATATCGCCCGATTAGTCTTATTCCGGTGATAGGCAAGCTTTATGCTAGGGTTCTCCTAAAGCAGCTGGAGCACTGGGTTATGTTGAATGATATCATCCCTGATGTTCAGTTTGGCTTTCGAAAAGGGTATTCGGTTATTGATAATTGCTTCCTTTTATCACATATTATCTATAAATATAAAAGAGTGAGATCTGGGCAGTTATTCCTTGCATTTATAGACCTGCGTAAGGCCTTCGACTCTGTTCCAAGAGGAAAACTTTGGACTAAATTACAACGTCTGGGGATAAATGAGACCTTGTTAGCCCTTATAATTCAAATTCATACGGGCAATAGGGCTCGAGTTCGGGTTCCTTCTGCTGGTCTTTCAGATAAATCTATCCCCATACAGAGGGGGGTTAGGCAGGGTGGAATACTGGCCCCCACTTTGTTTAATATCTTTCTGGGGGACCTGATAGAATATCTGGGAATGCAAGAAGGACATCCTCCTAAGATCAAGGATAGACCAATACCAGTTTTGATGTACGCAGATGATATCGTGATATTATCACAAACCCGGAAAGGTCTGTGTTTTCAGCTGGAAAAACTGAGGGAATATTGTGAGGTTAACATGCTCCAGGTCAACCCTGGAAAATCCCAGATTATGGTTATTGGCAGGAAACGTGTGGTGCACCAATGGAGGATCGGTGACGAGCCCTTATTCCAGGTAGACAATTATGTCTACCTGGGTATGAATTTTTCTAAAAACATGAAATGGGATAGACATGTACAAGAGTTGGCACTGAAAGCATTAATAGCCGCTAGAGGCATTAATAAATTTGCCTCTGGGTATTTAGAGGCGCCGGTATCCCAAATTCTTAAAGTTTATATGGCTAAAGTTAGAAGTCTGCTTGTGTATGGGGCTGAGATATTTGATGGACCTTGCTGTTCCAAGCTGGAAGTCGTCCAAAATAAGTTCTTGCGTGGTATTTTGGGGGTACCACAGGCAATCCCAGGATCAGTTCTTAGGGCAGAAACCGGAGCATGTTCTATTTTGAATCAGATCAAAATAAAGGGCCTGTGTTACTGGGTGAAACTTTGTACTCGGGAGGAATCGAGTTTGACCTCTCTTTGTCTGCGGGAAGAATTAGAACAAAAGCAGACCCCTCTGTATCCTTGGGTGAGCAAGATTATGCAACAGTTGCGTAGTATAGGGCTGTCTATGGATTTTTTATCTACTATAGATCGGGCTAGTATGGGACACATCATTAAATCTAGGGTAATAGATATTGGAAAACAGGAAGATATTGCAGCACTGGCAGATTGGAAAGCTGCACCCAATTATCATCGAATTAAACAAGTGCATAGATTTGAGTTATATTTGGATTGGTTTCCCAAGCGCTGTATACGTAGGGCTTTTACACAAGCACGTTTACAGCTGATTAAGTCGGCTATAACTCAGGGAAGATATACGAATCAGCCTTATGCAAATCGCACCTGCCCATGTAGCGATAGTCATTTGGAGGATGTTTTTCATATTATCCTTCATTGTCCGCTATACGAAGAACTACGGCAAGCTTGGTTAGCTCCTTTGTGGCACAGATATCCCTACTTGTCTGACTATTCCCAGTTAGAGCAACTTCTCACTACAAAGGAGAAGGTAGTGGCAAATGCTGTAGCCATATTTGTCCATCTGGCCTCCCAGAAAAGGGAGGATTTTGGTGCCTGCAATGTAGGGACTTTGTAAGGACAATACCCTATGTGTTATACCTTGGTGGCCCTTTCTTTTGTTTGGAAGTAAGGGTGGGTGTGAGTGGCCTGGACGGATCCCGGGGGTATGGTTAATTAAAATGTCCTTGGTAAATCGAATGGAGGATAGGCTTGTATAGGATTGGAATAGTCTTAGGACTTGAACAATTGAATTTGTTATTACCTTAGGGGAGATCTCCCTGTTGAGGTCCCCCACAGAAGAGTAAGGTAAATTTTTAAAAATATTTCTGGCTCTGGACTGGCTTTTCTGTGATATATCTATGTGGTGATAAATGATGCTGTGGCATATTATCATGGATGTATTTTGTGATGTTATTATTTTATTTTATTTTATTTTATGGTTTTAGTTGCATATTACTTATCTGTATATTGATATGTTATATCATATTATTAATTATTATTATTATTATATTATATATTTTTTTGTATATATATGTTTGTGGGTATGGCTATGGCGAAAGCTAGCTGAATAAAGTTTATATATATATATATGTCTTAGGTGCTTCTATGTACCTCAGTTTAAGATCTCCTTCAAATGGGGCCACTTCCAACTCCCATCTACACAGAATGTGGAGCTCTTGTAAAAATCTAGGCAAAAGTGAGAATGGAAACGGCTTGATGCTCAGAACTTTTGAAAAACTCAGCCTTATCTTGGTGCATAACAGGAGCTGAGCTCTTTTGAAAAACCTGTCCCTGCTTTTTGGTGTCAGGCATTTTAAAAGTTGGCCCTGAACTCTTATGAAACTCTGGCTCCAACGATTTAGAATTTAAAAGTGGCAACTACAAAACCTCTCATGCCACTCACAGGGACATCTCCTCTCCACATACTTCACTCAGCCTACACTTACTGAACATTTTAAATCTGAGCATAGAATAACCGATCTCTCTACATCCGTTCGCTGATGCAGAACAATTAAGGCAGCATTGTCAGAACTTGACAAATAAATAGTTAAAAACACTTAAAATAATACAAAGCTGGAGTTCTACAATTCCTCTAACAATGCTGAGTGACTAGCTACTAAGGGCTTGTTCTCAGAAGTGCTGTTTTGGAGGTAACACCTCCTAGTTCACTTTAACCACACCTCCCATTCCTCCACCTCCTGTGTTCACACACAAAGACGTTAAAGTGGGTATTTTTTTAAAGGAGTTTTTGGTTCTCCAAACAAGTGGATTTAAAGTGGTGAGGGCACTCCTACTCTGGGGTGGTGACATACATACTGTTCAGGGGAGTTACCTCCCTCTGTGCAGTCTTCTTCTCTTCCCAAAACTCTCAATGCATCTTCATTCCCTTCCTGCCCCCAACTCCTGGCAATTCCAGCCATTGCTGCTGGCAGTTCCCAAGGAGAGAGATCAGAAAAGGGAAGAACTATTTAACCTTTGTTTCTACTACAACAGAGGCAGACAGGTAGTTATGCCAGAGTAACCCTGTTTCAAATATGCTTATGAGAACAAGCCCTCAGTGGCTTTCTTACTACATTGTTTTACCACGTTGTCTAATCCTCCCCCCCCCCCCAAAATGCTCACCACTTTGTAGCATAAATATTGGTCTTCATTCACCAGAGTTACATAGGTGGCATAACAAGTAGCTACTTCACATCTTTCAAAGGTTTTTTTTTCCTTGTTGCAACTAATGGCAGCTTTGTGTATATAACATACTCGCACCTTAGCCATGAGTTAGGGTACAAGGCAAGCTAATTGTTGCACAGTCTGTTAGCTGCACAAGGAGACAAATTAAAATGTGTGACTTATTTTACTGATTTTACACAAGAAATCAATAGCAAAACAGGGAATTGAACCTGGCTCTCCTGAGTCTCAGGCTAGGATCTTAACGTTTGAACCATCCTTCCTCTCTTGTCCCAAATGCAGAGGGTAAAACATACATTCCTAGCTGGGGGGAATGTGGGTGATGGAGAGGCAAGATGAGAAAGTGCAAAAGAGCAGCCCACTTTGCCGTGATCATCAAAACTGACCACTAAGCATGCTTATGGGGCAGATAGCATATAAAAATAATAAATGAAAACCAAATGAAATGTCAAGCAAAAGCAAGTCTTGGTAAACAGAAGCAGTGTACATAACAATTCTTACAGACTACTGTATATATTTGAACATGATAAGAAGTCATCATGGGAGACTTCTCCGTTTTGCTTATTCTGATGTATGGTACATCAATGTGTTCTCAGCCACGTTTGGACAAATTTCAAAGCACTGAATGCAGGCGGCTGAACCAAGAAGGCTAATAAACATCAAGTTAGACAGATGTTCAACAGTAAATCTGCTACGGATTGGCCTGGCAATAGTGTTCACTGTGCTGAAACATCATCTGCACTAGTCTGCCATGTGCTCACAGCGATTATGGCAATCCCGGATTCTCCTTTCCTATGGCCACTGAATGATACAAAGCCATCAAAGTCACTCATTATAGCATTCTACCCTGGGAGTTGCTCTATGTTTACAAAGCTATTCACCAGCTACTGCACCCTGACTTCTCAAAACCCAGTCTTTAGATCCTCAAGACACGGGCAAGGATGGAGTAACAACTGCTTCCTCTGATGCCACCACGTTTATTAGTAAGGCCTCAAAGAGCTGCTGACAACAAATGGCTTTGTTCTCGCTATCCTGCCTGCACTCTCTGTAGTTGTAGTCTTTAATCATTATTATTATTAAAAATTTCTATAGCACTTTCAGTGTTCAAAATGCTTTTCAATCCTTATATAGCTCACCCTCACAACAATCCTGTGAAGCAGATTATTATTCCCATTTTACAGATGGGAAATTGAGGCTTAGGCTGCTTTTAGATGAGCGGGTCGCCGTCACCATCGCCATCGCGCAACCCACTCACATATTTCAAAATCCCGCAAAGCGGGATTACACGAGACGGCCGTCGGGGATCACGCACATGAATGGCGGTCGTGCATTATTTTCCGACCATGAATTAAATACCTCGATTGTAAGCCTAAGAGACAGTGACTTGCTGAAGGCTTCCCGTTGACTTTGTGGTTAAAACAAAAATTCAGCCCTGGTCTCCCAGGCCCAAGCCCAGCACCTCCTCCACTAGGTTCTGCTAGTACTCTGCAATGTAACAATGGGTGAAAACAGACATGACACTAACCACCCTTTAACCACCCTTGGTGGTCATTTATGCATGTTGCAGGGCTGCATAGGGCACCAGTACAGCCCTGCAACATGCATAAATAACCACCAAGGGTGGTTAGCGACGCGTCATGTCTGTTTTCACCCAATGATGAAGTGATGAAAATAAAGTTTTGAGATTAGTTTTTTGGTTTCTGGAACTTCCAGTTTTGAGAGGTTTCACTCTTTATATTACAGGAATAACACATGCTTTGCAGTTAAGCAGTTCATTTGATGGGGCAATAAAAGTTCCCCTTTGCTCCCCAAGGGTATGGGGGAACTCCCACTCATCCACAATTTCCTCCTTGCTTTAATCCCTGATCAAAGTATTTGACCAAGGTCACAAACCGAATCAGTGGGAAATCAGAACTAGAGCCCAGGATTCCCGTCAGTCTTACTGCTATGTTAGACTTTGGTTTCCTTGTTATTGAAAAAAATAATTTACCTGTCCTTCAAAAACCATGATTGTAAGACCGTGGAAATCTGATCTCCTGAAGTGGATCCTCTGACAACATCCACATTGTGTCTCTGAATTTGTTCTGATGGCAGATGTATATTTGCACATTGCTTTCCCTCTCTTCTATAAGTTTGGCAGAGAGCTGAAATGGGAATAGAACCAATGTGTGAATTGCAAACACCTGCCTGCTCACAACAAAGAAGCAGGTAGGCAGATACTATGTCATGGAAAGCACCCAAGTCCATGATCACAAGCAAACCAGCAGCCAGGGTTCATAGCCGTGATGTTGGCATTTTCACAGTGTTGCTCCCACACTTTACATTATGTCCTCAAAGTTGCAGTAACTGGAAAGGAAAAAATAATGGTGAAATGTCAAGCAAATTAATTTTGTCAGTAAATTAAATAGTCACCCATCAAACAATCAAGGTCTCAAAGTGTAGCAACAAGACCAGTCCCCAAATTCCTGTGGGAACCTCATAAACCCTATTTTGGGCTTTCCTCTCCAATCCTGCAGCAGCAGAAAAAGCAAGGCAGTATCTGGCAACATAGTATTATTCACTCCTCTGATCCTCCTACGGGACAAAGGAATCTGAAAGAAACAGGAGGATTGGCTAGAGCTGCTGCCCTGTGGCAGCAGAGCCTCTGAATGAGCAGGGCCTTAAGTAGCTGCCTGCATCTTCTAAGAACAGAGCTTCTATGCCTATAACAATTGCACTGACAGATGAACAACAGCTTAGTTAGTGCCCAGGAGCAGGATACCATGGACATGAAAGGAGAGTTATTCAACTGAAAGTGCTGTAAATTAAAGAACAGAAACCTGAAGGGTCAACACATCAGTTTCCTAATCGTGGTCAGAGGGCCTCTAGGGTAGCCATACCTCCCCTTTAAAAGACACTTATGAAAAATACATGGTGTAGGGCTGCACTAGAACCAATTGCACCATGTATTTTTCATAAGCATCCTCTTTTAAAGGGGAGGTATGGCCACCCTACAGACCGAGGGGGCAGAATTTTTTCCTCCAATGGAAATGACCTCCTATTCGTAACAGCAATTATATGTAGCTTCTACTTCAAACTTCTTTACAAACTAGCTGCACAAAACTGCTTGAGACACAGCAGGTCAGTCATTTTACAAATAGTAAAACAGAGGCTCACAGAGGTAAAGTGACTTCACCAAGGCCACAGAGTGTGTCAGTGTTACAGCTGGGGTGGGGCACAAACTGCCTCTGAATATCAGCTCTATACTCAGATCCTGTCATGGCTTCAGTCAGCTTCTAGTCACACTGTGCAACTGCAGTTTAACCACTGATAGATTTCATTAGCACCATTATTTCAGAATTATTATTTCTACTAATAAACTGAATTATAGAAAGATCAGATCTTTCACATTGAGAAAGTTTATTAATTTGTTCTAACAATTTTATAGTAGCCCTTTTTTGAGGGATGGAGACTATCCATCTGACATGTGTCCCCCGTCAGAGCCCCAAATCATTTTCTTCTTGTTTTTACCTCCCACTCAAGATTCTAGATGTCTGTCTAAGGTCCTTATTCAGAATCCATCAACACCACTCCTACTTGGAACAGACAAGTGAATTCCTCCCCTGGTACCGAACACTGCCTTATTAGCAACACTGCAACCTATGTTTAAGGACCGATTTAGTAACAGAATCCCACTCCCCCATGTGATAATGCAGAGCATTAACCATAGGACTGTCAGACTCAGCACAGAATCTACTTCTATCTAATGAATCTTTGAATTTGTTTTCCCCTAAGAGCTATGCTGAGTTGCCTAGGAGACGAGAATTATTTATTGGTAGTGATGGACCTGGATCAGAATACCCCCAAATACAGGGCAAGTTTGGACTTGGACCCAAATGTAACAAGCCATCCTCTTTTCTTTTTGTTGATTCATCCTAAAACCTGCTGAATGATTGACCTGCAGTTTTATGGGGCAACTAGAGCATTGAGGAAAGTCATCAGAACAGCTGAAGCACTAGCAAAGCTAGCAGAATGCTTGCTGCTAAAGTCTTTGTTCCCAAGATGTTCCAGTTTCAATGACAGGACTATGCCAGCACATTGCTGACTTTGAAGCTGTTGGCACCCAAGCGAGACTAGTTTATAGGAGACAAGTTCAGAGAGAGAGTTTTAAACAGAGTTTTTGTATGCCGGGAGGATCCCCAACAAAATGATAGGTTGTACTGGACTTCAAAGAACAAAGGTCTCTATAAAACTAATCGTTTTTTCTTTCTGTACAATAACAGCAAGCACTGGAAACAATGGACCTGGATATCTGCCTCTATATGGTTGAAAATGTAGGCAGCTCTACCAAGCTGTATCATGTTTTTGAAAAGGAGAATAAGTATTGATGTTTGTTGTGGAGCCAAACTCAAAACACACATGCTTTATCCCATGGATGTCCTAGATTTGGAACCTAGGCTTGTGTGTTTACCAGATGTTCCAGCTAGGTCCGGGCTAGGGTTGCTTTATTTTTTCTTCTGCGATTGCATCCTGAGGATGCTAAGATGAATGAGCCCTGGGTGGAAAGGCAGACACTACAGCATGGTTAGTCTTTCTTCTCTTTTCCTCCTTAACTGACATTCTTGCCACAAGTTGTGAGCCTTATTTACTTTCTCTATTTTACCTAGCCCACTCCAGTGAAAAGAGACGTTAGGCTTTTTTTACACGAGACACCCCCATGCAATGCACATGTGCGCGCCTGCATGGGCATGCGTGGGGGAGTCACATGTAAACACCGTGGCTGGTGGGTTGTGCACGCTCCCACGCAACATCCATCCCACCCATCACCCACGCATGGAGCAACCGGCGAAAACAGCAGTTGCTCTGTGGATGTAGATGAGTGGAGGTGGGTGTGCGTCCATGTAACCGTCTCTCACACACTGCACCTACACCACGGCACACACCTATCCTCCCTCACCGCAGCCCATTTTAAAAGGGCCTTAGTTTCACTTCTTGGATCTATTCAGCAGGGGAATGCTGCAATTATTAGGTTGCAAATGCTGCAGAGAAAGGTTTTGATTACAATTGTTAAAAAAAAAATAAAAAAACACCTTGTGATTTGCCTCCAAGTTTTGTAGGGGTTTCTCCCCTTTAATTTAAAACTTACACCTTTGGACTCAAAACAGCTTTAACATAGTCTAGATTCTGAACAGCTCTTTAGATTATTCTAATTAACTGCTGTCTCACCCATTTTCTCTTTTCACTGTGGATCAGATTGATACCTTGTTCCCTAGTGCATCATGCTCTGACCAGATTATTTTAAACATTATTTGCAGAACTCCCTAACCAAACCATCATAGTACCCGATTGCAATTTAATTTAGGCACAACTTTACTACCAGAATGCTTGCCAGAGCTAGCAACTCAGATGAAGCATGTTAGTTTAATGTTAAGAGAAACCAGCTGGCCTCCAGCAGCACAACAGAAGATTAAGAAGTAATTGCTACATCATAAGGCCATTTTTGAGAATGTAGCTGGAGTCTTCAGTCCACTATGTTAATTTTATCTTTGTAGAGGAAAATCCATAAAGGAGCTACAGAACTGACCAAAAGTATGGATGAAGAGCTTACATCTCTACAGTTTGAAGATGAGTAGGCTACAGGGGGGATCTTCTTGTGCTATATAAGTACCTTAACAGGGATCACAAGGATTTGGGGATGGATAAATTTGAGCTAAGTAGCAACAGGAAAACATGTGGACACTCCTAGAAATTAAAGTAAAAGTCATTTAGATTAATCAGATATAGGGATTTTGTTTCTCCTGAGAAATCATTGGATGCACCGTTGGATGTTTTTCTCCCAGCAGGCACTGACAGGGTCCAAATTACAAAGAACCAAGAAAATAAAAATGGACAGTGGATACCAATGATCTCTCATGGTATAAATAGGATTAGATGCTTAACTGGAATGATTCTTGCTTGCACGCACAGGATTGAACTGATCACTACATTTAGTCCCTTTTTACACAGATGCTCTAACACCCATAAAATGGGTGTTACATTTTATTATACATGTTGCAGGGCACCACTGCAGCCAATCACCATGGGCCCTGTGCACACATGATGCCTCCACCCAGTTCCTCTGGGTGGAGATGGGTGTTGGCTGGTGGGTGGAGATGGGTGGGGGCATCTGTGTAAATGCCACTTTCAGTGGGTGTTGGTGAGTGTTCGCTCCTGGCCAACACCCATCTCCACCCACACCCACCCACCCACCCACGGAGCAACCGGCAGTGGCTCTAACACCCATTTTAGAGCCATAACACCCATTTTATGGGTGTTACAGCGCCTGTGTAAAAAGGGCCTTAGAGTCAAGAAGGAATTTCTCCCCTACCCTCAACATATCTCCAAGACTTGGGATGGAATGAGACTATTGCATAGGGATCAAGTATTGGAGTAGAAGTAACTGACCCCGTCAGTTTATCGAGACTGTAGGAAAAGGTTATTGATTTCTAACCTGAACACAAAATTCATGGAGGAAACTGTGCCTGTGCTGAAGC
The DNA here is from genome assembly GCA_003113815.1 of Sphenodon punctatus. NCBI lineage: Eukaryota > Metazoa > Chordata > Lepidosauria > Sphenodontia > Sphenodontidae > Sphenodon > Sphenodon punctatus. The sequence goes on from QEPC01013419.1 coordinate 2,616,835, forward strand.
CAGTGGGAGGTTGCCATTGATTTCAATGAATCCATGTTTTCACATGACTCCAAAAGGCCAAGGTTTTTGATTGTTTCTGTTTGCAAAAGTGAGCAAAATCAGTAGTGAAGAATTTAGTTTTAAATGTACCATTCACTCTCAGGTTATTTCAAAGCACTTTATAAAGTAACAGCCTATATACTAGTGGGAACTCATTTAAATTTCTCACTCCAGCTGATGATCACTTTGAGTACAGTTCTTCAATCAGCCATCATGCAGGGCCATAATGTGTAGCATTGAACCGGGAGTACTTTATATTCACAAAGTACTCTGAAACAAATTGTGCTACTTTCTTCCTCACACAGTGGAAGTGCAAAATGGTCCAACTACCAGTGTTGGCCCAGTTTCTGCTCACCACTCCTACTGTGACTTCCCCCTCCCTCCCCAATACACTAAGACCTCCCCCTCATTCAGCAGGTGGGCAAAGGGTTATGCATACCTAAGTTGTGCATGGAAGTGCCTCGCTAAAGTGAGAGCTGTTACATCCCTGTTCATTGCCAACTGCCCACCTTCACTTGTGTATGCAATACTCCCCGCTTCCCCAAGATCCCAGCACAGCCTCTCCATGTGGTCAAAAGTTAAGTGTGGTCTGACCACTTGTAACTATATCCCAAGTACAAAGGTGCATTCTACTTTCCCACATTTCAGGCAGCAGCCAGATGACTGTGGTTATGCTGCATAATGATGGCTCTTGCAGTGAAGAATGATTTAACAAAATTAGGGAATGCCAGAGCTGGAAGGGAGTTCTAGGGTCATCTAGTCCAACTACCTGCTTGGAGGCAGGATGACTGCGATGACAATATCTTAGACATATTGCTGTCGAGCCCTTTTCTGAAATCCTCCAGTGATGGAAAGCCTACTACCTCTGTAGGCAATGTCTTCCATCATTGCTGAACAACTCTTACTGTCTAACCAATATCTACACAGAATCTACCATCCTGTAAACTGTGCCCATTATTTGTAGTCCCTCACTCTGTAGCAATGAAGAACAGTTCCTTGTCATCTTCCTGGTAGCAGCACTTTAGATATTTGAAGACTGCTCTCACCCCAAGGAATGTGGGGGATCGTGCCTGCCCCAGCTCATGTGGCTCCACTCTATGTCTCTCCTTAATCTTCTCTGTGCTAGACTAAACATATCCTGTTCCTTCAACCTTTCCTCATAAGTCTTGTTTTCAAGATCCTGAGGTCAAGGTGAAGCCACCCTGAACCTCCAATGAGAAGGACAGAATAAAAATTTGAAAAAAAATAAATACAATAAAATAAATATATAATTTATTATCTTTTTTGTGCTCCTCTGAACCTGCTCCAGTTTGTCAATGTCGTTCTTAAAATGAGGCACCCAAATCTGAACACAATACTCCAGGCTAGATCTGACCAGTGCTAGATAAAGTGGAATAATTACCTTCACTAATTTGGAGATAATGCTTCTGCTAATGCAGCCTAAAATTATGTTATTTTTTTTCAGCGGCAGTTACATTGCTGACTCAAGTTTAGTTTGTGATCAACTATAATCCCTAGATCCTTTTTACAAGTGCTGCTGCCAAGCCAGGTATCCCTCATTTTATACTTGTGTGTTTGGTTTCTCTTCCCTAAATGCAGAACTTTAAATTGATCTTGTTTGAATGTAGTTTTATTAATTCCAGTCCAGATTTCAAATCTATCAAGGTTGGGTTTTTTTTTGTAATTCTAGTTTTACCTTCCAAGGCATTAGTTACCCCTCCCAGTTTTGCATAATCTGAAAACTTGATAAGTATTCCCTCCACAACTGCATCCAAGTTATAGCACTGGACCCAGAACATAGCCCTGGACTCAGGACATATAAAGACCCCATTCTTATCCCCAGAAAACAATGCTGATATTAATTGATTCCTCCCTCCAGTTGATGATCGCTCTGAGTACAGTTCTTCAACCAGCCATCAATCCTTTTTGTTGTAGTGTCTTCCAGCCCACACTTTGCGAACACTTTGGTCAAATCAGGATATATTATGTTCGCAGTGGTGCCCCTCATCCACTAAACTAGTTACTCTGTTGAAGAGCAAGACAAGATTAGTCTAGCACAAATTGTTCCTGATTAATCCATAGGTGAAAACAAACAAAACGGTGGCTGTTTTCACATGAATGCTCTAATGCCAGCATTATTTATAAAACCAGCATTATAGCCACATGGTTTTATTCAGGATTAAGTGTTCAGATTATCGCAGTCATGCTGATATAAATCATTAAATGGGTATGGCGGTCTGAACGCTTATGCTGGTATAGGTGTCAAAAGGAGGACTCCATCAACCCCATGGTTCAGGGCAGTTTACAATCAATAAAAAAAACCTAAAACATAAAAACCCAATTATCCTCCCCAGAAACCCTACCCCTAACTCTCCCCCCCAAACCTCTCCTCAACCCTCCTCAACCCCCAACTGCACACAACCCCCCCACCCCCAACCAACCCCAATCCCTATTCCCCCCACCTGCCAAATGCTTTACCAAACAAAAACATTTTCCACCACCTCCGGAAGATGCTCAGACTCCGGCTCAAGTGACCCTCCAGGGGAAGGGAGTTCCACAACACTGGAGCAATGATGGAGAATGTTCCCCTGCATACCCCATCTCACAGACAAAAGTAACAGGTGGAACCTGCAGGAGGGTGCTCCTGGCTGACTGTAGGGGCTGCAACAGAGCATGGTAGGCCAGGCAATCTTTCAGATATGTGAGGCCTAGGCCATTTAGGGCTTTTAAGGTTAAAAACACCACCTTACATTGTGCCTGGAAAGTTACAGGTAGCCAGTGCATACTCTTGCACATACTACAGGTCTCCAAGCATCCTCACATTTTGTAATAACATAGCTCCTAACCCATTTTTTAAGCATCAGATTATGATGGTGATCCAGATGCACTGTTGTGGGAGGGGGTGGTGGTTCACCAGCAGGAGGCACAGATATGCCTGTGCTCACTGCGCTGCATCCTCTTGCAGGCATATCTGACCCCTGGTGAGGGTGTGGCCTGGCAGATGGATAGGGAATGCAAGCAGGTGATAGGCTGCTGTAGCATGCTTGTTTACAGATCTCCTGACAGTCTCCACTTCTGGAGCTTCCTGGGACCAGGCTACTATTTTGTCAAACTGGCCGGGGGATAGGGGGTGGAGAGGGGGAAATCGGGTAATGGCTAGTTGGTCAGCTTGTCACTGCCCTGTGCACAGTTCTTTTGTCCCTTGTGCGTGCTGTGTTACAGTACAGTGATGAGCTGTTCAACTGGTTGCTCTGTTTGAAGTTTGGCAGAGCCTCAGCCTGGGCTCTGGGAGCTCTAGAGGCAGGGGACGGGGTGGTGGTGGTTCTGTATGCACTGCAGCCAACAGATGCAGCGTGTCTATCCAAGCATGCAATTTCTTATTGTCTAAATCTACACTTTTTGTTTAATTTTAATCCAGCTTCTCGTGCTTTACTTAATACCTTTTCTAATCTGCAGTCATGTTGCTGTAATGCAGCACTCCATATTAAAATATCTATATACACTGCTACTCTTTTGATAGCCAAAGATTTTTTTTAAAAAACATTTATGAAACAACTGATGAAATCAAACCAAAAGGAAGTCTTTTAAAACAATATATACCAAAAGGAGTATTAGAACTGCACAAAAATGTACTTTCCTCATCCAAAGGTATTTGCCAAAATCCTCATGAAGTATCTGAAGTTGAAAAGTATGGTGCACCTGCCATTTGACTAAACACTGTATACCTAAATATCATATACCCTTTACAACTATAAATTTCACCATCATCTATGCCTTTGTAACCCCAAGGCTAGACAATTCCAATGTGCTTCACGTGAGGCTGCCCTTGATGACTGTTTGGTACTAGTTGTAGTTGGTGCAGAACGTGGCGGCTCACCTTCTGTTGGGGATGGGTTGCCAGGAGCACATTACACCCGTGCTCTAGAGTCTGCACTGGCTGCCAATAGCTTTCTGGACACAATTAAAAGGGCTGGTTTTGACCTCTAAAACCCTAAATGGCTTGGGTCCCAGGTATCTGAAAGACCCGCCTCTTCCCTTATGTTCCGTTGTGGCCTCTAAGGTTGGCCGAGGCATCCTCTTGCGAGTACCAATATTTATTTATTTATTTATTTATTTTACAAATTTATATCCCGCCCCCTCCTGCAATGCAGCTCGGGGCGGCTAACAGTAATAAAAACAATTAAAATTACTTAAAATATAAATATAAAATACATCAATAAAACAGGGCTAGAAAACAATAATAAATAGATAAATGGGCGGGGGATCAAAATCACCCCCCCCACCCTCCCTCCCGAAGGCCTGGGCAAACAGCCAGGTCTTACAGTTCCGCCGGAATGTCACAAGGCTTGGGGCCAGGCGAGCTTCCTCCGGAAGGGAGTTCCACAGCCGCGGCCCTACCACCGAGAATGCTCGCTCCATCGTGGCCCCCCGCTTAACACGGGGGACCTCCAGGAGGGCACCCCCGGCAGACCGCAGGAGCCGTTCCGGGGCGCGAAGGGCGAGGCGGTCCCTAAGGTAAGAGGGGCCAAGGCCGTATAGGGCTTTATAGATCATCACTAGGACCTTGAACTTGGCCCGGCACACTATCGGCAGCCAGTGCAGCGCTCGGAGCACCGGTGTAATGTGCTCCCGGCGACCCGTCCCCGTAAGAAGACGAGCCGCCGCATTCTGCACCAGCTGCAGCCTCCGGGCCAAGAACAAGGGAAGCCCCACGTAGAGCGCGTTGCAGTAGTCGAGCCGCGAGGTGACGAAGGCATGGATGAGGGAGGCCAGGTCCGGGCCAGAGACATACGGACGCAGCCTACGTACCAGATAAAGCTGGCGGAAGGCAGCCTTAGCGACTGCCTCCACCTGCCGCTCCAGCCGCAGGTCTGCGTCCAATATGACCCCCAGACTCCGGACCTGCTGAGCTACAGGGGGGCAAACCCCCCCAACCAGGGGGGCCACCACCCCCTTCGCCCTCCCCACCACCATCACCTCCGTCTTATCTGGGTTGAGCTTCAGTCTGCTCCGCCGCATCCAATCCGCCACGGCCTCCAAACATTGGGATAGCACCGAGACAGCAGGGTCTGGGTCAGTAGAAAACGAGAGGTACAGCTGAGTATCATCAGCATACTGGTGACATCGCACCCCGAACCCTCTCACGACCTCCCCCAAGGGCTGCATATAGATGTTAAATAATAATGGAGACAAGATCGATCCCTGCGGAACGCCACACGGTAAGGCGCGGGGGCTCGATGTTTCCTCCCCCAACACCACCCGCTGGCTCCTCCCCGAGAGGAATGAACGGAACCATTCAAGAACAGTCCCGTCCAGACCCCCCCGGTCACGCAGTCGTCTCAACAGCAGCCCATGGTCCACGGTGTCAAAAGCGGCCGAGAGATCGAGCAGGATGAGAAATGTCGAACATCCCGCATCCATCTCCCGGCGGAGGTCGTCCACCAAGGCCACCAACGCCGTCTCGGTGCCATAGCCGGGGCGGAACCCAGATTGAAAAGGGTCAAGGAGCCCGATATTATCTAGATGACCCTGGAGCTGGAGCGCCACTGCCCGCTCAATAACCTTCCCTAAAAAGGGAAGGTTAGAGACAGGTCGGTAGCTGGCGAGCGCGTCTACGTCCAACGATGGTTTTTTCAGCAGGGGGCGCACCACAGCCTCTTTTAAGCAAGGCGACAACCTCCCCTGCCGAAGGGACGCATTCACCACCCTCGCCAGCACCGTCCCCAACGTCTCCCCGGAAGCTTTTATTAACCAGGACGGGCATGGATCTAGTTGACAACACGTGGCCCTCACAGACCCCAGGACATCCACCACATCGGCTGGCGTCACTTCCTGAAACTCACCCCATAAAGATGGACCAGACGGACCCTCCGCCCCCCCGCGCTCTTCCCCTACTGCTATCAACCCAGCGTCGAAATCGGCCTGAATCCGAGCGATCTTGTCTGCGAAGTAGATGACAAACTCCTCACAGCGGGCCCGGGACAAGTCCCCATCCAGGCGGAGGGAGGCCGGACTAACCAGCCCCCGCACCACCCGAAACAGCTCCGCTGGACGCGACTTCGCAGACGCTATGAGGACGGCGAGGAATTCCTTCCTCGCCGTCCTCACAGCCTCCACATAGGACCGCAAATGGGCCCTATGGAGAAGACGATCGGAGACAGACCGAGTCCGACGCCAGCGTCGCTCTAGCCTCCTGCCCACACGCTTCATACACCGCAGCCCCTCAGTAAACCAAGGGGTCCTGCGGTGACGAGACCGAGGCAGAAGGCGCCTCGGAGCCACCCTGTCAATGGCCTCCTCCAGCAAGATGTTCCAATGCCGGACCAGCTCATCCACAGAGTGACCGTCCACATCCAGGGTAAGCTCCCTCAGGACCTCCTGGAACCGCTGGGGTTCCATCAGCCTCCGAGGGCGGACCATCCTAACTGGTCCCTTCCCCTTCTGGAGGGGGCGCGCTAAAAGACCGGCCTGAAGGAGGTAATGGTCCGTCCACGACAAGGGCACCGCTGTCACCTCCCCCACAACCGGACCCCCCGCCTCAAGGCCAGAGCCGAAGATCAGGTCGAGGATATGTCCCCCCACGTGGGTCGGGCAGATCACCTCCTGGGACAAGTTCATAGTTGCCATGGCGGCCATGAACTCCCGCTCCGCCCCAACAAGGCCGGCATCGGCGTGGACGTTGAAGTCCCCCAGAACCAAAGTCCTGGGGGAGCCCAACACCACCTCCGAGGCCAGCTCCGCTAGAGCGGTAAGGGATGCCGCCGGGCATGAAGGGGCCCGGTACACCAGCAGCACCCCTAGCTTGCCCCCAGCCAAATCGATCACCACGTGCAGAGCCTCTACACCCACAATCTCCGGCACTGGATACCTCCTAACAGGCCAGTCTTCCCTAAAAACAATAGCTACGCCTCCTCCCCGGCCGCTCATGCGGGGCTGATGCTGCACGGCATACCCAGCTGGAACCAGATCCGCCAAAGTTGGACCGGCCAGATCATCCAGCCAGGTCTCCGTGATGCATGCGAGGTCCACGGCCCCATCCAAGATCAAATCATGGATAATTGGGGCCTTGTTAACAACGGAGTACCAACTACCCATGAAGTTCATACAACAAGGGCATGCAGAGAGGCATTCTTGGTGGGTGCTCCACACTTATCGAACTTGCTCACTGTGGAGATCCATCTAAGCCCAAGTCTGCTTACACTTTTGGAAAAGATACAAGACATTTTTATTTGGCATGGGTTTGGCGGGCTGGGATAGGATTGGGTGGAGGGGTTAGGGAGAGGGTGGGTGGGTTTTAGTTTTTTTAAAAACTGGTTTTATATGTTTTGATATGTTATATATATATAATATTTTTGTAAACTACCCTGAGCCTTTGTGGGAAGGGCGGGGTAAAAATTGAATAAATAAATAAATTTGACCTGTTCTACTGTATAATTTACTATTATCTATAATATAAAAGACCCAGTACTGGAATAACATTTCCACTGTAAGATTTTAAAACAGCATCACTACATATTTGTAACACAGGTCTTATAAACAAATCATCATATATTCTGATATTTTATTTGCTTGTGTACCTGTATCCAAAATATATTTCACATATGTTCCATTTGTCTTCAACATCACAGTCCATTGCATTTACTATAATTATCTGGAGCGTGTATGACACCAGCAAATATTTCATAGTAACTGTGGCTATTACCAACATATTCCTCCTCTTCCTTTCCTTCCACTTCTTGTGGTGACTCCTTTATCAAGTGGATTTTTTGTTTCTGTGTCTTCTCTTTGTAATTTTTATTCCTGCACATCCTTGCAAAATGATTGTATCTATGACAAGTGACACACGTTGTTGGACACTGTAATCCTTTATGTTCTTTTCCACATCTGTGGCATATGTTGTCATGCTGCAAACGTATATATTTCTGTTGCTTTCTGACATTGTCTACCTCCATTATATTTGTATTTTCTTCTTCAGTTTATTCCCATTTTATTTCTCCAAAAGTTTGCATTATCTTATTACTTATCAGCATGACATATTTTAATTGTCTTGTCCAAATCCAAGTCCTGTGCTTCTAGTAATCGTTGTCTCAGTTTACTATTATTGACATCAATCGCTCTTTGATCTCTGAAGAAAGAATCCACCAAGTTTCCAAAACTGCAGCTCTTACTGAGGCTTCTCTGTGATGTTATATACATATTAAAAGTTTCATCTGTCTCTTCATGTCTCATATGAAACATGTATCTCTCGTAAGTCTCGTTAACCTTTGGTAGAAGATAATCTTGAAATGTAATTATCACTGTATTATAATTTCCTTGATCACTATCAGATAAGTCAAAATTGTTGTCTATTGCGACTATCTCCGTTCCAGCAATATTTAGGGAAATGGTCACTTTCTGGGCATCCAGTTTTGAAGCCAATTTATTTGCCATCATAAATATATCAAATTCCTAGATAAATCTTTTCCATTCTTCAGCCACATTACCCATTAGAGACAATCTGTAAGGTGCCTTGAACGCCATATCTTGTAACTTAAATTGTTAGCAATAACTGCTTCTATCCTGCCAGCACAGTATATACTCTTAGTTCACCTTCAGTCCTGGTACCGTGTGGTGTTCCATCTCTTATTCACGGACTCATATTTTGTTTAAATACATTTAATTTATAATTATATAACATAGTAACTATCTACATGCAAGTTGGCATTCTCCATTCCGCCTGACTTTCAACAGCCTCTACTCTCTTAACTCTCATTTCCTAGTACATTCTATTAAACGGAAAATTACCACCACACACCTGTTTTCCAAGAGTTCTCAAAGACAGTTGACAGAGGTTCGGAGATTACTTCCACCACTTCAGTCTAGCATGGCACTGTGGCATGGCATCCATTTCAGTCTAGTGTCGCATATTGGCATGAAACTTACAAAGCACACAACTCCCTTGTGCACCTGGCAAATGAGGATTGCATCCAAAGGAAAGGAGATGCATCTTATCCTATCCCAAACACCCAGCAATGGTTAGACACAATCTACTCATGGTTTTACATCATCTTTTTGTATAATGCCAATGACAAAGAGAAACAACTGAGTAAATGCCTAGAAAGATTAGATGTCTTGTGGGCTGACAGTGTGACAGATGGCATCATGAACTCTGGACACCCCTGCCTTAGTGGTGAGCAAAATGTGGTGCATTATGATATATGGAGCTAGCACATGGGCCTGGACTTCCCATATGAAATAAAAAAAGAAGGAAAAAAATGTACTGGTTATGCAAATGTTACAAGAGCTATAGAAAAAAAAGACACCCAAGAACAATGATCCAAGGAGAAAAGCTTGTGCCAAATCCATATGAATTTCAAGCTGTGCCTACAGCAGTTCTGCTATTCTGAAAGGAGATTTCGGCTCTCTGTTTAATTGGCAGCCCTGCAAAAGTTCTTAACACAAATTTATTGAACACTTAAGTTCCAGACTGTGTTGTTAAATAAAGGCAAAAGAAGCATTTAAACCAATAACTTTCCTTCTCATAAACCTTAATAGGCTCAAAATCTTATACAGCTTCTACAATAAAATACAGGACGTATTCCTTAAACTCTGATCAACAGCCAGAAAGTTGGCCTCAGATTTTTATTCAGAGTGGGAAGCTTCCATGAGTTTTCCTCCACAGCGGTTACACTTCTAGTCCCTGGGTAATATGCATTTGGATGATAGGTCCTTGTGAAATTCCGAATTTTCACGTGGCTCTATGGCAGGGGTGGCCAAATTGTATGTGGGGAGATGTGTGTTGTTCTTGTATTGTTCAATTGTGGTTCTTGACCAGGGTTGGTCTTGAGTTGCTTTAATCATTCCACGTCTTGGTTCACTGCACCCGAGTTTCAGCAGTTTAATTGCAACTGCTCCTCTGTCTCAGCAGACAGGACTGCAGACTACAGAGTAATAGTAGCTCTGTCAATCGTGAATGTGATTGGAGTATTGTAATTAGTTTCTGATTTTGTTCTGAAGTGAAATGGTTAGGTAGTTCAACAATTGTATAGTGCTAACAATATGTTATTGTCTAGTTGCTAGGCTGGAGCTACTGGCCTGTAAAACTCCAGTGGGGAGCAGCTGATTACGCTGCTGCTCTATAGCAGTGCTGGGTGGCAGTTATAGAATATCCACTGTGGATGACAGTCAGCCCTGAGAGTAGAGCTGAAGCATCAGCTCCTTTTTCTACTCCGCTATTTCATTCTGCCATTTCAGAATTGCCCGCGACTTTCTACAGCTTTTCCACCAGCTTTCTGCAAATCCGCTGGCATTCCACTAATTTGGAAACCGTTGGAAAAATCTCGGAAACTGTCTAAACAAATGTTGTTCTGCTATTTTTGCAGCCAGTGGAAGTAGCGGAATGAAAGTGGTGGAACGGCGAAAGTAGTGGAATGAAAGTAGTGGAATGAAAGTCTATCGCACTGTGCTGCTCATCACGGAAGAACTTTTTCCACTGGAAAAAGGGACCACAGCGGCTTGCTGTTTCAGCCCTACCTGAGAGGAGGGTGGTAAAGGGAAAGTGATTTCCTTGTAACCAAGGTTCTTCCAGATGGCTCCGTATATTCTTACAAATGGGTTTTGCATATGTGCAACCTTCCACTTTTGGCTACCAACCAGCTATTGGCTTATTTTGAAACACTAGTACTCCACTCATGCACCTCCTAATATATGTAGTACTCCCCTCGTGGAACCTGTCAGCTCCTTCCAACCCTGCAATTCCTATGCAGGGCTGGTTGGGCAGGTCTTGTAAGGATATACAGAGCCATCTCAAAGAACCTTGGTTACAAAGAAGAAACCTTCCCTTCTTCTTTCATTGGGTTCTGTATAATCTTACAAATGGGAGAGTACCAAGCTGCTGTGGAGGGAGGAGTAATTCCTTGACAACGTCGGCATCCACACTTAGAAATGACTCTGCTACAAACGGGAAATTTCTTACCTGTGAATTTTCTTTCTGCCTCGTGGCAGGACAGATGGTCTAGACTGCTGGGATGTGTCCCTCCTCAATAATGATGATCGACAGCCTCGTCTCATAGAAGGGGCACAGCCCTCCTCCATTCCCCAAGAGGAGACTGCCTCACCTACTATACAACAACTAAATACGCTAACATTAAGCCACTAACTGGAACAACAATGACCCTGACGGTCGAATAGAAGCTCCAACATAGAAACGAATAGACCTAAGAGACAAAAAATTAAACACCAGAAAGGATAAAGTTAAACTCCTAGGAGAGTGTCTCTGCTTCCAAATACAGTAGGAATCTTGCAATGGGAGAGTAGTAGACCATCTGTCCTGCCACAACGGAGAAGGAAAATTTGCCAGGTAAGAAATTTCCCATTCTCCCCACAAGGCAGGACAGATGGTCTAGACTGCTAGGACTTCCAAAAGCAGTGCCACTCCAGGGAGGGTGAATTCCCATCAGTCAGAAAGACTCCCATCGAGAGACCCCAACTCCCCTTCCTAAATTAAAAGGATTCTCTGAAGCACTCGGCGACCAAAGGCTGCTTCCACCAAGACCACAGAAGCTATCTTGTAATGGTGAGTAAAACTATGGGCAGAAGCCCAAGTAGCCACCCTGCAAATTTCTTCCAGAGAGGCAAGGCCTAAGTGCCAAATTAGCTGCCGCCCCTCTGATCTAATAGGCCGTTACTCCTGAAGGTAGGGAAACCTTCTCTGCCTTATAAGCATTCCTAAGGCAATCCTTGATCCACCCCGCTAGAGTGGACTTGCTCACCTTCCTATCCTTCTTCCTGTGGCCATAAGCTACAAAGAGAGAGAGGTCTTTCCTAAAAGTCCTATCCCTATTTAAATTTAAAAGGACATTGGGGTCAATTATGCCTCAAGGTGAAAATTCACCAACTTCAATTTGGGGTAAAAACAGACGTAACACCGGCCTGTTGTGGCCTGCAGTGAACTGGACCTCACCTGTACATGTGTGCAGATGTTGGCCTAGATTGCCCTGGGCTATGTCCGTAGCTAGCCTGGGCTCTGATCTCAGAAAACCTCTATGGAAGTGGGTTTTTTCAACACAAAATTGCAAGTAGGTATGATGAAAAGAACAGTATTGAAGGTTCACGCTACGGAAATGTTAACTGTTATGCTGCTGCCGTGCCGCCGTCACTGTGTCTCAACCCTTTGTTTCAACCCTTTTAGATTGTAATCCACAGGCAGGGACGGCATCCATTTCTATGTTCTGTACGGCGCCAAGTACATGACTGGTGCTATATAAATGTTTATAATAATAAATAATAACAATAATGTTTACATAGCAGTTAACACTTCCATAGTGTGAACCTTCAATACTGTTCTTTTCATCATACCTACTAACAGTTTTCTGTTGAAAAAATAAAATGCACAAAGTAGGCATATGGGGTCATTTTGATTCCCCATTATTTACTAAGGGAAAATGTGGGGTCAATTCAACACCTGTACTGTTGTGACTGTTAACAGGTAAAAATGGACATGCCGGCAGCAGACGACTCCCTAGCCCAGGTCACAGCCAACGCAGTCTGGGTCAGGAAGGGGCACCACACAAATGTACCCGTGGCTGGAGAGCTGTGTCACCACCTGCACGGCCCAGGTAGGATGGGAAGCTAAACAAAGGTACAAGCAGCCAGCCCTGCCCTCGCCCTGCTCCCAGTGCCCTGCTATGATGAAAAGCCGTGGTAGCTCCTGCTTCAAGGCAGGTATGGTGGGGACGAACACATGTGCTAGTGCTTGTTGGCCCACGTGGGCAGCTCTTAGCCTGGGCGGTGACATGGAGATTTCCTGAGAACACAGCTTGGGCAATATCTGGCAGTACATAAACAGACATGGGTGGGTCCCAGACCACAGCGGGCCACCATTTTACCCAACATTGTCGATACTATTGACCCCACGTACCTTTGTGTGGTAGTGTTGTAGTTCTCTACCACAAACAATAACTCTTAATAAAATAGTATATTTTACATTAAACTGGAATCATTTTCAAATTGATCACATTTGAAAATGCGTAAAACTCTCTCTCTCTCCCCCACTCCAAGTACCTGAGGTTCGTAACTATCTTAAGAGCCTTGAGTGGTGAGGGCCAAATCTCCACCACAATGAAGCAGGAGAAGGTTGTGGACGTGCATACAGTTTTTGAGGTTGGCAACTTGGGCCTCCCTTATTGTATGGCTTAATCCCTGATATCTGTTATAGAAAGTCTACTCTAAATAACATCATGGGGTAGAAAGGGAAAGGGAAGTAAGCAAAAGTAGTGTCAAACTGTGACCAGGGGTGAGGTGGTATTGGTCTTAGGAGTTGCAGAGCAGTGCCATAATCAATGAACATTAGCCGTTTTTAAATGAACACGACTGTGGGGTGGGTCCATGGGGGTGGGTGAAGCAACCACGGGTGAGTGGGGAGGGATTCAAATGGGCGACAGCCAGGGATGTCACGGGAAGGTTACCCACACACCCAACCCTCCACTGATTGACCTCACTCACCGTTCACACGGAGAGCCACTCCACCAGTTTGAGGAAGGCCACACTCCCTCATATAACGTGGCAACATGGCAAACTAAGGGCAAGTGAAGCCACAGCTGCCGTCTCCGTCCATCCCCAGCCAGACTCCATACAGGCAGGGGAAGAGGGACAGGGGAAGGTGCAGTAGAGCAACTCAAGCAGCACCCAAGCCACCAGAGACCTACGATACTGCTGGATGTCAAGAAGCCCAAACTCCCTTGGCACAGTATGCAACCCACGGGCAGCACAGGAACAAAAGGGGAAGGCAGCAAGGAGTCCAAGGGCACAAAATCTGTTCTGGGGGCGCAAAGCAGCACCACCTCCATGCTTGGCAGATGGTCCACTCCAAACTGCACACAGCCCCCCCCCCCCAACCACAAGACACATTGAGTGAGAGCAGGCATAACGCTAACGCCACCATAACACCATTGCAACACTGCCATAATATGTGCAATGGTGCAGGGATGTACAGGGCACCAGTATCACCCCGCAAAATGCACTGGAAAGATCAAAGAGAAGTCAAAGTGGTTCCAAAGCGGAGCTAGCTTCATATGCAGTAACACCCATATGCCAGCAGCAGAGAGAGGTTCTCCTAAAATGGCAGGGATGTTGGGCTGAAGGCGAGGAACGAGGCACAGGACAACCCACACAAGCAGCCCACAGTGCGATGACAGGGGCTATGGGAGCGGCCAATCCTGGGCTGTATAGATAAGAGAACAGCATCACAAGGATGGGAGGAATACATATTGGCAACTCTTGGACAATTGCTGTCAACACCTCCCCCCTGACCAAGAGAGGACCACCCCCTGCAGGAATGATAACACGGACAGCATTGTCCATAACAAAATAAACAAACATCTATTCAAACAAGCAGGTCAACATCAGACTAGGGATGCCTCCTCCAGGCCCTCCACCACGCACTCTGAGCCTGGCAGAGGTCGTGGAGCTGCCTCCTAATGTTGAGGATGACTGCCCTCATCTCCTGCCCTCTCTTCTGTATGAACGCTTGCACTGAAAGAGAGATCCCCATGAAGCATGCCCCTCTAGCACACATCCCCTGTAGCCCACAGCGGAAAAAAGGGTGGGTGATGTGATATAAAAGCGAAGGGGGTGCATTTAGATCTTGTTTTTTCTGGTATTAACAACAGAATTTTGCTTTTTGTTATTAATACCAGAAAAAATGGAAACCCCCCCCCCAAAAAAAAAAAAAGAAGTTTGGAATAAAAAAATAATAATTTGGAATTAATTTTAAAAAATGTTTTAGGACATACATATCAGGCTGTAGCTTCTTAATTTTCTGTCTGATTTGTATGACATTTGGAGGGAAAGTACCCCTTAACTAGGGGTCATCCCTGCCAATTTACTAAAGGACTGGATAAAGGGTACCAATTTTATAAGCATCATGGCTTGTGATGCATTTCTGGCTGTAGCATCTTTGCCTCCCAGCCAATTTGTATGCACTTTGGAAAGATTGTACCCCTCATCTAGGGTATAATTGCTGCCAAATTTCATGAAGATTGGATAATGGGTTCCTATTTTATAAGCAATGTACGTTTTGTGGTTTGCACACACATTTCCAGCTGTAATGTCTGTTTTAAATCCAATTTGGATGACATTAGGACAGAGTATATCCTTCACTCAAGAGATTTTCCCTGACAAATTTGAGAAAGATTAGATAAAAGGCCCCCAATTGTATAAGCAATTAAACATTTGTGATTTTAACAGAAGTTGTGCAAATACAACTCCTGAAAACCTTGGGACAAAAACTAAACTTTCAGGATAACCAGGACTGCAGACAGCAAGGAAGAGGGGAGGGGGAAGTAGCCCAGCAATCAAGAGACATGATTGACACATCTAAGATGGCCAACTGGCATCTCAAACACACCCTGCAGCACTGTGACAGAGGACATAAGAAAATCCCTTATTGGCTCTTTTCTAAACAGATGCTTCCAACTTGCCAGTAACAAGCAGGGAGGTTGGGGTGGGCAGAACACAGAATGAGAATACATGATTGACATTTCTGCTGCCAAACTCACATCACAAATCCAGGGGGGTAGCTACCATGGAGCGAGGGAGCTTAGTTGAGCCTGGGCGCCAGACCCTGAAGGGGCCCTCAACAAGTGTCCTGAGCACCACTAGGAAACTTTCAGACTGGGGAGGGGAGGGAGCAGAGCCAGCACTCTGCCCCTGTCAACTCTGAAAATTTCCCAGCGGTGTTTTGGACACTTGCAAAGGCCCCACCGAGAAAGAGTTGTTAGGAGTGGGTAGGGTGGGGAAGGAATTGTAAAGTGAAGCCCCCACCTCCACCCACTCTTGTGGCAAGATTGCTGCTGCTCCAGAGGCTCACTGGGAGTTTTCATGGGGAAGCCCTGTCTCCCCACCCTGGAGGTTCTCCCTCCCCCTGACTCCGAGGGCCCCGATTGGGACATGAGTCGGGGCCCATCACAGCCTTGCTGCACCACTGCAAAAACCCATCTTGTACGACTGTGACAAAAATAGGAGAATCCCTATTATAGGCTCATTCTCTGGAGATGTTGCCCAGTTTCCAGATTGCCAGTACCCAGTCACTGCAATCAGGAAGGCTTGGGGGTGGGCACTGGGGAGCAGATATAAGCTTCTGCCAAGCTGCACAGTCCCCACCATGGCTAGATCTTGTGTGGCTCGTAGGCTGGCTCAGTGCTCTGTGTGTGTGACTGTGTGTTGCAGTCCCCAGCCTCGCTGCAAGTGCTCATAAAAGCAGAACTCTGTACCTATTCTTCCCCATATAAGCCCTCACAGGCTTTGGGGTGCCAATGACACCTATGACAGTTCCAGTGCCTCTAGCACCTGCTCCTCCTCTGCTCTGTCCACCTCCTCTTGTCTTCTTCACACTCTACAAATGCTTCAACAATCTCTGCATCTAGTAAAACCTTTATAATTTAAACAGAGGCAACAGCTGTAATTGATTTAAGGAAATTTGCAACTTCTGTTAAAATCATGAAACATTAATTGCTCATAAGATTGGTACCCTTTATCCAATCTTTTTGAAATTTGTCCGGATGCTCCCTTTTCTGAGGGGAACAAGTGGTCCAAAGTGCATCCAAATTGGATGGAAAATGAAGACGCTACAGCTAGAAATGTGTGTGCAAACCATGAAATTAAATGACTTACAAAATAGAAACTTTTTATCCTCTTTATGCAAATTGGCAGGAATCATAGAATATTAGAGTTTGAAAGTACCTCATAGGTCATCTAGTCCAACCCCCTGCTCATCTAGTTGAATTCCCTGTGTTTGCACACCTGGGGAATGGGTGGACCTGCATGATAGTGTCTTGTTTAAAAACGACTTCTCTGTATCCCCACTACCCTAAGTTCAGGCAAATGTAGAGTGGAATGCTATTAAACACTTCATACCGATCAAAATTTGCAAGCACAGAAGACTTTGGGAGTTTTTACCCTTGACCTCAGTGGGATCAGAGTTAGGCCAATGCTGGGTGATCTTGAAAATCCCACCCATATAATGCTCAAGAGCTAAGGTCAATACAAGGAGATTTATTATTATAAAAGTCAAATCCTTAGGCCTCGGGGGAAGGCAAACTTCTAGTGTGATCTTCAGTCCTGTGGAGTAGCCGTACACAGCAGGGGAGCAGGATACGCCACACCAAGTTGTTCAGGGACGCACTGTGCCTCAATGAGACAATCTTTGCCTGAGGTCCCCCAAAACAGAGCAGTTCTGCATCACCTCTCACCTGATCCAATTGCTATAGGATGCAATTTAAACCCTCATACAGCTCTTTGGGTTGACCTCAAGTGCTCACTCCCTCCCTCTCTCGTTGGCTTCAGGGAACATTCAAGATGACTTATTTGATCATCCCCCAACTAAATCAAATCTTTTTTCTGTAAGTCAGTTTTCTGTGGTACAGTTTAACATATTTATGTCATATGGAAATAACACAGAGCCATCTTTCAGCTTTTTCCTCCATAACACAAAACACTAGTCTCTAGTAATGCCAGTAAGACTCCATTTAAAACAGTACAAACTACACAGAGTCCCAGAAGGTGCTGTGATGATGAAGACTGGCAAACACAGGCAAGTTCAGGAGTCCTCAAATACTTGTCAACCTGGTTAAGAAAATATTTGAGTTTAAAATGAGGTATTTAAATCATCATCTAACAGCAGCTATTGAGAGGTTTTCATAAAATAAGACTATTGGTCGTAGTGCCCTGCCAGTTTGCCACTTCTATAGAGTTAACTTGAACTTTGTGTACACAGATATCCCCATACCAAAAACCCCACCAGAAATGTCACCAATTATTACCACAAAGATCAAAGGCCGAGTTGCTTCTATAGAAGTGGCAAATTGGCAGGGCGCTATCCCTATACAGCCTGTATACATCCAGCCAGACTCTAGAGCTGTCAAGTCTAGTAAACACAGGCACTGAATTTCGTAATTAAATAACAAACAATAATAAATAATAGGAAGAAAATGAAGGCACAGAACTGACTCCAAAATGTAATTATATTACATATGCTTGGTTGGAGTCCAACAACTCTACCACCCTCAATTACATTTTGGAAACTACAATATATTTCTGACATTCTATAATTCAAATAAAAACAATTATTCAGGCAGGTTGCTCAGACTAAAATGTGCTGGAAACATCTGAGAAAACAGGCACTGTATTAGTCAGTTAAACTGTAAATCCTCTGACTCATCTAAGAAGTTCTCACACTGCTGGGCAAAGCGTTCTTTACATTTTATAAAATGCAAACAAGTTGTAATACTACATTAGGGAAACGCATCTGGTGTTTGATGTTCAAAGGAATTCATGTTTAAATGACTAGCAGCCAGCCTGTTCTGAGTCTTCTGACAAGTAAGCAGTACCCAAGACATTGGGTGCTTTTAGACTGACACGGAGGCAGTCTGTCACCAGAGCTGTTCAGGGGGTGCACACCCACGTCTGTCCACTTCCAGCCCCACCTGGGTCCGCTTTAGATCAACACAGCAGGTTCCACAGCTTGCTTGCGCGACACCCCCCTCGTAGGGTTGCAAGTGATCGCCCAATGCTCTAGGATGGTACCCACAACAGTATGGTGTTGTCCAGGACAACAGCCAGCTGGGAGTGGAACTGCAGCATGGGTCTGCCCATCAGACAGACAGCAGCTCCAGGATGTTCCAAAGCGCCACCAGCAGGGCTGGCTTTCACATCTGGTGGGGTGCTTTTAAACAGATCAGCCGAACAGGTGGTGAAGCGGGCTGGCATGGGCAGAACCGGAGCTGCCATCCATCTAAGAGTACCCATTGTGTTGTGCTCTGTAAGTAAGGCCGCTTTCAGACCTTCCTCTCCCCACCCCCCACCCCCGGTGCATATTCTGACTGCAGGGGGGGGGGGAAATGCGCAGCCAGGACATGTGCAGGAATCAGCCTGTCTGAAAGCCCCCCCTCCCCCCCCGCATGGCTTTGCCAGCAGACACACGGAGGGATGCACAGCTCGATGTCCTGTTCTGCATCCCTGTATATGACTGCCGGCAAAGCCGCGCGAGGGGTAGAGGGGGGACGAGGGAGAGGGCTTTCAGACCAACCAATCCCCATGCATATCCTGGCTGCGCATTCCCCACCCACCCCCTCAGCCAGAATGTGTGTTGGGGAAGAAGGTCTGAAAGTGGTCTATGTACAGTTCTGGGATCTCACCAATTCTGAACTATGAGTACCTTTCCCTTTTGGGATTCTGTATCATATTAAACAATGTGCTTTTAACTTTCTCCCTCATTTAGGGGCCAGTTCTACTGTCATTGACAAAGTTGCCATTGGGAAGAGAGTTAGAACATAAAAAGACATGGATATACAGACAATCCCATGTGCCAACCCCAACCATTTCTCTACATTCTTAGAAGGCTCCCTAAGTAGTAGAACCAGCTTAGTCCCACTGAACAGAAGTTTGGATATGGGAGCCTAGCTAGATTCAACACCCTTAACATGAAATTCATTTCTCTGGGAGTTTCTTGTATGCTCCTGCACAGCCAGGCCTGTGGGAGAAAGGCAGAAGCAGGCCAGGTCTGGGGTATACATTTATATAGGTCCGGTTCAGCCCAGCTGGCACAGTGTTGCAGTGGGTCGTCTGTTTGTGGTCCACCAGATGTGGGCCCAGTTCCTACTCTAGCCAGGTAGAAGCCAGGTGGGAAATGTGGGTCTGGTACGAGCAGGCGAGCCAGGCGGGAACATGTGTTCCTGGTCTGACTCCTACCAGCATCAGGGAGATTGCCATGGCTGTCTGTCATGGTAGAAGGGTGGGGCAACATCGGAAACATGGCCAAGCAGCCACATTTTGCTCCCCGCCTCTTGTCCTCCCTCCCCGGCTAGAGGAGGCAGCAGGAATTTTTTTTCCCCGCAGCTGGAGCGTACCCAGCCAGGGAAAGCCCTCCCCACCCCAGGGTGGGATGGACATCACCATCTGACAACCATTACCACCCAATGGCTGCATCACACGAGGCTTTTCTCCTGCCTCTTCAATTTCTCGTGTGTGACTAATCACGCAGATTAATTGTTCTTATGTTCCCCTTCCCCACTTTAAAAGTTACCTCCCATATTGCCATGGGCACCGCTGAGTATCCAACCTTTTCAAAAGCCTGGCATTATTTCTGGGGACTGTAGCGCAAACAGAAAGACAAAAAGAAAGGGGGAAAAAAACAAAACACAAAAAAACCAGCAAAAAAATAATAATTATCCATGGGAAATACATAACCGTGACGCAGACGGACTGACAACAGGATTAATCCCTTCACACATTACACAAAAATGTGTGTGAGGCAATAAGAACAATTATTAAACCTTAGTTAAATGTTTGATTAAATGCACATTCTGCAATCTAACCTTTTAGCATAGTTCCCCCCCCCCAAAAAAAAAAAAAAAAAAAAAGAGGGGAAAGGGATTTTCACTGACTTAGCACCTTGAGTAAATGCCCTGTGAAGTTCTCACATGCAAAATTCAGGTATTCCACTTTGGTGCAAAGTAGGGATAATCCTGCCTTTAGCCATTACAGTGTTCACTAATGTGAAGCAATTTATTTCTTTGTTAACCTGAATGACTTTTCTAGTTTTCATGATAGTTTTTTTCGAGGTACAGGATGGCTTATTCAACTATTGATCCTGAAATGGCTAAATACAGAGCTTTCAGGTTTTTTTTGAAAATGCAAATATTGGACAATTCCCAGCAATTAATTTGTGAATCACTGCTCTAAACCTATGCAGTGTAATACCACTGAACTCCCATTTTAAATCATGTGCGTTAATCCTCTGCATACTGAGTATGGCTAGGAAATGATTCAGCACATTTGAGGGGCCCTGTGTTGCCTGCTGCTGCCAGCCCTACTGAAAATCAATGGGATAAGCAGCAACTTTTCAGAACTAATCATGTCAGGAAGACAGAGGCAACTTCTTTATGAGTGCCCGCCTGCCATTTGAATGGAGGAGAAATATCTGATGCTTCGTTGGAGAAACCTTGACCCATATCACTTGTTTTCTTTGCTTGAAGTTGCAGGCCTTGGAAGTAATAGAAGTTCAGATTTATTCAGTAAAATATTGACATGCTTTTTGGAAGTTTAAAGAGAGAGAGAGTTTTTAAACAAGATGATGGGGGAGGGTGCATAGGGCAGGGGCATCGTGTGGGAGGGCGCTTCGAACAAGCGCACACCTCCTTCACATTGCTGCCCCATCCACACACCACCCACACCATCCCTGCCACGGGGCACTCCGGATTTTTCCAGAGTGTCCCGTGTGTGGCCACGGGTGGGCTGTGCATTGGTTATGGGAGTGCACCCCCCCACGCACTGTATTTACACAAGCACTTTCCTACGTGGACAGTGGGTGTCCATGGGTGAAGACGTCTTGCGTAAAAACACCCAGAGAAACTAATATTCTGGACCTAATTCAGAATCAGCTTTTTGAGCAGAGTAAAAGATCAATTATTGATATTAATATTTCATCTTTTATGTAACTTTTATTAATCATCAATAATGAGGAAAAATTGGCAGGAAAAAACTTTTATTTCTGATCAATAAGACAGTGTGCATTGTGAACACAATCTAAAGAACTGCTGACACATTCCTTTTTTCCCTCTCCAAACAAGACATCTTTTAATGCAAGCTAAATTGTATATATGGGCACTTGGAGCTGAAAAGCTGTACAGTTTATATGATCTTGGAAGCAAACCTATTCCTAGCTAAAAGTAGTGCACTTAAAACATGTCCCCAAGTTACATTTGCCAAATTAACTCTGTGACCATAAAAGGTTAATACTGCATGAAGCTCTCTCTAGAGAAGCAACTACATGAAGAGCAATAAAACAAAACATGTTCAAAATGATGGCCACAAACGCACAAGATTTTGGCATATATTTTTACAATGGTGTTTGCCTAAGTTTGACCCCAATTCATTTCTTTTAAAAACAGTACTGTCAAGGTTGGAAAGCCTTTTCCTTTCACCAGTTGGAAGTTGCCATGCAAACTATTCTTTGGCTCAAAAGCAATTTTCAGCACAATGTTGTCAAAGAGAAAAAAACAACACAGAACAAAAAATACAATAGTCAATGCAAGGAACAGTTTTCTTTAACTAACTGCCCTAAAGAGAGCACTTCTCTTTCCACAGGCAGTGCTAAAACTGTGTTAGTATAAACTTCCACAGCTATCAGGCTGCATTTCAGGCTGCATTGAACTTGGTCCTGTGTGGAGTGTATTCTGTGCTTTTGGCTCCAAGTGCATGGTGTGTTTTTACACACACATTTCTCCTGCATGTTTGCTGTAACATCCTGAACTTTCTGTGTGTCTAAATCACTCACCCAGATTGTAAACATTCCAGCTCTTTGAACTTCTGCGTAGAACTTCTCCCAGAACTTGTGTGTGTAAAATGTTCTCCTGGTAAACTGCTTTGTTCCAGGCAGCTGTGGTCACTTAGTTTCCATGGCAGCCTGTCACGTCTACAGCTCCAGCTACTTTAGGCTGCCTCAGGGCACTGTTTGTGTGAGGAATGCATCCAGGAACTGCCTCTGGGCAGTGTGTGTGTGAAAAATGCATCTGGAACTTACTTGTTGACTTGTAAACCCAGAAGACTGAAAAATCCGGAACTTTAAGGTGTGTGTAAAAAAATGCCCATGGTTTGCATAGACTGGATACTGTCACATGAAGCAGCCAGATCTTTCCTGGGTGGGGTATGTGGGGGATTGGATATGCAGACCTAGGCATGGCTGCATGGTCTTGTTGCTAAAGGGAGTGGGATGCCTGTGGATGTGGTGGCCCATGGGGAAGAGCGAGATGCTCTCAATGCAAACCACCTGATATTTGTACTTTCTCTGGAAATAGATGGATAATAGGGATACCATGCCTCTGGCTTTTACCTGGAGTCTCCAGGTTTTCACACGTCATCTGTGGGCTACAGATGAAGCCCCATTTACCTGGGTGCCTGGATAACTTGAGGGAAAATGGAGAGAGCCAGTGGTTTTTTCAGTTCCTTTCTGATATGACACCACCCCATGTGAAGCATTATAATATCAGGAAGCTTCAAAGGGAACATGGCAACATCACAAAGGGGCAAGAGAGTCCCTTTGCCTTGCCCCCTTTCAGCATGGCCCTATCCATTTTACAAGAGGGATCCGTGGGTGGAGGTGGGTGTCCAGTGGGCAGAGGTAGGTGTGTGGCAGGAGCACGCACACACAAATACCCACCACCCATGGTATTTACACGGGAGCACTCCCTCCGCACACCCATCCCCCCTCATGTATATGGACTGCCCCCCCCCCCCCTCTGCACGCACACCCAAACATTGAGAGGCCCGGGGGGGGGGGAGGGGGGGGCAATCTGTAAAAACAGCCTATGTCATTATTATTTGCTTCTGAGAAGGCATGATTGAATGAGTTCTCCACATCACAAAGGAAAATTAAGTTCTACAAGATGCTGGTTTGCTTTATGTGTGGGTGTCCCAGGTTTGGAGATTTCTGGATCATAAGGAAGCAAAGAAGAGATTGTTAATGTCCTAATTTCTCCACATTACACTGATCACTTGGATTACTGAAATGAAAAGCCAGTATATTCAAGTTTGAGCATCCACATGTTAGGTTTGCTGTGTGGGAGAGAAGACACAAGTCAGCTGCTCCAGACTTTTGAAGGAGGATTTCTAAGCGTCTGGCCCGCAGCAAGACATGTGATTGCATATTCATATTTACAAAAACATGCATGTTTATCCACATAAATGTGCGAACCGTGTATCATGTAAAACTACCCCTAGTTTGACCTTTGGCAGAACACAAGCCACAAAGTTTCTCTTGGTGTCTCTACCTCAAATAATCCAATAATCTGTGACTGATTTTTATTAAAGCATCTCTCAGTCCTCAGCTAGTTGAACATGCAGGCAGTGAGGAAACCTACATGTTTCAGAGTATAGAAGGCTTTTGAAGGGAAAGAAAGCCATTTTCATGGTTGGTTTGTCCTAATCAGATAGAGAATTATTGACAATTTGTAGATATAGTAGCACACTATACCTAAGTAACTAACCAGGGAAATATACATTTCCAACAATCTCTCTCAAGAAGCCAAAACAGTTCAGGTTTTCTTCTGCTGACATTTTGCAAAATTCACTTCAGGCAATGAAAGTGTTTTCACTGGCATATTGCATGTGTCACTGTTGCCTATTAGACTCTGTGACTGTTACTAGTCGGGTTAAGAGTTCAAAACCTACAGCTAGACAGGACCCATCGCAGTAGGGACAGGCTGAAATGCCGGTGTATGAAGTTTCCTGCTCACGGGCATAGAGTGTGTATTGTTTATCTTGACTGATATTTTTTATTTAATCAATTGTTTATGTCACCCTTCCCAAAGGCTCAGGGTGGCTCACAAATGATAAAAAAAGCAAAATACAAAAACTGCTCTCTCAAACCCCCAACCCCCCACAAAACCCACCCAATACTATCTCCCCTTTCCACACATCCAACCCTTTGTCACAACTCTAACCCAAACCTCCCAGCCCCTTTCCTTGCCCTCCAAATACCTTTACAAAAACAGGAAGCCTTACACTGCCTATGGAAGATGCTTGGGCTCAAATGAACCTCCGGGTTACAAACAAAACTAACAGATGGCAGCCCCACGTCGAGTGCTTGTAGTACTCTAGCCTCAAGGTGATGAAAGCATGGACGACGGTAGCCACATCCGAATCAGTAAAAAAAGGCTCCTGCAGCCTCTCTCCAGATAGAGTTAGTGAAAAGCGCTCCTGGCCTCTGCCACAACCAGACAATCTAGGCACAGCAAGGGGTCCAGAAGCACTCGAAGACTGGGAACATGATTGACCAGAGGGGGCCAGACTCCAGTAATAACAGGAGTCCCAATCTCCTCCAGGTTGGCCGGCTTTGTAACCATCATCACTTCGGTCTTGTCTGGATTCAGGTTCAATTGGCTCATCCTCATCCAGTGTCCGACAGCAGCCAGGCTTCGGGTAAGCACCAAGACTGCAGGACCTCGGTCAGATGAAAAACCAAAAGGTAGAGCTGAGTGTCATTAGCAGACTGATGGCACTTCACTCCAAGCCTCCAAATGACCTCACCCAGCGGCATCATATACACACTGAACAAGAGGAGAGCTAGAATAGAACCCTGCAGGTCCCTACAGGGGAGGTTCCGAGGCTATCACCCGTCACCACTCTCAGGGACTTCCCCGACAGGAAGACGGAACCACTTAAGAGCGGTCCTGCACATCCCCACCAGGATCCGCAGTCGTATTAAAAACCTTTTGTCATAAACTGTATCAAAGGACACCAAAAGATCTAACAAGATCTACAGGGCAGAATTCTCCTTGTCAATCTCCAGGCACAGGTCATTGACCAAGGCCACAAGAGTAGTCTCTGTGCCATACCCAGGATGAAAGCCTGACTGAAACAGGTCCAGGAATCTGATGATACCAAGATGAGCCTGGAGCTGTCAGGCAGCCACCTGTTTAATAGGAGACAGGCTGATAGCTGGCTTGGGAGTTGGTGTACAAAGATGGCTTCTTAAGCAGGGGCCGGACAACTGAATTTTTAAGAACGTCTGACACCCTGCTCTGCTGAAGAGAGGTGTTGACAACCCCAGCAAGCAACAGCCCCAGCATCTCCCAGCTGGCTTTCACCAGCTAGGACATGCAAGGATCTAGTTCACAATTAGTTGCCCTCACTGTCCCGAGCATCTCTCCCAGATCAGTGAGCGATACCGATTGAAACTGATCCAAACAAACAGGACAAGACTGAGTTTCCATAATTTCAAACTCCAATTCTGCAGGTAAAACACCAGCACCCAGGTCATGGTGAATATGACCAATTTTGTCTGCAAAGTAGGATATAGGATTTTGTCTGCAAAGTAGGATATAGGAATTAAAAATCTTCCCCCTTTGACATGGATCTGGTTGGTTTCCCTTTCTTCTTCTAAAGAAAATCATTAATATTCCTCCGGGGATGGGAATCTTTAAGCCCGGGGGCCAAACACAGCCTATGGCTAGTTTTAATTGGACTCTTTTCTGGATCTGACCCCTGGATCCAGTTCTTATCCCCAAGTGTTGAAAAAAAAAACTGAGCTCAAGATATGAGAGCAGAGAGGATTGTATGAACACAAGGGTAGGGGACAGATGCACAATCTGGACCCTCCTCTTCCTGTGCACACCACTTTAGCATGCCTGTCCCCAATATCTATTGGGCCCTTGGAGCTTGTACTTAATTTTCATAGCAGCTCATGGGAAGAAAAAGGTTTCCCCATACTCTAATCCCTCGCCCTAAACAGACAATTTCAGGACTGCGATTGTCACTCAACTTTTCTGTCTCTTCTTCTACCACCAATACTGTCTTCTGCACGCTGCCGTAACAGGCTTGTCATAGGAAAGGTGACTGAAAGGATATTGCCATTCAAATGTTGATCTTTAATCAAATGGTTTTCTCAGCGGCTTCAGTTTAGCTTGAACTACTTTGCTTAAGATGGATTAAACGTTTTTTTATTTTTTTGGTACTCAACAGTCCTCTTCTCTACCCAACCTAAAATCTTGAAGAGGAGGATTTTACCCCCTGAAGTCCACTCTTCTCCTTAAGCCCTATGGTCAGGGGTGAGGGGCTTGATTCCCCACCCCTGCAGGCCCCCAGAGCATTTTGTGGGAGGAAGGGTAGGGAAGGCAACTATGATGGGGAGTAATTTCAGCTATGTAGGGGGGGTGACCACTAGCCCAGAAGTGCTCTGCAGCCATCTGGCAGTAGGTCGCATCTATTGGACGTGTGGGGATCCTCCAGGAACTGTTTGGTGGCCACCTGTGGGCCACAAAAAGGACTGCAGGATGGAGGTTTCCCACCCTTGCCCGGTCATGATAATTTATATTGGTACAGAAAGTTTGAACAGGACCCCTTTCATAGACTATTAAATCAAGTTTGAACAGGACTCCTTTCATAGACTATCAAATCTACAAATTTTATTATAAATAAATAAAGCATCAGTGTTATTACTTGCTAGTCATAGGGGTCAATAGAGTAACAGAAAGTAATGTCCAAGAGGTTGAACATGCTACCTTTTCTGAAGTTCCAGGTTCTACTATTCTCCATCTTAAACTTGACCTGGAAATTGAACAGTTTTTTCATATGGTAGCACAGTTCTAAACATAAGGGAATCGAATCACTCAGAGCACATCTATTTAAATTACTTATATTTTCAAAACCATCTGAACTTTTTACTGAGAATGGCTGTATTATCCATCTTTGAAAACAGATGGAATATTGCTCTTCTTCTAACTATTTAAAGCATGTCCACTAAAGCTTCTGGATCACTAACCCTGCTGTACTACTCTGTGGCGTGGTCCTCTCAAGGCTCAATAAAGCAAGCATGTCAGATAACCCAATTAGCAAACTCCTCCTATTTTCTGTTGCTTAAAAAATAAATAAATCTCTGCAAATAAATAGGAAGAAGCAAATCAAAAGATATTTTTTAAAAAGGTCATATGACATTTTCTTTTAAGTTTGGCATCAAGTTGGTATTCATTTTAAAGGAATCATCCTAAAAACGAAGACCAAAAAGGGTCTGGAACTCTTCTTCCCTGTCATATCTCCTTTGTTTATGATGGTGACCTGCTCACTGAAATTACTGACCCATGTCCTAATGCCAGTCTGTCTTAATTCACATTTTGGCAAGCCAGCTTGACAGACAAGTGTAACAACTATCTTGGAGCACAACAGCTCTCTCAATGAACTGTCTGTACCCTAGGGTTGTGGGTGAAGTCGCAGCAAAATCCTGATCAACAGTCATGCACATCAAGCTAGCCCATTCACCTCCACTGCTGTTCTGCTTTGGAGCCTGGGGTGGAATATTGATTTCTCCTCCTCTCCTAGCAGGAGCTTTTTCAGATATTTTTTTTTTCCCTAGACACAACATCAAATATGTCAAAGAGGAGATAAGAAAAACAAGCAAGCTGGAAACATCAGCATCTAAAGCGTGGGCTGCCGTGATTCAGTTTAAGCTGTAAGACTGTGCCATAGACAGGCAGCAATGAGCTGATGTCAGAGTATTTTAAAACAATGCCTGGGATTGCTTGGCAGCCTGTTTGAGAAAGGAATATAGCAGTAGTCTGACTGCACTACTGATGTGAGATAGTGCAACCAAAAGTGCTCCATGGTACATGTGCACTGCCAAGTGCTCAGAGAAGAAAAGTAGAATGAGAAGAAGTAGTCAAACATAAGAGTAGCAAAGAGACAATCAGAAGAGAGCTTAAAAATAGTCGGACCTCTCCAAGTAATCAGAGGAAGTGGCCTGATTCTTGTCCTCTCCACTCTGAGGAGGGTATGTAAGCACCAGCACACACAGCAATATCTTCTTCTATTTTAAAAATAATAAAACAGTTCAGGAAAGGTGAATCTGAGGTAATTATAACAGCAAAACATCGATTATTATTATAGTGCCAGCAGTGTACTTGGTGCTGTACAATCATAGTTATAGACAGTTCCCTACAGTTATACATTGTACCCCCTCTCAAAGGGCAACATATTGCGGCTCCATCCATTCTTAAAGATGGCAATCTAGACCAAGTCCTGGTGTTTACAAAACCATTGGAGAAAGATAAATTAGACATAGTATTCTGATTCACCAGGGAGCCAGTGGAACGGCAGAAGAAGGCACCACACCAAAGTATATTTTATGGTCCACCACCCACATTTTAAAGTGAGTTAGGCTAATGAATTCACAATTAGGCTAATTTTAAAGTGAATTAGGCTTTTGAATGGGCCTTCAAGGAGGCAGCATATCATAAATCTAACTTCATTTCACACCAGTCAAGCACACACACAAAATAATGAAAAAAAATCTGCCTTTTCATGGTTGACAGATATTCTTCTTATACTGTACTAGCTGCACTTTGGCCAGATATCGATCAATTCAGATCTTCTTCCTTCAAGATCTCAGACTAGAGGTGTGCATTCGGGTTTGGGTAAAACCCAATTAACCCCCCAAAGCCAATTTCAGCTTCCATATGTGAAACACAAATACTAGGTATGTGTATTTGGGTTTCGGATGAACTCAACATTTCCCCAAAAATGTAATATCCAAGGTCTCAAACTGGACCCTAACAACTGCAGCATATATCCACCTTGGAGCTGGGCTGCTCTCCGCTTTGCTGTCTGGTTGGGGAGCCTGTCGTGAGCCTGCTCCACCTACACGAGCTGCCACTGTCTCAGAACAGCAGTCTTCAGCACTGTAGCTAGGCTCAGCCCAGCAGAGTTCAGCTCAGCCAGGGAGAAATGGCGAGTTCTTAGCAGTCTCATTCCCCCCTCCCCAAGCCAACAACCCCTTCCGTAAGCCAATTACTCTCTTTCCACCTAAGGANGCCCAGCCTAGCCAGGGAGAAATGGAAAGTCCTTGGTAGAATCATTCATTCCTGCCCTCCCCAAGCCAGAAATCCCTCCTGCCATCCCAGTGACTCCCTCCCTATGAGCCAGCTCCATGCCCCATTCCTACCTAGGAATCCCACTTTCATCAAGCGAATGGCTCCCCTCTGATGCTTTACAGGCACCTCGTATATCTTTGGCAAATCCTAGTAAAACCAGGAGTCCTGGCTCCCAGCCCCCCTATTCCTCCTCTCCCCAACCCCCCCCCCCCCCCCCCGAACCAGCCCCATGCCCCATTCCTACCTAGGCATCCCGCTTTCTACAAGCGAATGGCTCCCCTCTGATGCTTTACAGGCACCTCGTATATCTTTGGCAAATCCTAGTAAAATTTCTTCTTCCAGAGTTCTAAGGTTGTTTAGTCTCTTGGTGAGGGGAACCAAGATGGCCATTCAGTAGATTTAGGACAG
The DNA here is from genome assembly GCA_003113815.1 of Sphenodon punctatus. NCBI lineage: Eukaryota > Metazoa > Chordata > Lepidosauria > Sphenodontia > Sphenodontidae > Sphenodon > Sphenodon punctatus. Next base: position 2,646,678 of record QEPC01013419.1, read on the forward strand.
ATGCTCTCTATAAGATCTGTGCTTGGGAGTACTGCACAATTCTGTTATTGCACTGGATATAGAAGGGCAATGAAGAGACAAAAAAAAAAAAAAATGCAGAAAGATCAAACAGGCTATATCCTGCTTGAAGTATGTTATTTTCCCCTTTCAAGGTACATATATTTCAGGAAGGACACATGGCTATCATGCTGGTTCAATCAATAGGCTATAACAATTGAAACATGGGATTTCACTCAGGAGATTGTATAAAAGACCTCTGTCAAATGGTTCCTTCCCGCAAGGGGAACTACTTCACTGCTCTACCCTTCTGCAAAATTCATAGGTGCAGTACAGCCATTTCTGAAATGAAATTAAGCAGATGTGTAATGATAAAAAGCCTGTGCGGTAGCTCAAGTCACTTATGGAAGAGGAGAAACTGCATGAGATTTTAGGTAAGCAGAAATATACTTGAAACTAAAGCTCAACCAAGACATTAATATCGGCTACCTTTCCATAAAATAGTAATGGGTCTTTAATGACTACATATAATCAAGAACTTTATTTTAGCTAACAGATTGCACCACCAGTAGCGGAGAGGTAAAATATCCCCCAGCCTTGCTCTATGGCATCTCGATGTTTCTTGAAGACCTCCCAGTTACATAGCAAGCAGTCCTGATCCTGTTCAGCTTGATAGATCTGACAAGTACAAAGCCCAAAGTCCCTGTTGCTATAGTTGGAGATGGAAATTGAACTTGTAGTATTAAAAAGTGAATCCTATTCAGATTGTTCAGTGGCACATTTCTGTGTTAAACCTATGCCGTGTTCTGTGTATTTATTTAAACGGATATGCTGCCCTTCCCATAAAGGCTTGCGGCGGCTTACAATCAATAAAAAACATCTAAAATGTCCCCTTAAACCACCAACCCCTCTCCTAACCCTCCCCCATCCCACCCAGTCCTATCCCTGCCTGCCAAAGGCCTGGCCAAATAGAAAGGTTTTACATCATTTCCAGAAAATGAACAGGCTCAGACTTAAATGAACCTCCAAGGTGAGGGAGTGCCATAATTATGGAGCAGTGTCAGTGGGAGGGCTGGGGGGAAGGGTATTCAGGGAAAGAGGAACGGGAAGGGACCAACACACACACTTCACGCTCAGGGATTGAGCACACATCCAAGCTCTGCTCAGGGTTGCGAGGAAAACAATGCCCGTCAGGATAGAGTGTTCGCCCAATGACCTGAAACAGGTCAGGTCTCTATCATCATAGGGCGCAGAGCACCTAAAGAGGAATGTGGCCTTGCACCCTCTATGCACTCTTGCTCTATCCACACATGGAGGGGAGGAGCGGGTCAGAGGGGTGTTGGGTTGGTGGAGGTTCACAGAGTAGGGGCCCAGGATGGTATGCAGGAAGGGAGATACATGCTTGCCAAAGGGTGCAGGAGGAAGCCCCAGGGGAGGGAGAGGGCTTGCACAGCACGCACTCACTGCACTTGTATCTTCACTCACACACAGGGAAGGGGGAACCAGGGTACAGTTACACAAGCACTTTCTAGTCAGTCACGCACACAAGTCACAAAAATCACTTGCCTTTGCTCAAGGGCCGGTTTCTCTGCTCCGATTGCCAAAGCTGCCTGTCGCTCAGCGCCGGCTATCTAAGTGCTTGGCCCCGCCCCCTGATGCACCCGCAGCTGCGCTGAGCGATGTAGCAGTGCAGGCAGCAGCTCAGGAGCCACAGGTGCCTCTGATGGGGGGATGGCGCGATGTCAGTGTGGCAGCGGGCTGCCTCGGTAACCCGCTGTCCCGGACTCCCCACCAGTGCTGGCGTCGCCGCCCTGGACTCAGACGGCACAGTGGGCTGACAAATCCGGCGGGGGGGGGGAGGTCCCCTGGTAAAGCTCAGGATCCCGCGACACACACACCCCGGCCAAGGGCTCCTGCGGCAGGGCCTGACAGTACCCCCCTCCAGCCCAGGAACCTGTGGGTGTCAGGGTGTCAGCAATGGAAGGTTCGCAGGAGGTGAGGGGCCGACAGATTGGTGGTGGGTTCCCAGGAGCAGTCATCGGGGCCATAGCCTGCCCCGTCCATGAGGTAGTGAAGACGGCCGTAGCGGTATTTCGAGTTGAGGATGGCCCAAACCTCGTATTCAGGCCCCAGGGCTGTGTGTAGGATGGGCTTTGGCAGGTCGGGTGGAACAGTGGCTTGGGGGCATCCTGCTCGTTTTAGGAGGGAGACATGGAAGGTGGGGTGAATGCGCAGGTGTGGGGGCAGCTGAACCGTGTAGGTAATGTCATTCACCCACCAGGGTAGGGACCCATATATTTATGGTCCAACTTGGAGGATGGTTGTCTGCAAGGGTAGTGTCGATCGACCCATACGAGGTCGCCGGGCTGCAGGGGAGGGTCGCCTGGCGATGTTTGTCAGCTTGTGCCTTGTAGCATTGTCTGGCTTGTTGGAGGTTTACCTTTGCTAGTGCTTGGGCTTCTTGGATCTGTCGAGCGAGCATGCCAGCGGCGGGGACCTGTATTGATGGTAGGTCCAGAATTCTGATTTGGGGATGGAACCCGTCGCTGATATAGAAAGGGGAGTTGCCAAGAGATGCATGAGGGGGATTGTTGTAGGCAAACTCTGCGAGCAGAAGCCATGTATACCAGTCATCTTGAAGGTGGTTGATATAACACCGGAGATACTGCTCAAAGTTTTGGTTTACCCGCTCGACTTGTCCATTAGCTTTGGGATGACAGGCGGTAGTAGGTTTCAGAGTAACATGTAGGGCATGAAAAAGGCTCTTACAAAAGCGGGATATAAATTGGGTTCCACAATCATTTACAGGCGAAGGGTAGTCCTTCACACGCCACAAAATGAGCCATCTTTGTGAAGTGGTCAACAACGACCAGCACGGTGGTATAACCCCGAGAGGAAGGAAGTTCCACAATAAAGTCGAGACCAATGCGCTGCCAAGGTCCTTGTGGGGGTGTAGCGATTTGCAACAGGCCCCAGGTTTTAGTACGGGGAACCTTGTTCCGGGCACAGGTGGTGCATTCCTGGACATAGCGTTGTACATCTCGTTCCAGGGTTGGCCACTAAAAGGCCCTTTGTATCAGTTGTGCTGTTCGTTTGCAGCCTGGGTGACCGGCAAGTGGTGCCTCATGATGTGCTTGTAAGATGGAGTTTTGGCAGGAAGGGGGAACCACAACAAGATCCTGTCATTGTATAAGCCCACCAAATTCCCTATATAGGGGATCATCTGTAACGTTTAGTTCATCTGCTGTGGCAGTTTTCATTTGGTCAAGGGTTACATAGGTGGCCGCAAATACGTGTGGTTCCAAAATGGGTCCATGTGCTCTGTGTTCCCGGTTGCGCTCTTCATGGTACTGAGAGCGCGTGTCGGTGAGAATGTTCAGTTTTCCAGGTCTGTATTGGACAGTAAAGGAAAAGCGTGCAAAAAACAAGGCCCAGCGGGCATGTCTGGCATTGGTGACGTGAGCTGTTCGGAGGAAGACAAGGTTCTTGTGGTCCGTTACCACAGTTATGGGGTGGCAAGCTCCTTCCAAATAATGCCACCAAGTCTCAAAGGTGGCTTTAATTGAGAGACGTTTGTGGTCGAGGATCATGTAATTCTGTTCTGCGAATAATATGCGCAGGGCAGCAACCCGGCTTCTTTGTTTCCTTTTTGCAGGAGCACGGCCCCGAGGGCCCTATTGGTTGCGTCCGCCTCCACTTGGAAGGGCTTTGGGAAATTGGGGTATTGTAAGATCGGGGATGAGATGAATGCCTTCTTCAAGTAGTTGAAACTATGCTGTTGCTGTGGTCCCCAAACAAACAGCTGTCTTTTTTCAATGACCGGGTGATCTCGGCGTAGTTGGGGATATATTGGTGGTAATAGTTCATACTGCCTAAGAATCTTTGTAAGGGTTTCACTGCTTTGGGGGCCAGCCATTGTTGAATGGCGTCCATTTTTCAGAGGTCCATCTTGACTCCTGCTGGGCTAATAATATAACCTAGAAAATCCAAGGTAGTGAGGTGGAAGGCACATTTCTCGAGCTTGCAATACAGCTTATGGTTTCACAGTCGTAACACTTGTCGCACGTGTTGTACATGTTGTTGGGCAGAGGTGGAGTAGAATAAGATGTCGTCGAGATATGTGATGACAAACACGTGCAGGATGTCATGGAAGATGTCGTTAATGAAGTGCTGGAATGTGGCGGGAGCATTTGTCAATCTGAATGGCATGACGAGGTACTCTAAATGGCCATATTGCGTGTGGAAGGCAGTCTTCCATTTGTCGCCTTCTTGAATGCATACCAAATTGTACGCCCCTCTCAGATCCAGCTTTGTAAAAATGCGTGCACCCTGGAGGCGATTCAGGAGTTCTGGGATCAATGGCAGAGGGTAGCAATTTTTGACGGTGATCTCATTCAGTCCTTGGTAGTCTATACAAGGCCGGAGCCCTCTGTCTTTTGGACACAAAAAGGATGGGGACCCCCGCAGGGGAGGTGGAATGGCAGATGAAGCCATTGCGCAGGCTCTCATCCAGATACTGGCGGAGGGCTCCTAGCTCCAGTGTGGATAAGGCATAGATCTATCCGAAGGGGAGTTCATGGCCTGGGATCAAGTCTATGGGACAATCATATGCGCGTTGCGAAGGTAGGTCCTGGGCATGGATTTTGCTCAATACGTCTACATAAGTGGCATAGGCATGTGGTATGGGCAGGACAGTTGCATCTGATCCTTCCAAGGACGTTGCGGATATATGTGGTTGGGGTGTTGGCAGCAGACAAGTTTGGGAACAATAGGAGGAGAAGCTAAGGCATTTGTGGGCCCACGAAATGTGGGGGTTATGTTGGCATAGCCATGGAAATCCTAGCACCACTAAAAATAGGGAGGTGCTCACTACATCAAAAGTTAGGGTTTCTATGGGATTCCCCATTATACAGGGTAGCGGCAGTGTCTGCATGGTGATTGGTCCTGAGCCCAGGGGGGGATCTATCTATGGATAGGACCGGTTCCCGTTGCGTCTTGGGCTGGGTTGGAATGGCATATCTATGTACGAAGTGCCAGTCCATGAAGTTCCCTGAGGCCCTGGAGTCGATAAGGATCCAGGCTACACAAGACCGCCGGGGCTCGGTCATGGTGATAGGCACCCAAAGGTGCGTAAGAGATGAAGTTCCCATAGAGGAGATTAACTGCTCTACACCCGGGGCGACTCCTGACCATCCCGGCATGTGGCGTTTCCCGGACCCCGGGATTGGGTGGAGAGAAAGAAGGACAATTTCCAATGAAGTGGTTGGCTTCACCACAATAGAAGCAAGACCTCAACTTCCACCATTGTTTCTTCTCTTTTGGGGACACAGGGCCTCAGGAAGCACCTAGTTGCATGGGTTCCGGTTCACTGTTTTTTACTCCGTTGACCCCCCCGAAAGGCAAGGGAGGTCTTGAGGAGTAGCTGCGGGGCTCACTTCTCTTTTCCCTGCGTCTCTCTGATAACCGATCATCTATTTGTAGTGCGAGTGTTGCTACCTTTTCCCAAGCGTCCAGGAGAGTCGTGAATGCTAGCTGATCTTTTAGGTCATCGCTAAGGCCTTTTCTAAATAATACACAGAGAACTTCATTCGTCCGTTGTAGTTCCAGTGTCAATTGCTGGAACTGGGTGACGTATTCAAGAAGGGTTCCTTTGGATTGCCTCAGGGCCATAATCGCGGTCTCGGCATCCCTCCAACGGTGTGGATGGTCAAAGACAAAAGTAAATTCCTTTTAAAAAGTCCAGATAGTTGGAGAGGAGGAGACTACTGCTCTTTAGGAGGGTAATGGCCCAATCCAGGGCAATGCCCCCCATATTCCCAATAATAAATGCGACCTGTAAGGTGTCGGTCGCGTAAGGGGCCGGTTGCATGGTGAAAGTGAGCTTACACAGGGCTAAGAACCCCTGGAATGCCTTATGAGCCCCAGAAAATGTTTCTATCCGTGGCCCCCTAGGCTCCCAAGGGGTCGCCGCCTTGGCTGCAGGAGCCGCAGGGGGCGCAGCGAGGGCAGGTGCAGGAGGCCCTGCTACAGCCGCAGCCCCCTGGCCATCCGCTATTGCCGTGGCCAGTTCCATATGCTTGGCTTGCAAATCTCTCATTTCTAGTTCCAGAGATTGCACAGCGCACACTAGTTCTCCAATCTCCATGGCTACCTCCATAGTATTTAACCAACTGGAGACGTTTGGGCTGGTAATTCTGTCAGTGGGAGGGGGAAGGGCGTTCGGGGAAGGAGAAACGGGAAGGGACCAACACACACACACTTCATGCTCAGGGATCGAGCACACGTCCTAGCTCTGCTCAGGGTTGCAAGGAAAACAATGCCGGTCAGGATAGAGTGTTGGCCTAATGACCTGAAACAGATCGGGCCTCTATCATCATAGGGGGCAGGGTACCTAAAGAGGAATGTGGCCTTGCACCCTCTATGCACTCTTGCTCTATCCACACATGGAGGGGAGGAGCGGGTCAGAGGGGTGTTCGGTTGGTGGAGGTTCACAGGGTAGGGGCCCAGGATGGTATGCAGAAAGGGGGATACATGCTTGCCAAAGGGTGTGGGAGGAAGACCCAGGGGATGGGGAGGGCTTGCACAGCACACACTCACTGCACTCGTATCTTCACTCACACACAGGGAAGCACTTTCTAGTCAGTCATGCACACAAAAGTCACACAAATCACTTAGCTTTGCTCAAGGACTGGTTTCTCTGCTCTGATTGCCAGCGCTGCCTATCGCTCAGCGCTGGCTATTTGAGTGCTTGGCCCCGCCCCCTGGTGCACCCGCAGCCGCGCTGAGCGATGTAGCAGCGCAGGCGACACAGGCGGCGGCTTAGGAGCCACAGGTGCCTCTGATGGGGGGGGCACACACTGTCAGTGTGGCAGCAGGCTGCCCCAGTAACCCACTGTACTGAACTCCCCACCAGTGCTGGCGTCGCCGCCCTGGACTCAGGCAGCACAGCGGGCTGATGAATCAGGGGGGGAGGGGGGAGGTCCCCCGTTAAAACTCAGGATCCCGCAAGCCCCCCCCCCCAAGGGCTCCTGCAGCGGGGCCTGACAGGCAGCCACTGAGAATGCCTCTCTGTGTACTCTAGCTGTACAAACTTCATGGGCAGATGGTACCTGCAAGAGGGTGCTCCTGGCTGATCTCAGAGGCCATGATGGGACATGAGGGAGGAGATGGTCTTTCAGATACCTGGGGACCAGGCCGTTTAAGGCTTTATAGGTCAAAAACAGCATCTTGACTTGTGCCTGGAAAGCTATTGGTCACGGGTAGCTCCATGTAGAGTACGTTGTAGTAGTCTAGCCTTTAACTTGCAAAGGCATGGATGGACGATGGTGGCCAGATCCAAATCTGATAAAACAGGTCTCCGCCTTCTCACTAGATTAATTGGTAAACTGTGTATTTATTTATTTCAGTTTTCTTTTATCCTGCAACCCTCCTGCTCACAGAGCAGCTTGGGGTGGCTATACTGTATTGTTTCCTGGAATCCCTGTGTATACTGTATTGTTCCCTGGAATCCTCACTGACTTAGGTCAAGAATTGCAAGCTGTATGTTTTATTAAGGTAGTGATTTGTATGGCAATATCTCAGTGATTCTACATAATGATCACCTGTAATATCCTGCAGAGATATCCTGGGAAGATACAATAGGTAGAAATCATAGGCTTTACTGAATCCATTTCGCACATGTTGAAAATGCATGGAGAGAGCTAAGAAATGATGGGCACTAAAATCAGAGTTTGTGCTGTTGTATGCGTTATGGCAGAAGGTTTATTTAATATTTCAAGTGTAAAGAAAAACAGCAATCAAGCTTCACTAAGTTCTTACTCAGCATGATGTGCAGACAACAAAGTAAACCTTAGACTCTCCAATCTTTGAAGCACAGGTCAACAGAGCTTCAGAAGAAGTTTGTCTTTGCTCTTAGCCATTCAATTCTGTGCAAATATGAAACCTAATCCACTGGCACACTGTAATAATACCTCAGACTAAGCTCACTTCATAAAGACAGGACAAATACGTGTGTGTGTGCACGTGCATAGATTTTAAAAAAACAAAAACATGCTACAAAGGAATACATCAATATCTTCATTATTTTATATGAGGGGAGGAGTAGCTTAAGTTCCCAACTAGAGCTGCACCGAATAGGCCACCCGATTACTGGGCTTGAGTTCCAAAGTTCCGAGTACCCGATCTGGGTACTTGGCTGAACTTTGGAACTTTGTCTGAGGACCCAGAATTTGGAACTCAGAACTCCGGACTTCAGAAATTCCCGGAACTCAGAACTTTGGAAAGCAGGCTAGCAAAAGTGGGACAATTGCTCAAATAGATAAACCACAAAAGTGCAACTATGTGCAGAAATCCAAAACAAAACCAAGCAGTAGTGCACCCACAGCATGGCCCACCATCAGCAGTGCCCCCACTTTAAGATCATTATGCCAACCAAACACTGCCCAAAAAAGCAGGCTAACAAAAGCGGGACAGTCGCTCAAGAAGACAAACCCACAAAAGTGCAACTCCGGGGAGAAATTTTAAAAAAGCCAGCCCAGTAGATATACCACCACCACCCACAAGAAAGAAGCCAAACCAGAAATTCACCCCGACACACACAAAAAAGCCTCCATTGTGCCTGCCCAGTGCACACCTATGCAAGGCAAGCCCCTTCCTCACACCATATTATTTTCAACAGAAAAAGGTATTTCTACTCTGTGCCCCAGTCACATCTTGGCAAAGTTGAACCCACACTTGAACAACACAAGCTCTCAAGACACAGTTTTGATACCCCTGTTATATGGGCTTCTTTAACCAGTAAATTGAACTAAAATAATTGTAAGATGCGACCAAGCTTTCTATAAACAACTTGACTTATACCTCAACAAGTTTGGTTTATGCTACATGATCAGTCAATTCTATGTAATGTCTCTTTATCCTGAGGAGTACAGAGAACACAACTACAACACTCAGTAAGAAAAGCATGTAAGACCTAGAGAAAAAAAAATAGATTTCAAGTTGCTGTAGAAGCTCAGTAACATATTGGGTAAAAACATACCTGACAGTAACTCGCTCTGGCCCCCGGGCCACTATCACATTTGTTGTTGGGGCTCCAAATGTTCACCTGGACTGACCCTGGGCACATTGGCAGAGAGCTCAGGCTCTGACCTCAGCAAATGGCCGAGTTCAGAGCTAATGCTCACCCTATCAAGCCAAAACAGGCCAGAGTGCATTAGCACATTTGTTCTTGCTGGCCCAGATTGGGTCCACTGTGGCCGGCCACCATGACTGCCCGTCATGATGGTGTGCTAGGTGTTGGGGGCAGGGCAAGCTGGCCACATGTTCCTGCCTCTTCCTGCCCCCCAGGGCCCTGGCCATGTGAACGTTTGTTCTGTAGCCTGACTGTGTCCGGACTGTGTCTGCAGTAGCTTCCTGACTCAAACTGTGCTGGGTTGCCACCGCAACACGGTCACATTTGTTTTCACCCTCACCCATTCTGCCTCACCTACTCAGTGTTGCAGCCACTTTGTAGTCACGTAGTATCTATACTGGATGCAACATTATGTGAAACATATTGATCATGTAGTAGAAACAGAACGTGTCACATTCTGCATACAATCCCCATAGAGAACTACGTCACATCCTAAAATTGATTTTGGTGAAACAACAATCTGCTTAAAGATATTAAGACAAACTATGATTAATAATTAAAAAATATAATTTTATTATAATAATAAAATCATGTACAATTCTGTAGCACTAGGCACTTTTTGAAAACTTCAGTTTGCACACCTTTGCTCTGATTCAAGGTCTGTGTATGCACCTCAAGAGCATGTGCACAGTAATACTGCAATTGTGCATGCGTACTCAGTGCACATGCATGCAAGTCCCTCACTTCCTGATCCCGCCATGATCAGTGGAGGGGAAGTGGCTGCTGCGCAGTGGAGGACTTCCCCCTGAACTCCCCCATGCACGCACACTGTGTGTGCACATGCAATCGTAGTTTTGGTCTATGCGCACAACTAAGGTGCACACATGAACCTTGGGTCAGGGCAATTCTCTATCTCTGATATTCTATATAGTTTACATGTACACATGCATATATAGATATAGGATATATACGTGCAGACGCATACTTCTACACCCACACTGGGAATTTTTGCTTAAAGGCTGTTTTTACATAGGCTGCTTGCCCACATGCTGATTTTCATGTGGGATTCTATTCCAAGCGAAATTAGCAATAACGTAAGATTCCTGTTGGGCTGCATGTGCATGTCGTTTTCTTTCTGGTGTTTTTTCCCCTTTGCGAAGTCACATGATCTTAAGAGTTCCGTTAGAGGATCCATGCAGATGTTGTGATTTTCACTTAAGTTACATTCATGTTTAATTCACCCCATGTACACATTCAAATCTTACGCAATACAGAACTCACATGTCAGAGATGGGTTTCCCTGTCCTGACGTCCATGATGAGACTGACGTTAATTTCCCTGCCAAACGAGCAAAGTCGCATGCACAAGTTACAAAATATCATGTAAGACACAAAGTAACGGGAAATTGTGTAACGTGGACAAGTAGCCAAAGTGGCCAATATTATGTGGGGGAGGGGGCAGGGGACACTGATAATAAACAGAGATATGAAAATTTTGCCCCAGATTAAAATCCACTCAAGCCTACACAGCCAAGAGGCTCCGATCACATAGTGTTTATTCTTACCAGCACCAACTGCAGGAGATTGGTGCTTAGAAGAATAAAAGAATAAAAGATGCTGCAGAATGAATGCCACTATTCAATAGATGCTGCAGCTATAATTCCCTAATTTTAAAATAAGATGTGGACAGTAAACGTTCTAGAATAATATTAATATTCAATATCTAAATTAGCACTGAAACTTGATTCTTGGATTTTTGTTTTCCCCCCTGCAAGAATTAGAGTTCTCGGCACTTTCTTGCACACAAGAACATGCTGAGAAACTGCCTGGATTCTCACAGAGAAGAGTGAGAATCTCGAGACAGCCCTCCCTCCCCGCACTTAAAAAAAACCAAACGCGCGCATACACACACAACAAAAGGGGCCTTTTATAGCCCCTTCTATAGGTGGTGTTGATCTATAAAGCCCTAAATTACCTGGGTTCACTTACCTGCGGGAACGCCTCACAGCCCGGGCCATGGTGCGGCCCCTGCGGTCAGCTGGGGACGCCCAACTCGAAGTCCCCCAGGTGGCGACGATGGGGAGGGCGTTCTCGGTGACCACTCCTAGGTTGTGGAATTCCCTCCCGACAGATCCGCCTGGCTCCAGACCTCCCCTCTTTCTGGAGACAGTGCAAGACCTGGCTCTTCCGCCAGGCTTTGGGGGAGGTAGATGGGTAGGGTGGGATGGGGTTGGGGGTTTGGTTCTGCTCTTTTCATGATTTTTTATACACATTTTATGTATTTGATTTTAATTACTGAATTGTTTAGATTTTCTAATATTGTTGTGAGTCGCCTCGAGATGCTGTTGTGAGCAGGAGGGACCGGGCTAGAAATGACTAGAAATAAATAAATAAATAGCCCTCCCTCCTCCCCCAGCATGTGCATCCCTTTTCCAAGATAGTGGGAGCTGTCAGTGCCATTTTGGAAAAGGGCAGCTGGTTCTGCACATGTGCAGACCAGCTGCCCTTTCCAAAAATTCCGCTGATGCGGCCTGCACCATCTTGGAAAAGGGCTGTGCATGCACAGAATGGCCCTGGTGACCATTTTACACATGCTAAGAATGTTTTTAGGGTATTCTAATGTTAGCAAGATCTCACGAGATTCTTGGGGCTGTTCTCGTTTCAGCCCTAAAGGGTGTCCTCTTTGGCTGCTCCACAGCTTTGGGACACCCCCACACACAGAGTTCTTTCAGAACCTTAACATATTTTGGAAGAAATTTTAAACTTTCTTAATTGCCCAGGTATTTAATAGGTGGGAATAGGGTTTTTAATCAAGCTTGAGTGGGCTTTTATATTCTATATTTATTTTTACTCATTTTAATTT